>JANTPM010000003.1:25597863-25614221 GCA_025434745.1 Erythroxylum divaricatum
AAAAAATGTATATTTTAAAGTTTGAAAGTTTAAGTTAAGTTTACAATTAAATAAATAAATAATTAAATAGTATGTTTTTTTAGTGATTTAAATAGTATGTTTAAAAATTATCTTATATATATAATGTATAAAATAAAAATTTATATATTTATTAGTCACAGGTTCAACCACAGTTAAATTCCGATTGAACTATTAACCCTTAAATCAGTTGCTTCTTCGATTCAATCATCGATCCGATTTTTAAAACATTGCTATAAACTTATTTAATGGGTCAATACTCTAGCCCGTAAAAATAACTGGCCTAATCACTAAATAATAAAAGAGGCTCCCGGAAAAGGATACCCAATTTGGCTTTTAGTACGATGTCAAAAACCTAATTTTCCCGCTAATAGGAACCAACCAAAGTCTAAAGACACGAGACCATCGGAAATAACACAACTAGGATTTCAGCACAAGCACTAAAAGCTTTTGCTGTTAAACATTACATCTCAAGATAGAAGATGGGCTCATCCCGTAGGCCATAATGATCTACCTGATCCATAGCAGTGTACTTGAAATGGGATCAGACGCTGTTTTTGATTGATGCTTGAATATTTTGTTCCTTTCTTACCAAATTGTGTAGGTGCAACGGCTAAGAGTGAGCTTAAAAGCTGTTGAGTCTCCTGAGAGAGAAAAGAGATAGCTGTGGTCCACTGAACTGTGGAAGACTCGGCTTTATTACTCCAAGTTAGATTGCTGTGGGTTAATAGGAAGATCCAGATACGGGAAGCGTAGGAACATTCAAAAAATAAATGGGTGAGTTTCATTTTCTGAGACAACGAGCAAACTAAAGAGAATATTAACATTATATGGAATAACGAACATAGAACTAAAATTTGAGGAGACTGATAAATAAAATGATTTAAAAATTTTCAAAAATTTACTGGATTAAATGGGAATCTGATAGCTCATTTGTAATACTCAATCAAGCAATCAGATGCCTAACAATCACATTGGTTGCATATTCAGCAGTTGGCTCTTTGAATATGTGCTATCCTGCAGTAGAGCCTAAGAAGCACAGGTACGGACACGGATACGTGACACGACACGAACACGAATACGGGGACACACCAACTTCTAAAATTTGACTGACATAGACACGGCATATATATATATAAAATAAAATTTAGAATTAAAAAAAATTCAGAATTATAATATGATATATATTGATTAATGTGTTCCAAAACTTCCAACATCTTGATAGTTCATACATATTTTGTACTGTATAAGTCCCTCTTAAGAAACATGGAGCATATATTCCATTAAGCCATATCCGAGTTGTGTCTAAGCCGACAAACATTATTTTTTAATTCCGACAAGTACGGACACATATCGGACATGTGTCCACTGCGTGTTAGTGGGTGTTCAACATGGATATGTGTCCGACACACGGACACGGCTCCATTTTGCCGTGTCCGTGCTCCATAGTAGAGCTATAACAGAAGTGGAAATGGGATACTGAAGAGAACAACTGGAGCAGCTCCCTGCCTTCTAGTCAAAACCTACAAACCTACAAACAGATAATTATCAAATAAAATAAGTCAAAGTCATCTTCCAAAATTTGGTTTACCCTGTAGCAACTGGGGTTTGAAATAGTTAAGGAAATGATGAGGGAAACAACTTGTTAGATATGCAAAGACGAGAATACAAAAGAAAATCAACTTTCCTAGAGAAATACAAAGAAAATGGGAAACAATGAAAGTTTCTTCATACAAAGACAGTGCACATTATAAAAACACATAAGAAAACTAGAAATCACCAAATTATAAAGCCATTAATCAAACCAGCAAAAGTCAAATAATACTAATTACAGAATCCCTTTAGTTACTCTCACTAATTCGAACATAATGTTTTCAATGATGAATTTTATCTCCACGTCTTGCCAAATTGCTACAAAACAGTAAACGTGGAACCTACCTAACACTGCAAAACAAAACTAAAATTTTGAACCCAGTCTAATTCAAACATTTGCAAGTTAAATTACAAAATAATCTGAATGTCTTATAACTGTTTCCCGACTTTATTTCCTAATTAAGTTGCTGAATCATAAACTCACCTCCGCATGGCCCTGGGCAGGTCTAGGAAGACACTCAGCTTCTATTTAGAAAGCATTAAAAAATAGTGCATATGCATATACCCAAGCATAGAAGAACTTCAAGCTGCAATCTCAAGCTGAAGTAGAAGAGACAAATTTCAAGAATAAGAGAGGCAGGAACACTGCAGTTCAATTTTCTAATGCAAAGTGTAAGTTTTTATACAATCAATCACTCATACAAAAGAACTTAGAGAATAGTTGATAGCAAGAGAGTATGAGAAAACTACCAATATGACTAGAATCATCCTTGAAGTTCAAAGTTGGAATATGTGTCCTGTATAAGAAAATATTTCCTTTCTGAAACTAGGATCCCCCTCTCTCAATAGCCTATGGATAGCAATCAGTGTTCTTGTGATCACCTGTTAAATTAAAAGGAATAACAGAAAATGACATAGGAATCTTGTTAAAAAGGTGAAATCAAAATAACAAACCACTGAATGACAATCATTCACTCCCATGAATGTATAAAACACCGAACATGGACACGTTTATCCACTTGATATCAGTGGACATAAGACTCGGGCATTCTGCAGACAATAATTGTTGGTAAGAAAAACTTCCAAATGTCAATTCCAAAAGCTTTTGTTAGGAAACCAAAGAAAAATGTTCAGAAAGATGTAACAGAAACACACATCACATCAGCACACTAATTGTTGTAACTGTTATTAGTTTCATGGAAGTCACGTCATGTTTCAACTGTACATGAATTAGTATAAAGGGGAAAAGGATAATAGAAGATTTCTAGGCTTGCACTGAACGCATAAATACATTTAATTATCTTGCATCGGTAAATTCAATACTCAGAGTTAAGAAAACAAAGTTAAAAAGACATTCACCACTGGTTTTGAAACAGTTCAGCATAATTAAGACTATACAAACATGTGTCAAAATGTACAAAATTTGGCTACAATTGCAGCTGAAAAGTTACCTATAGCATGTCCCCGAGAAGGGGGTAAAACAGAATGTAATTTCTTTATCATCTGATTCAACTCACTTAGCATATCTGTCTTGGCAGATTGGCATAAAATCCGCTCAAAAATTCGATAAACTGTTTCACTCATATGCATTCCTCTTTCTAAGTATTGTTTAGAACATTCAAAAGCTTCTTGCCATCTTCCTCGTGAACACAATCCTGTTACCAAGAGATCCAACACATGACTGTGAGGACAACACCCTTTCTCTACCAAGTAGCCCCACAAATTCAAACCCATATCAAGCTGGTTATTAGTGCAAAAGACCTTCATCAACATAACCACAGTTCTTGTTCTAGGAATAAAATTTCTCTCAACCATTCTGCAATAAAGATCATGAATGCCCTTCAACCCACTTGACTTCATCAATGCAAAGAACACTGTATGGTAGGTGACACTATCAAGGCCAATCTGCTTGTGTTCCATCTCATTCATTAAGCTCATAGCTGACCCAACTTCTCGACACTTAACTAATGCACTAATTAGAGCATTATAAGCTCCAATATCAGGTTGCAAGTTTCTCTTGGGAATTTCCTCAAATAATTGTCTAGCCTTTTGTATGTTCCGAGCAATCCCTGCTCCATGAATCAATGTAGTAATTGTTTCTAATGTAGGAAAACAATTAACCCGTTCCATTTCTTCAAAAAGTCTTATACCATCACGAAAGTAACCTTTCTTACAATATCCATCAATTCGAATATTGAAAGTTATAGTGCTTGGCTTGAAGCCTCTCCGAATCATCTCATGGTAGAACAATTCCATAGCAGTTATATCACCTGATTCCTTGAAACCAAACAACAAAATATTCATGGTTTTGATATTGGGAGGAAATCTATTATACATCTTTTGAAACACTGATCGTGCCTCGTTCATCTCTCTCTGGGTACAAAATGCTTTGAGAAGGACATTGAAAATTTCGGTTTTAAATGTTTTTGTTACAAAAATCGTCATCTCCATCTTCTCAAACGCTTTGATAGTGTCTTCATATGTTCGGAACTTTGCAATCTTGGATAACATGATACTCATCGACTTTAGGCTGAGTAAAGAAGGGTGTGCTTTCCCAATTTCTCCCATCAACTCCCAGGCTTTCTCAAAATAGCGCATTCTTGCAAGGATATGAAGCGTCTTCTCAAAGGCATCTGAACTTGGAACGAAATGAGGAGAATTGAGACAGAATCTAAAGAATTCCAAGGCTTTAAGGCCATTGGAGTGGGCCATGAAGAGACGGCCAAGAACATTCTCAACAAAGGTATTGGAAAGTTTTTCTGGGCAGATATGTTGTAGAAGAGTAGGTAGCAATGGTTGGCTAGGAAATGGGTGATCATTGATAATTTTGGCAATCCTTTCAACTTCATGTTGACCAGCCTGCTTGTCCATTTCAATAGTTTGCACATTTAAATGCCTTTGTATCTCAATACGCTATAAACCAATTTAAATTATAGTCAGAACCAAAGTAAACATGAATATTAAGATGTTGAAAATAAACCTGTAAACGAATTTAATGACGTTTTCCAACAATTGGCAGAACAAGAAGCCCGAAAAAAAGCCACAAGTTTCACCAATAAAAGGCATATCTCTAACACCGACAAGAAAGCATAAATTACAATCCAACAAGTTTAAGCAACATGGGATGATTATTGAAAGGGAAGCCGAGAAAGATAAATAGATGCAGACTGAGAAAGCCAATCCCTCAACATTATTGCACAAAATTAAACCAGTACATTCTAGGAAAGTGTACCAGACAACAAAAGTCTTTCAGGGTTGATAACAAATTGACGCAACATATTATATGACTATAACCCAAAAGACGATAAGGAAAAGAAAATTAAATGAAAATTGAGAACAAACTAAATTATACCGCACAATGGGTATAGAGATGAGTGAGGGAGACCGTTGTGGTGGCTATGAGAGCGCCATAGGATCTTCTCCATGTCTTTATCGTTCCCATAAGCTTCTCTCAGTCTCAGTGATCTTCCTGAGAGTTCGTTTCTCTCTCTTTATGTGTAGGTGTTCAGAACTACTGATTACTGAATTTGTTCAATAGTTGAAGAAGAAGAGAGTCATATCTGACCGCAGCAGCTCCTATTTCATGCCCTAATTCCTTTTCCAGGTCAACCTATATTTGCTGCCACAATTGAAATTTGAAAACTTATTCCATTCAATCAAATCGAGCCCAGTATAGTCATTAGAACCAAATAAGTCTGCAATTCGTCACTCTAAATGAATGTTATCTTCGAATTTATTTATTTAAAATTTCAATAAGTAGAAGTGGAAAATGGAGAACATGTATGGAGAAGAAAGAAGCAGTGGGTATATGTTTTTTTAAGAAAATGAATGAAATTATATTAACTATAGCAAAAGCTAATTCACTATTACAATTGAGTTCTAGGTCATTGAGTATCCATTAGTTTACAGCATGATTGGAAATCCTATTAAGACATTACGAATCAATTATAGAACAATATAGCATGTTATATATACCTCATATATATGAACGTGCAATTTTAGAATGCATAGTTAAAACACTTACATGGCCGTGTAGTTCACTTACACAGTGGTGGTTAGTTGGTTACAGGAGAGGCTGAAAATGCATTTTTACATTCCTACACATTTCCACTTAATTACACGGTCTTATACACAACTATTTAAATTGCCATACCTTCATTTCTTTAATTCTTTATCTCATATTCACTCTAATTCCTCTCCTTGTTTCACAAAGGCAAAAAAATTGAACATTAATAAGATGGCTCCAAGGATATACTTTTAGCTCATTTTGGTTCTTGTTCCTCCAACTTGTAACTAAAATAAAATATGAATCAAAATAAGTATCTTAAGCATATTGTAACATTAATCATTAAGTATTCAAGAGTAAATATATGATTAACTAAGCATGATTAACTTTTTCTAAGTTAGTGAATATTGTAATAACCGTAAGTGCATAACTTAGCTATAGATAGTACTAGAAAGTACAAGTCGATCCTATAAAGATAATGATTACTAGTAATTACTTTTTTCCTATCATTTAACCTACAAATCCATTTTGGATTTTAATAAAGAAAACAAAAACTTAAACAGTTAAAATGATTTAAGCAGCAACATTGAACATATAAACAAAGAATCACTTAGAAAACTATTGATATCTAGATTGGTTCTAGGTTTCGAATTCCCTTAAAAACCCTTAACTGATTGATTTTTTATTATGTAATTATTTTATTGATTTATTAGACTATGGAGATTCCTATAGTATGCTAATAACTGACCTTGGGTATGCTAACAACTAATCATAAGATTTTCAACCAAATTAGTGTGGTTACAATTTATAGGATTGCGTTACTGATTTGTGAATCCGTCTATTAGATTAGACCATAATCCGGAAGATTTATGTTATCCTAGCTCTAAGGTTGCAATTAACTCCTTTCAATTACAATAGATATATTCAAACCTAGGGTTTCTTAATCTCTACGTATGAAATCATATTATGATCTAATATTCACAGGTCTATTAGATCATATATTAAACACATAATTGTATCATAATAGATAAGTCAAAATAATTGTATTAAATAAAAGAATTAGAATATTTTATAGCACAAATGAGGGTTCATCTAACCTAGACACTAAAGAAATTTAGCTATACATAATAGAAAACGAAATCAAACATAATCTAGAAGAAAAACGAATAGAAAACAGAGAGTTCATAAATCTAAATCTTCTTTTTTCTTCTATCCAATGTTCTTGCAAAGCAGAGGTATTCTTGCAAAGCAGAGGTTTGATATTATATTTTATTATATCTTTCGATGATTTCTTTGTGTTTTTCACGTTCATGGATCAATATCGTCCCTTCTAGAAGTTCTCCACATCTGGAATCGTCTCCAAAAGTCTGTCTCCCTCTTTTTTGCCACCGAACATATCTTTTTATATGGTAATTTTGGGCTTCTTGGACTTACATAGTCTAATACATGCATGTATATGCAAAAGCCCTTAAAATCATGATTTTACACAGCTTGAGAGAAATGCACGGGTTGTTGCACAGTTGTGCATCTCTTTTGAGCTTTGATTTTTTGTTTTCTGTCTTTTTTTCATCCAAATTCTTCTCCTTTAAGTTCGTGAAGGAAATTATACCCATAAACACAATTGGAGTGAATTAAGTACCAAATATACAACAAAGTATAAAATATCAAGCAAAATACATCAAATATAGGTGTAAAAATATAGTCAAATATTCATCTATCAAAGCAATCATCAAGTTCCCCCACACTTAGCTTTTGACCATCCTTAGGCAAAACTAAAAAACAAAATCACAATCTAAAACACTTCCTCCTTTTCCATATTTCATAAGAATAAACAATCATAAGAAAAGAGAAATAACTTTCAAAATCATAGCAAGAATTAAACATTCAATATTTTTACTTATGACCAATCAACAAGCATTCCATTTAAAAACTAAGCAATCTAAAGGTATATTTTGACATGATTGGTTTAAAAATAAGATAGATTTATAGATTCACTCAAACATTGTGCATGATTAAGCCATTTCAAGACTTTACATATCATTTCGATTTTCCATCACTAAAAATTTCACATGCATAATCATAAGTATTTGGATCATATAGTTCAAAAGCCATCAAACTAGTGAAGTAGGAAAAACTTCAGCTAGAGTATCAAGTGCAAACATTAACATCCACTCAAAAAAGGGTACCAACTATAATGAATGTCAAAACTCTATTTCATAAGCTAAATTCAAGCATTCACACCATAATCTACATGAGGAATAAAGAATTAGAAAGAATTACTCACAAAAATTAATGATAAATAATACATTATAACCATAAGGAGTGATCCTTCATAACAAATTCTCTCTTATATGTGTCACAATCAATTCATCCATTTCATACAACTTTAAGAGGAAAGATTAACATGAATTACTTTTAGAAAAAAAAGATTTTCCTCCTCAATAACTTTTTACTTTTTGTTCTTTTTATTAATTTCTTTTCAACTTTTCTTCTTTTTTGTTAAGGAAAAATTGAAAGAAAATACATTAATGATGGAATTCATTGATTAGAGATAAAATCATATTCTTTTAATCATAACCAATTTGCATATAAGCACACCCCCACAGTTATGCTCTTGTGCACCCACAAATATTAACAATCATAAATGCTCTATTAGCTTTAAGGTTTGGGTGAGACATTTGGTTAGGTTAAAGGCTTGTAATGTAGTTAGAATTTAAAAAAGGCTAATAAAACTCAAAGGGGCTTAATAAAAGGAAAAATCATATCATTAGGTAGGCTATTTGACCAATATAGCTCATAAATAATGAATGCCTATATCATTTTTCATATTAATAAATGTGATAAAAATGTAGTCTCGGATAAAAAATCAAGACAAAGTCAGGATGTACATGTTATGAAATCCCCATATGAATAAAAACAATGAGACTGATATAGGTATGTTAATCGAAAAGGTTTAAAATCTCATTGGCTTATATCTACCCACTAATCACTACTCTTATAAAGAAAATGTATAGTGAACAATCACAATAGTAAAAATACATGCCCAAGTTGTCATAATTTTTTTTAGTTAATTCAGCTATATAATAATAACTATATAGTCCTAGAAGCAATAGAAAAATAGAGTTTTTTTTTATTTTATTCTTTTTGGTTTTTTATCATGCAAAAAGAAACTAAACCCCCCCAAAAAGAACTTAAAACAAACATAGCTCCTTACTCCCTAATGTAACGTTAAATGTAAGAAATAGAGTATTTATTAAAACAACAAATGTAAAAATGTAAAGAAAGAGGAGCAAACTTCCTTTGGGTTGCCCTACAAATAACGCCTTTGTTTATTGTCGTTGGCTCGACTCTATGTTCTGCTTATCATGTGATAAAATATTAATCTCTAAGGATCACAACTTACATATTCTCTATTTGAAATTCTTTAGGATAAGGCTTAAGAGATCACTTACATGAAATGTCTTTGTTATTTTTAGACTATTAATCTCTATTGCACCATAGGGAGAGCTATTAGTAAACACAAAATGATCAATCGAATAAGGACCTAATTTATACATAAACAATTTATATCTAGCTCACTAAAGAAGCACTTTTTAACCAACGATAAAGCTTTTCCTCAAGAATTTGAAAGTTTTGATCTTCTCCTTAGTTGAAATTACTTCCAGTTTATCCTTCCACTTTCACACACAATCATCCTGTACTGAAGAGACAACTACATTAGTTTTAAAAAATAGAATGGTCATTTTTTGGGTACTTATTGACATTAAAAATATTGAAATGAGTAGCTTCCCTATCAAATTCCATCGTAAGGGTACCCTTATAAACATCTATCTTAGTTTGAGTCATGTTAAGAAACAATATCTATAGTAAAATAGCTATCGAATTGTAAGAAGTTTCTTCATTCATATCTACTATATAAAAATCAACAGGAAGCAATAATTCATTTACCTGCACCAAAACATCCTTAATCGCCACATCTAGGTAGGCATTATTACAATCAGCTTGTAAGATAACTTTAGTTTCTTTTAATATGCCTAAATTTAAATAAGCATTCATAGAACGAGACATAACATTAATTGATTCTCCTAAATCTAACATGACATGTTTAATCTTAATGTTACCAATTTTGCAAGGAATAGTAAACATGCCTGGGTCTTTACACTTAAAAGGTATTTTCTTTTTAAAGATAACAGAAACATTTTCTCTCATCCTAATTATTTCATTACCTCTAAACTTTCTCTCATTGGTACATAATTTCCTAAGGAGTTTCACATACGTCGACACTTGCTTGATCATATTTAACAGTGGTGTATTCACCTTAACTTTGAGAAAGGTCTCCCAGATCTCCTTATCCTTATCCTCTTTGTTTGACTTTACTAACCTATAAGGGAAAGGAGGATGGTTAGTCTAAACAATAATTAAGGAATCAACATTTACCTATGAGCTAGATGATATATCCCTTTCTCCTTTAAACTCCTTTTTAATTCCTTCATCAATAGCCATCTTTTGTGTAACCCTATTAAGATCCTTAAGTTTCCTACCACTCTTTAAGGTGATTGTACTAACATTTTTCATATTTATCTCAGGTTATGATGGTAGTTTTCTTCCTTTTAGGGCTTCCAAATGGTTTATAGACACTACTAACTAGCTCACCTCATTCTCTAAATTATAAATGCTAGAATTCATCTCCTGAAATTTGGATTTGATCTCTTGTTGAAACTATTATACAATCTATTGAAATTGCAAAGTGCTAGTTGCAAAAGGCTTAACTGTATCTTCCAATGACATACTTGAGCTAAAGGAGGAGGCTTGTTGTCTGTGTTGAAATTCTTGTTCATCTTACTAACTATTTGGAAAGTGGTTTTGCTACCTATTCCCTCCATAACTTAGGTTTGAGAGATCTCCCTAACCTGGGTTATAAGTTTAGGATTATGGGTTGTATTGTTAGGCAAAATTTCCCACAGTAGTATTGACATACTATATGTTTCCATCTTGCAGAGTTGGACACCCATCTATTGGTTCATATTTGCACATATACCATAGGCTTTCACATGTGCTTGCCTTACAACAATTTGGCCTTAGATGAATTATTTAATTATTTACCTAATGACCATTGTTATGAGCGCCAAATTGTTGAGTATTAGTTGCCATATGCTTGATTAAAATTCTGGCCTTTATGGGAGTCTTTTCACATAATGCTTCACTTCTTGCTGCATTTGTTAAGTCAAGTTTTAATCTATCTAAAACCCTCAATATACTACAAGCGCACAAGTCATGGGTGTAGTATGTGAGGTGTCAATTCCTCGAGGAGTTGTCAAACTATTCTAATTCTAAGTTATCTAAAGCCTAAAGAGTTGGTAAAATGAAAATAAAAACTGAATAGAAAAGTAAACACATGAAGATGATTAACATAAAGTTAATTTGTAAAATTATCACAAAAGAAATTGAATATTGAGCACCAACAAATTCATAATGAAAAATCACACAAGAAAAATTACCAAATTATGATAAAGGGATTTATCCTATCATCAACGCTAACCTAATCACTTTTGTGTCAATGTGGTGTCGATACTAGACTATTGAAGGGTAGATTACTCTCTCTCGAGTTATAGTCACTAAGCCCTAATTAATAAATCCTAATTAAATCAAGTTATCGAAAATGTCATCTCTCGATTAATAATCAACCCACAACCTGATCAGTTCTTAAGTCTTCTAATAAACAATCAGATATCACGTGAGATCTCTCTCTGTATAATTACTGATTTGATTATTTATATAGTCTATTAGATTGTTTAATTCTCATTAACCAACTTGACCATTTTGCAAACTCTCGATTTATTGCTAAAGCATGAAGTTACAACAAATAATCATAATACCCAAATGAATTAACACAAAACAACTAGATTTTAACATTGAATCAAGTTTAAATCCTTAAAGAAAAGTTAGAACATCATCATCAATCCCAAATCCATCAACATCATTATATCCATCTTACACATTCAAAGAATAAAAATAACAAAGAAGAAAACAAAATTTCATTTAGACTGGATTAGGATGGTTCAAGTAAGCAGCAGCAGCAGAAGCCTGCTCCTCTCTCCTCTTCTTCCTTTTCACTCTCTTCTTCTTCTTCTTTCTTCTTGGAGTTTTCCCAAAGTGGCATAAATTGGAACCCCCTAGGGTTCTTTCTCTTTTTTTATATAGTCTTTTCTATTTTAGGTAAACCTTAGGGTTTTCCTAGATCCAAAAAGTCCCTTAGTAAGTCACGTTCAAGAGGCTGTCAACGTTGTCTATCGTGCAGGCCATGATTGTGGCCTATAATGCCATGATCGTGGAGCTTCATTTAGCTCTTTGCCACGATCATAGCTTCCCCCAACTGCTTCTATCACGATATCGTGGGCCTAGGTTTGGCTCTAGGCTTCCTCCAATTCTCCTCCATTCGTTCATATCTGTTCTCAAATAATAACAAATACATCAAGGCACCTCAAATACACAAAATTAAAGCACAAAAGCATGCTTTAACCCATATAACACTCAAAACACAAACAATTAACTAAATAACACAATTTTAACCTAAACATGCACTGATTATTCAATTTATCATTCAATTTAACAACTAAACACATACTAAACTACCCACTAAAATATTATGCAAACTACCACTATCAACATCTGTTAAGTTCATATCTATAGGTAATAGTCCTTCATAGAAGTATTGGTTGAGGACTTATTTTGTGATATTCTGGTGAGGGTAGTTAGCACTCAACTTCTTGAAGCATTTCCAATAATCATAAAGTAATTCTCTATGATGTTGCTTTATCCCACAAATCTCTTTCCTTATGATGGTTGTATTTTATGCAATAAAGTATTTCTCTAAAATACAACCTCTTCATTTTAATCCACGTGCTCACGCTTTTTACAAGTAGATCAAAAAGCTAGCCTTTTGCTACATCCTTCATTGAAAACGGAAAGGCTCTTAACATAATTTGTTCATTCGTCACTTTTGGAGGTTTCATACTAAGACAGACCACATGAACATCCTTGAGATGCTTGTGTGCATCCTCACATATAAATCCATAAAATTTAGACAAAAGATGAATTAACCTAGACTTAAGCTCAAAAGTGATACGTTTAGCAAAATTAGGAAAAATGATGCATAAAAGTCTTTGAGTCAAGTCTAGTGCAACTACTCTCTAAGAGTTCTTAGATTGGCCATGGCTTCCTTGCTGTATTCTTAGAGTTGTTCTAGTTTCCCTTCAGAACGTTCATAATTTCCTTTCGATCTCAGGATCAAATTATACAAATTCTTGATAAAGAGATCTTATTACCACCATTCATAAACACTAACAAACATGAAAAGATCAATAAATAACTCTAAAACTAATTATAAAAATATATATATATGAAACACTAATTAAAATCAAAAGCAAAAGCTAAATCACTTCACTCATTGACAACAGTGTCTAAATTCTTGATGTGTCTCAAACACACCAGAAAATAAAACCTAACTTTGTATAACTAAATTCATAGTAATGGTGAGTAGGGATCGTATCAACATAGAATGTGTTTAGTTTTTTAAATGAATAAAATAGTGTTTAGGTTTAGGGGGTTTGGTTGAAATTGATAAACAAAATAAAATAAAAATAAATTATAGAAGTTAAATTAAATCAAACAGTATGAGCGTGTAGATGATCGTGTGTGTCATTTTTGCCTAAATTTTTGAACTTACATGGTCTTGGTGAGCTACATGGCCACTTACATGACTTACACAACTATGTAAGTCCACGTACGGTTGTTTATGTTGCAAGAGAGGCTAACACTACATTATTGTGCTCTTACATGCTTTTAATTAGTCACAGAGTCTTACACACGACCATATAAGTTGTAATAACATAATTTTTTTTCATTCTTTATCCTATATTCACCCTAATTCCTCTCCTTATTATTCCATAAAGGCAAATAAGATTAAAATCAATAAAATGGCTCTAAGGATATGTTTTTAGCTCATTTTGGTTCTTATTCCTCCATCTCGTATCTAAAACAAAATATGAACAAAAATAAGTATCTTAAGCACATCATAATATTAATCACTAAGCATTAGAGAGTAAATATATAGTAAATCAAGCACTTATCAATGGTTAAGAGTCTAACCTAAAAACATATCCAAAACTTGGAGACCAAGCAGGTAAATCTTAGTCTGAGTCTATTTGTATTGAGTTAGTATCACCTGAATCAATATCTATTCCATAGTTAGATGAAACTTTAGATTACTCATTATGTAGCACCCCCTTATAGCAAGGTAAATACCGAGACGCCGATAGGTTATTCCGGTACATATCCTCCGATAAGGGTGAGCTACGAATAATCACTACAAACACTCCACTTGGCATCATAATAAAACATTAATATAAAAATCGCAAACTTTTTGAAACCAAAATTTTTTCCTCATTTCATTTCATAGAAACCAGAAGTCTACAAGTCTGTCATCTTTTACTGTCTGTACATCAATCCCAAAAACCTAGTACAAATGCTACATGAAAGAGAAAAAATACATCAGATCTATCTAGGTCATCCCAAAAGTCCCAGCTGATCGACCTGTGAGCCATGACTTCTCTCAGAAAAACAATCTACACGGCTGGAAAAGTCCTTCCGAAGCTAGGAGTCTACTCTCGATCCTGAAAAGACAACGTTGCAATTTTGATGAGTTTTGCAAACTCAGTGAGGTAATCATCATCGATGGTTCACTGAATTCATACAACATATTAAACATAGCACAATTTTCCATTGATCAAAAGTCACACATTTTTCACATAAGCAACACTTTTGTTTGCACATAAGAATAAGGCATTATGCCTTTTTTCTCAATTAAACATATTTAATTAAATGCATATGGAATATTCATGTGACACTTTTTCTAATTATTATGGTATTGTGACGGAGCGCCTGAACTGTCCTGTATAGGGCTCATTAAACCTTGAGCTAAAGGCTCTAAAATACTGTTAAACTCGAGGCTCAAATACACTCATTGAGCTTTAAGCTCTAATCGGTGGCCACTCAGGTCACAGCTGTCATTATCTGAATATGCATCCATGAATGAAGTGCATATGCCACAATCGATCACATTATTATGCACGTATGTATATGTCAAAATTAATCACATTAAAAACACGTAGGTCGCAAATTCACAAACAAGTAGCACTTTAATAACACAACTTCCCAGTACACAGTTATCGAACCTTCTGTCTGGAATCCACAATCAAATTGCAAATCACAGTCCCACCATTATCCATCACAAAATCATACGTAAGTGATAATTGAGAGAAACCGTCTAGGTTACTCACCAATAGCTTCAGAAGCTAATGCCTAGAAGTCTCGACAACGCCGGTGGGTTGACGTTCTAAATACGCCTCTATAACAATTCAAATACACATAAATTACAAATTGCACAATCAAAAATGTATAATAATGCACATGCAGGAATTTAAACGTGTACAATGCATGTTAGTGACGATCCCAGTATCAATCCATAAATTTTCATCAAATAAGTTCTCCTAAAATTTAGAAATCCATAGACCTATAGGTCCGGATATTGTCAAACATTGTCTAGAAAAAAATAATCACTCGGACCTCTCACTTTGATTCATCAATCAATTTCAATTTTTTTCTCAAAAAACACAAATTTTCATGGAGAGGTAAATAAATGTTTTAGAAATCCAATGCTAAGAAAATCAAATCAATCTGAGGTCGGATGAAAAAGTTATGCACAAAAGATTGGGAAATGGGCATAATAAGAAATAACAAAAATAATAAATAAATAAATAAATAAAATAAAAAAGGGGCTGAGTGCGAGTGCGAGGGCACCTCGCCCTCGCGAGACGATCCTTTGTCCTCGCCCTCGCGAGGGGAGAGCTTCCGCCCTTCATTTAATTTTTTAAACCACTTAATTCCCCTCTTCTTCCAACATGCATAAATTGAGATCTAGAAGTCCAATTTTTGTAAACTTGGTGTCAATGGAAAGCGAAAGAAAGATCTACACTTTTCATGAAGGGCTTGAAAACCAATTTCACCTCTAAGGATGTCAAAAACTCAATCAAAGTTACTGTTTAATACATGTCACCCCAAACAGTACCACAATCTTCTAAAAATCATAGCTCACTATCCCCTTGTCCAAAAATTTCATGCTTTATATCAATAAAAATATAATAACACAATCTACAACTTTTATGAAAGACTTGGAAGCCAATTAAACCTCTAAAAGGGTCAAATACTCAATCAAAGTTTCTGCCCATATAAGTGTCATCCTCAATAGTAAGACAATTTCTACAATTTATATCTTTCAATTCCAAGGTCCAAAAAAGTCATACTTTATATAAATAAAAATATCAAAATGCAACCTACAAATTTTATGAAGGACTGAAAAATCAATTTGACCTCTAAGGGAGTCAAAAACCACTTCGAAGTTTTTGTTTACTAATGATCTTGCCAAACAGTAACAGAAAATTATAAAAATCATAACTTCCTATTCCATAGTCCAAAAATTCCATACTTTACATCAATGGAAAGATCAAAACATAATATAAAACTTCCATGAAGCACTTAAAGGCACATACTACCTCTAACTAGGTCAATTTCCCACATGATTGTGGCTGCCCTATTCTATATTGTTAAAAATCACCTAAACCATATCCACATTTAAATCACTTATAACTATTAATTCCAATATCAAAAAATAACACATTTCATG
>JANTPM010000003.1:25635866-25646957 GCA_025434745.1 Erythroxylum divaricatum
CAAATTCTGCATATCTTGGAGTTTAAGTTATCTTTGTATAATCCAAGGATTAGTCACATTTCAAGAATATGTAGTTCTTGTGACTTTTGTAATTTGAGATTTCGGATTATGTTGTAAAATGGCTTGAAAAGCCATTATAGCTTTGTAAAACCTTTTTATTTTGAGGGTATTAAAATGTAAATGGCGGAAAAGAAAAATTATTAGTATGTAGTGTATTAAAGAGTATGGTGTAGTAAAGATATGCTCAAGACTTTTGATATTCGCAAGAGGTTGGGTTCCGGCAATGGCGGCCCAACATTTGTGGTATGAAAGCAAGAGTTGGATTCCGAAAATCAAGCGAGATCCAACAGTTGTGGTATCAGAGCAAGAGTTGGATTCCGGAAATCAAGCAGGACCCAACAGTAACTCTAACAATTTGTCTTATGGAAAGGTGAACTACTCATTTTCACCCTTAATTTTCTTTGTCCACTCTTCTAGTTTCAATTCTTGAATAGAGACTTCCTTGTCTTCTTTATCCACTATTTCCTTTGTCCTCTATGCTTGTTTCTTTTCTTGAATATCAACTCCCTTCTTGAATTTGACCTTTTCTCCTTTTCGTTATGAGGCATTAATAGCATCCGACTCAATATTAGTATGCTCATATGGTATATTTTGTGCTCAATTTTTCACATAATTTAGATGCTCCCACATATAATCTAATGCCTGACATTGATGATTGTAGCATTTATCTCCATAATTGTCTAACATAACAAGTTTGTTAGCTGTGCTTCTATGTTGCTTAGACGAGTCCCCACATTCCTTGTTAACAATGTGTTGGTTAGTTGCCCAACACAAACCTCCAAGTTATAAGTATCTGAGGAGTGGTTCTTCATTATTTGATCAAATTTGGCTTCCATCCACTTTTGATTTTCATTTTGGTTGTCGAGCTTAAAGCTTAGCACGTCTATTAACTTATCTAACTTGGACTCCAAAGATCCCAATATATTCTACTGGAATCTTGGTAGAGCTGTTGTACTTATGTTGTTTACTGCATTATTAGTCTAAGGATAATTTGGATAATTCTGCCACCAAAGATTATAAAAGGTTAAGTAACTCACATTCATCATGTAATGCCTATGTAACTCGCATTCATCATATAATGCATTCATTGGGTTAGAAGAAAACGTCTACAAGTTGCTCAACTTGAAGTTGTTATTTTTTTTTCTATTTTTAAGTTTTGTGTTAAAGTACCTGCAATCACACAAGAAAAGTATTACAGTACTTAAGTCAAAAGAATTCAAATTGCATAATGGTGAGTATTCTTGTCCATCACGCAGGTAATCCGAGTTTGATTCCTTGTAACGATGTCAAAAACTTATTGACAATTTTATATAAAAACCTCAATAGTGCAAGTATACTAATCGTAACTTGTAGCATAAAAGGTATCATTTCCAGGGGGATTAATTAGAGACTAAAAACTTAAATGAACTTTGTCAAAAGTACTGAAAGATTGATTAAATTAAAATAAATTTATTGAAATTGAAATAACTAATCAAATGGAACACTTGAATAAATACAACCAACAATAATAATACAGTTAATCAAAGCTGGAAACTTAGGAATTATTTTATCCTTGTTTTGTCTTCTCGGTATATTGTTAATTTAATTAATCCTACACATCGTAAGGTTTTGATTACCCTCTCTCAAGATCTAATTAAGAAATGCCAATTGAAATCGATAACAATAGAATTGCAATCTCTTGATTCATAAAACTACTCCTAACTATTCAATTGGATTAGAAATAATACTAAGGATAATTAATTCACAATTAAAATCTCATTTCAATTGTTTATTAATATGATATTTGTAGGTTTATAAAATAACCAAATCTCATTGCACACCTTAACAAAATAACTTGATTCAATCTCTTGATTTATTACTAAGTATAAGTAAAACAAATATCATAAAACGTTGATATGTCTATTGATTTCAACAAGACCAAAGTTTTAAAAAACAAATCAAGAACAATCCCTAATATGCATTTAAAAACCTTAACATCCTAATAATCCAAATCAACATCCAAGACAATGAAATGTATAAAGAGAAAAGAAAGAAAAATATTTTGTGTCGTGATATGGAAATCTGGAAATAATGGAATTTCTCTTGATGTCTCCTCTTTGATCTTCTTTGAATTTGATGTGCTGCCACCTTTTTGATGTTTTTATTTTCCTTAAATACTTGTTGAGGATTTTAAGGTTCTAGTGTTTCCCATTTAACTTGGTTCCAAAAATAGCCCAGAAACATAAAAATCACAAAAAAACTTTAGAGATGGAAAAGCTAAAATTTGTTGGAATTTGCTTCATGCTCTCTATTGTGAATGATATGTGGTTACTTGTTGATACATTTAATCTATGACACTTAGTGATTAATGCTTTAAAATGCTTAAGACATTCACATTAGTTCATATTTGGTTTTAGGCACAATTTAGAAGTGAAAGATCTAAAGTGAGTTGAAAGCACAATCTTTGAGCTATCTTTTTTAGATTCACACTCAATTGTCTTTATAGAGTAAGAAGGGGAAGATTAAAGTAAGAGGAGACAAGAAAATGATGAAGATTGCAAGACTCATGGATGTGACCATTAGGTCAAGGCCATGATAAATAAGTTATAGGCATGACAACTTGACTAATGCCCATGACACAAAGGCTTACGATCATGAGCCATCAATGAGGCTATTTATTTCCGTGAGCCACCAAGTCACACCCGTGACTCTTGGATGATATTTTGACGGAAAAAATAAGTATGAATCTTTTTTAGGAGTGAAGTCTCATTTTTAGAAGAGAAGAAGGGGCAAACCTCTCATTCTTTGGAGACCCACAGAGGGCTAGGCTTCCCCAACCCAGTTCGAAGGTGATATCAATGCCGAAGAATACAGTTAAACATTCTTTCCATGTGTATTTTGTTCTCTCTCTTAGGAATTTATTATGTCATCCTATGTTTATTGTTTGGGTATTGTGTAAAAATGATCTTAATGCATTCATTGAATTATTTTATCACAAACCCATTGTTAGAATTTTCAAAATAATTCGTAATTGTTATGTTGAGATTCATTTGTGACTATTAATGATATCGAATCATTAGGGATACAATTCGTAATTGTTGTGTTTCCAATTGATTTTGAAGCATTAGTGATAACGTAATGGAGGTTAAATAACTCGAGCTTATATGGTTGTTACCTTGATTAATTTCTTTTCCTAACTTATAATGTGACTATCTAATTAAATCTATAGAGCCTATCATAGGTTATTCGATAGCTAGGTTCGATTCAAGAGCTTGTTTTAATTGAACACAACCTAAAGGAAAATTAGGGTTATTAGAGCTTATTGTTAACTACGGTTAGTAGTTGCTAGGAGAGGTAAGATAATAACTATTCAATGATATATGTTAAATTGCGTGTAGGTCGAGATTGAATCGATGACCGAGTCCTTAATGTATTCATCACCTTTTTTATTTTTGATTATTTTCTTTACTTTGCTTTCGTTAGTTTAGTTTAATTTCATTTCATTTTATTTTCTTATTTGAAATCAAACAAAACCCCCCATAATCTAAACATTGATTATTTCCATTACAAAAGCTTTTCATACCCTCTTTGTGGGATCGATCTAGATTCATCACAAGCTAATGACCTTAAATTAGCATGTTTAGTAGTTAGATTTAATTGCATAGTTAGATTTGTTTTAAATTCCAAAAATAAGTTCTTAATGATTTGGAATGGTTTGGATACTATCATCATCATCACTTCAATCTTCATAATGGGTTTTTATACTCAAACCTTTGTTTTCTTATTTTATTTTATTTTTATGTTTTTCTTATCATGTTGTTTTATTCCCACCTTATATGTTATTTTTCTTACGTGTTCTCTTTACATTAAGGACAATGTGCTGCTCAAGTGTAGGTAGGTGTGTGCATTGTTATTTTTATATTGACTGTGAGGTTTTGTGTATGTATGTTTTTACTTTGAATGTGAATTTTGCATATATTTTTTTATGTTTTTTAAGTTAGTTTGTTTAGTTACATAATTTGAATTGTGTAAAACTAAACAGAATCAATTTAGCTTTAAACATAGTCTTTTAGGTTGCTAAGATTTATTAGTTTGTGAAATTAGTGACATAGGTTTTGTGGTTAAATATGCATGTTAATTAAGATTTAATGTTAGTGTATTCACCTTAGGAGTTGTCACATTTATAATTTTAGGCTAATCAAATAAGTAGTATTGCTAGTATATTATCATAAGGATGATTAGATAAAGCAATAAGGTAAGCATTATTAAAATGTGAAAAAAGCATAAATCATAAGCACATAACTATTTTGCTGACCTTCAGGTTATGAATAGAGATAGTAGCCAGGTGATAATGTGATGTAGTTGAGTAACCGAATCAACATGCATTGTCATCCATCGTCTAGATCTTCGTCATCCGTCGTCTGCGTGTTCTTCGTCGAGCTGTTGCATCTCCGGCCATTGTCATCGTCTTCTTCTGTATATTTTTTCAAGGTATTTTTGTCTTCTCTCTATCTTTTCGGTTCATATGTGTGGTATGAGGAAGACGGATATTTTCCCTCCCAATACTTTTAATACTTCATATGTTTTTTATGGAGTTTGATTTCATATGAAGAGTCTGAATTTGGTAGAACTATAAGCATTGGAAGGTTTGTTTTTAAGAACCCAAGGATTATTAAAGGAGTCAGAAACTTGTTCCATCCTTTCAGGTGTCTACCTTTGCTCTATGTATGTATATGCAGTTTATAAACACTCAAGATTTCTCATACAAATGAACAGATGATGAACATGCATTATGTGTTGCCTGAATTGTAAAGCCATCAAATAGAGGAGCTCATATCGCTCTTGGTTTACGAACACCATTTCAATTTACGATTATGGAAGCATTTATATAGCTTTAATCTTACTGTATGTCATTTTGTTAAATATACCAGAAATGTCAACCTGAATATATTTGGTTGCATTCTAGGAATGAGGCCTCAATCGTAGTCATGATCATTTTACTTATGTTGTGATTTGTAGAATAAAAGTACCATTTATATCGTAATACATATGGTTCCATCTAATTTGACAAAAACAAACTTTTAATCTCTTGATTATTTTTTCTATTTTAGTTCTCTTTTATGTTATTTAAACTTTCTAAACACAAAATTTACAAATTATGTAATATATGTTGATTGACATAAATGTAATCGACCATCCCACTCATCATCATACATACTAAAAGTCAATTGTAATGAGTTTGAAACCTTTAGAAGATCACGACAGGGCTATATTTAAAATTTCTATGCTTACATATTCAAGATGATTATTCATGTTGGTCTTCTAATATGTCAAAATATATAAATTAAAATGAAAATTAGTATCTAATATTATTTCTTTCAAATAAAACACTAAAGTTAGTATAAGAAAGCTAAAATTAAGGTAGAAAGAAGGATTGAACTGTTGTTTAACTACATCTAATTTGTAGTTGAATTTCACTTTTCTGTTCCTACTGGTGTTAAGTTTTTGTTCGAATATAAGAAGTGGATTTATGCTTCACATAACTAATGAGTACTGTAACTTAAACTAAACCAAAGTTTTAGCAATATTGTGAAAACTTCAGCTTATTCATGATTTGGATGCTCACTTGGACAGAAAAAATTCCTAAGTTATTTTTCATGTATTCTCTAACTAGTTTAATTCATTTCTAACTTATCTAAACATTAATCAAGTTGATATAATCATTAGAACTAAAAGCTTGTTGTTTGGTTATAAATTTGAGGAGTTAGTTTGCACCTGGTACGATTATAACAACAAAAACATTTTCTGATTTGTAGGTTACTTTTTCTTGTTTATTTTGGTAAAATCATAGATGTATGGGATGGCCTACATAAGTTTCATACTTCCTCTTATGTATATATGTATTTTTATAAACTTTTAGGGTCATTTAGAGGGGTTTTGACAAGAGATTTTCCTAATTGAGTAATAATAATACAATCATAAAGTTCTTATCCCAAAAATCTATCAATTAAATCTATCATGTTTTACCCTAAAAGACTCTTCATTGTAAACCTAACCTAATCTACTCAGAGTTGTCTTATAGATAAGAACACATAAATAGATTCTTTTCTTCATTCTTCATTTCATTTATCTTTAATATCATATTTGAAAACAATGTAGTTTTTGTGACACCTATTGATATGTAGCTTTTCATTTTCCAAATTAAATATGATGAACAATTTCAATGAGGTTTATCTTGTTCAATTATTTTTGTTAAATTTTATTCAACATTGTTTCACTACTAAAAGACAAGTATAGTTAAATGTAATATGTTAAAACTCATAATTCGGTAAAAAAGTTGGCTAATACACCACTGGATCTAGTAAAGTAAAGTAATAATGTTCATTTAGTTTAAGTAGAAAATATATGATTTGGTTACAAAATACACCAAATCATTTGTCACAAGTTGAAATACAATGATACACCATATCAATTGTTTAGTTTGTGAATTTGGTGGTTACTATACTGAACAATATTTTTTCATAAGATTTTATAAATTCTATTACTGAAGTTTAGTTCTAATTTATCGTGTTTTATGACAGATACTATTTCCAAATGTGAGGAGGAGATAGTTAGAGAAGCCATTAGAAAGCAAGAAACAGGTATGCTAACTTATAAGTATCAAGTTGTTGGATTGTTAATTGGTTTGTTTACATTCAAACTATAGCTACTGAATTTGATCTACGAAATGCCATATTTTGCTCTATATAATTACACTAAAGTAAGGATCCTGCATTCATACATAAATAGAGATATGAAATGCCATATTTTCCTTAATTTGTTTTATGACTTTTTTGATTACTCTCTCCCTAGTTTTCCATATAGTTTATCAAATAATAATACAAATTCTACATATTAGTATGTGTAGAGGAAAGCTAAATTTTCAACGAATGTTTTAGCTTGGATTATGTATTTATCAAAATATTCCTTCTTTTATTTTTTTCTAAGTCGTTAAACAATGGTTTAGGCCTTTCTTTATCTATGACTCTCATAGCTAGTTAGACTTCTTAGAACTCTTTATCTATGACTCTCATATTTACAACTCTTATTGTTGCTCGCGACACTTGCTGCAGGGCACCAACAGGTGGTGCATTATGCAACATCTATTGGTGCAGTAATGCAGAACCAATAGGTACTGCATTGGTCGCACTGAGGTGCAGCAATGCAGCACTTGCTGGTGTTGCTTGCAACAGCACGTGCTGGTGCTCGCAGTGCTTTAGGCAGCACCAGTAGGTACTGAAATGCGACAGTTCCTTATAGATTTTCCATATATTGTAATTGTTTACTATAAATATTGTGTTTGAGTTTGGTTGATTTGCCACTAACATAATGTTCTCATTCTTATATTTAATTAGCTCTATGGATAAGAGTTGGATGAGCAGTGTTAGGGTTTCCTGTGAATACATTGATGGAGTTAGAAAGTTTATGAATTTTATGCTGAAAAAAAGGGCAAAGATTGTGAAATTTCATACCATTGTGCACGTTCCATGAATTGTTATATGAGGTATTAGATGAATGTTTTTAACCATTTAATGCAATTTGGCATGTACCAATCATACACCTGCTGGGTTTTACATGGTGAACTACCAGAATATAGATTTACCTCTAGGAAAGAAAGGCTTGACGCTACAAATGTAGACATTGATGGGAAGAGCAATGATATTAATGAAGGTGATGGTGATTAGGAGGAGATGGCACACAAGATTTGCTTTATGATGTGGGTACTTTTTTAAATGATTGCCCAATTAATCAGGATGGAAGGAGTCCTCCTATAGGCATGGAAGATTCTATTATGGATGCCTTTCATAAATTGTTAAGTCAAGCAATTTAAGAGTTGTACCCCAGATGTACAAACTTTTCAAAGTTATTGTTTCTAATAAAGTTGCTTCACTTGAAAGTATACAACAAGTGGAGCAATAAGTCATTTGACAAGTTACTTGCTCTGCTGAGGGATGTGTTACCTAATTGTAAATCTTTGTTGAAGTCCTATTATGAAGCAAATCAATTTCTACGAAGCCTAGGTTTGAGTTATGTGTCACATGCATGTAAGTACGCTTGTTCCCTATTTTGGAAAGAGTATGGGGACTTGGAAAGTTATCCCCAGTGTGGAACATCAAGATGGAGAATTAATGATGGCAGGGTATGAAGATATCTTATAAAGTATTGCGGTAGATACCTCTTGGAGTGGATTATCAAATGCAAGAGTAACAATCTTTGGTGAACAGAAGGTACTGAAGAGCAGTGAACCATAATCAGGTTTTGATTGTACAAAACATATTATACTTTTTCTTGAAAATAAAAAATTTGTGTTATCTTTCTCTATTCCAATAATGATGACATTGTAGATTAAACATGGTATGAATTATTGTAGTTGGGGATGGTGCTAGCCTTACTAAACTAGCATTAAGAATTTTGTGCTTCTTCTTTAGTAATCCATTTATTTTAACTAGAATGTAGCAGCAAAGTATCTATTTAGACTTATTTGTTTTTAACCATTTGATGATGGCTTGTGATCTTGATTTGCTTCAATTACTCTATGATTTTATCATGGCTTCAGAAAATTGCATGCACTATATTTACTTATTCCTGTTGTTTTCTTGAAGGATTTGATGATTTTTATATAGGTACATTCTTTAGAATAGTGAATCCTCAGACCTTGTGTTTTGGTTCTTTACACCGACTTTTTTTTGGTTTTTGACTAATTAAACAATTAATCAGAATACTTCCATGAAATTTAGTTTTGTGTGGTTTAATCATTTTTCTAAAGATTCTTGGTTGATAGTTACTTTGTCCCATTTTGAGGAAACATAAAATCAAGTATAGAATTTTATGTTTGTTGTTTATTAGGAGATGAAGCATGGTATTTTCTAGTTTAGATATGCTGAAATTTGATATTAGGGTGGAAATCCTAGATAACGGTTGTCATTGTCTGTACTTTTAATGAAGTCAAGGATTTGTTCTTTTCTCTTAAATCTTTATGATAAAAACCCACATAAAAGTCGTATGTTAGCTCCAGAATTTTGATCAATGATTCTCGTGTCCTCTTATGCAAGTTTTAGTAAGCAGGTTAAAGTCCTTGAAGAAGTTTAGGTGTTGATTATGCTGAATTAATATTCAACAAAGGATGAAGGAATGTGGAACATTCCTTAAGTAATGTGGTTCATTTTACATCCAGTAGCCTGTTGTGTTTGAAATCTACCAACCTCTTATTTGATACAACTCATACAAGTTAATGAGCAATTTCAGTGAGGTCCTTTTTCTTTTTCAATCATTTTCTTGTACTAGTAGCTGTTTCCAATTTAGCTTACAAAGAATTATAAGGCATATATAGAAGTCCACCATAGATGATGTTAAATTGAGCCCTTTATAAGGATTAAAATTCAGTCCATAATTTAAGTCATAGACGATAAAAACGAAGAGGAGAGCAGTTATGTAATTATCAATAAAGATGTTAATATAAATGGTTTTTTGACATTGAGTAATGAGAAACAACCAAGACACCATTAATGAACTTCTTCTAGATAACTGTAGTAAGCAACGATAGCCATTATAAAAATCTTGAGGAAGTTTCTGAGACAGGAGTATGCTTTATGTAATTAAGGAAGGTTACACTTATCAATTAACTTTATCACTTCTAGTATAACTTCATGGTTATTTAGTTATCTCGCTTCTGTTGACTAGAACTTGAAACTTGAATAAAAGATTTGAAATTTACTTCTAGTTTACATAATTGTGGCCTTTTCGATATTTGTCACATTGTATAGGTTTTTTTGGATGAACTGTTATTATTCAATAACTTTATAATGTATAAATATGTGACTGGAATTGTGAAAGGTGAAATAAGCTCGGGATTTTTAGTGTTCTTTTATATGTAAGTGCATCATGCTAATTAAGAATCCTAGGCTGATTGCTTGACATTTCTAGCTTCCATTTTTCATACTTCTGGCTGAAGAATCAACATTAAGGTGGATAAGGCATATGCTTCATAGGGGCCTTTCTTCCTATTCATATAGGCCGTTCCTTATGAGTTGTGTTGCTTAGACTTTGGATTATTGCTTTGTAGGAAAATTTTGTTAGATCAAACTATTACATATAAATAAGAATCAGCGATCCGTATTACAGTCAATTAGAGTCAATGAGTTGTGTTGCTTGGACTTGTCAATTATAATCATCACTTCTAGTATAAATTCATGCATGCATTGTTAAATAATGTGAAAATTCTGAGAAGTAAATGAATGCATTTTGGAAGTATACATCCGATAAAGTATTTGTAACTTTGTGTTATGTTGACCTCTTTATGTGAAAATTTTAAGAAGTAAATTTCACCTTTGTAGGACTCATTTAGTATATTCTATATTATATTTTTTTTCTTTTCCATTATTTTGACATTGTACATTATTGTTTCCTTTATAAATTTATACACTTGTCATATTAGGTTGCTTTATTATACTCTAAATACTTGGACTACTAGTTTTCTTAATTGATTGGGTATTTATTCTACTAGTTTCTCTCTGAACCTACTTTTTCCTTTGCTTCATCATTCTTTGCAGGTCATTCACATAGGATCTGGTCTACCCAAGAAGAAGAATAAGGCTATACCAAGCAGCTTAGTACCGATACAACTGCAGTCGCGGTACCGTCAGCTTCTTAGAAGTGTAGCTAATGAGCCATCTACTCGTACACACCTGCACCTTGTGAGCCTACTCTAACACCAAAAGATGTGACATCTATGCCTACTACTCATCCTAGAGATAAATATGAACAACTTTTGAATATGTAACGCAATATTAGTTCTCCATTAACTTTTCAAGAGATGCTTCCAGCTTCTGATTATTAGACACCAGTAAATCAGACTATTTTTTCCACTGTAGGCTTTTCTTCTACAAGCACTGCAGGTATAATCTTTCATACCACATTGGTGAAATTTATTAAGATGAATTATTTTGTTTATCTAACCAATTAAGAGTATGTTATATGCTAATTATAAATTATTCCTTTGCTATTTTAGGATCC
>JANTPM010000003.1:25651222-25666559 GCA_025434745.1 Erythroxylum divaricatum
AATTGACTATAGATTCATATTTTAGGAAAGCATAAAATTTGAAATAAAAATTGTTTAGGAAGTGCTTTATTTTATGAGTTATATATGTAATTTTTATACTTATTTAATAAATTATTATTTTATATTTTCAATGAACCTTAAGGAATTTTTTTAAAATTATTATCTTATATATTTAATGAGATTATTATTTATCCCATTGGTCCAAGTTGGGACAAAAAAAATTATTATTTAATTAAAATTATTAATTTATCGAATACTCATCTATCAAAGTTTTAGCTAGCCAAGGCTTCCAGGTCGGGTAGGGAAGGAAATAGCAATAACTGGATTGTACTGGGTCCATCTGTCATATCAATCTGATAGGCCTAGATGACACATGTATCTGATTTACAATCTTTGCAATTTTGGCCATAATAAATTATTTAATTTCTAAAAATCAAGATAACTATCAGACAAAAGACTTCATACTCAAAAAGTAAGAGGGTGAATTATAGTTGAGCGACCACTTGATTCAGCAAGGTGGGTTGAATCATAGTGCATAAGGATGGGAGATGACGAGAGCTCCGCCGAACACCGTAGCAGACGTCTCCTCCTTCGCAATTTCCTCACCATCCCTGAATGCGAGGTCTTCGCCTTTCTCCTTTTATTCCCGTCAATTTCGTTAATTCTAGTTCAGATATTCTATATGAAAAGAATATTGAAAATGTGTTAGGAATTAGAATTCATTCACAAGAGCTGTGGCACTGTGGGTTATAGAGAAAACGTCTTCTCAACAACTCTTTCGCATCTAATTGCCACCAATTGCCATCATTTGGTCGTCCCTTTTGTTTCCATCCGAGGTTTCTTCTTCCGTAGTTTGATAACAGCCTACGACCCTCTTCTTTTTGAGGTGAGTAATTTAAGATGAAACCCATTTCATTCTCATGCAGAGAGGTTGAAAGACAAAGTTGAAGAGTTCTTTGGGTGTGAGTACGAGCTGTTTGTTGAATTCACTGGTTTGATTAGGTTAGTGAATTTCTTTCTATTTCATAAATTTTTTATCCCTTGTTTTCCTTGTTCCTCAAGTTGTCAGTTAAATGATAGTCGTCGTTAGCATTTTTGTTGTGCACTGCAATCACTACCAAATCTTTACTGAGTTGGTCCTTTTTTCATCTTTTGTTTTAAAAATTAAAACATACCTTCCTACCACTAGTCGCTTTCTCTTTAAGTTGAGAGCATGCTTATCTTCTCTAAGGCTATGAAATATTTCTTAAGATTGAAGCCGAGTATGAGAATAGGAAATATTACATTTTACGTTCCAAATTGTGAAAGAGAATCTTCCTTAGTCAATTTTAACTTGACTGTTATTTAATTAATCCTTGAAAATACTATATTATTGCATACTTTAGTTTAGAACATCAACAAAGAGCTCAAGATAATTTAATTCAACTAAATGTTCTAGTTCAATATTATTATGCATTTATTGTCATTTAGGGCATCCAAACTTGATAAATACTACTCATATTCGTTGTTTATGAGCGTCGAATTTGACAATTTGTTATTCATTTCTTTATAGTTTTTCTCTCTCTCTCTTATTTTTTGCTGCCTTCGTTCTGTCTGTATTTTTTTTTCCTATTTTTCTATGTGCTACTGTGCTGCATTACTGATTTCTGCTTTTTTTTTTTCTTGGTAGCTTTTGTTCACTCCTTTTTTCCAACTAATTATAGATCTGTGTTGTAATTTCAGCCTCCTATACATTGTTGCCTGACCATACATCTTCCTCACTCATACCTCTAAGACCATACATCTTCCTCACTCATATCTCTAATCTTGACATTTATCATGTATATGGAATCAGCTGGGCCAGAGGATCAAGCATCGGTTGGCACAGTGATGATAATAGGCCATATCTTAAACAACGAGAATTTACAGTATGGATATAAGATCTATATCTACATATTTAATTTATATTTTCTTCTTTCTGCACATTGATGCTATCATTTATCCCTCTTTATTGTATATATTGTATGCAGTAGTAATGCCTTGGTGCAGATAAAATTCATTTGCTGTAGATTCTCAAATCTTCATGACGCTTTTTGCTACCTGAATTAATACTTCTTTGTTTCATTGAAAAACAGGCTGTCTGCTACTTGAATACATATGGGAAGGACTTTAAAGGTGGACTTCTTCATTTCCAAAATGGTGAGCCGACAACTGTCATTCCCATGGCTGGGGTAAGTGCAGCTGAAAATTGGATTTTTAATATATAAATGTGGTCACTTATTTTGGAATAACAGATGAAACTTTTCAGTTTTAATGTTGGTGCTCAACTAAGAGTTTATCAATACATCTGCCATTTCTAGGGGTGGGGCATGTTATTTATCGATTTATACACTTTATCAATATCATCGGACTTATGATACTTATAACAGGATGTCATCATGTACACTGCTGACAGCCGTAACATACATTCAGTTGATGAGGTATCTCAACTGCTCTCACAACTCCTAACTTATGTCAGCTTATCGTCCAATCTTTGAAGTAGTATTTACGAGTTTCTTTTTATTATATTGTCATTTCTAGTTTCATTCATCAGATCTTTGACAGGTAAATAAGGGGGAGAGGCTTACACTTACAATATGGTTTAGTCGTGATAGGGCCCATGATGAGGATGCAAAACTTATATCACTCCTATCAGATAGATGGTTCAATGGCTCAAGCAACATGCCGAAATTGAGTCTGCCAATACCAGCATCCAGCAGTATGTATTGGTTTTCTCCAGAGTCAGCTACTCAACAGCAATTAGGATTTGATATTTGCTTTGCAAGAATGCATGCCCTTGGCTTTGACATTTATTCTTCGAGACCAAAAAGCTTCTTCCCATCTTCCTCAGATATACTCACGGAACATCTCCAACTAGCTAAAGAAAATGAGTTATTTGAGCAGGAATTCGTGAATATTTTGCACGCACTTCAGGTATTTAGCTGCTGTGGACCCTAGTTAACAATTGATAACAAGATTAGTGGTTGACTTATAACATTTATAGACTGAAAATTTTCTCTAAGTTGCATTCTTTTTTTCACTTTAAATTTTATAAATGTGGGAAAGCTCATGGTGGAATCCTCCCCTTAATTATCAACAGCCATGGAGCAGCTGATCCAATAAAATCTCTACTCTATTTAACAACGACTGCTTTTGGAGCGTAGTTGTAAATACTGAAGTAAACAAGACTATAAACAATAGAATTATGTTAAAAGAGTCATTAAATTGATGATGAATTCTTTGTTTTTCTATTTCACAACATAATGAGTCAATGCATCAAACCAGCTAGGGTACATAATTATTTTGAATGACAATTTCTCTTGAATAATATCACTAATTACTTCTACTATTTTGATTAGGTGGTGCAATTTTACCGTTGGAAAGCCTCAGAATTCGAAGATTCCCTGTTACATTTAGGAACTGATAAGATAAAGCGAATTTTAGAATCACAGAGGGAAGAAATACGAGCCTTGAAATCGTTGTTTATAAATGATTATCAACTAGCAGAAGCAGTCTTTGGCCCCATTACCTGTGATGAGAACTGCGTACAAGCATTTAACTGGAGTAAATTCTCTGCTGCTATTTCTGCATTTGAGGATTATACATCAAGATTACAACGTGAATTTCTGATGAGCTTGCCATATTGGCGAACTGAACATATCATATACAGTGTTAATTCAAGAGACGAGACAGGAAAGCCATAATAATCAGTTCGCAAATTTTAGTTATATGATTGTTGCCCCTCTCACGTTGAAAAAGTTAAGCTTAGGCATGAATATTTTCCAGCGTTTTGGTTGAACCAACAGAATTACTTCTTTCACAAGCAGCAGTTTGTCTATTCGCGACAGTCGTAGGTACAAGAACAACTTCGAGAATTTTGTGTTTGTATCTTGTATTCTCGTGTACAATTTCTTTAGGATTTGGTTAATATGTTTGTCATAGTAGTTGTTTTCCGTTGACATAAAGGTACTGTCAAATTGCCATCCATCCAACAATTTAGATTGCAATGATATTAAAATGAGAGGAAAAGCATGGGGTTGTACATCCAAAATTTTTGTTCTTAAAATTTATCCTTTTATTGTTTCATTTCTTCACTTCTAATTCTAACATAAACAGAAATAACATACGTTATTTAGTAGTAGGAAATGAGAAAAAGATAGTTGGTCTAGAAGAGATCCAATAATAGTTCCTTGAATACCTTCAGGATTTTATTGGGGGAAAAAAAAGGCTCTTCACTCCTATAAAGAGTTTGTGGATAACCTTTTCCCCATTCTTTGCCTGATAATCTTTCTAGTTCTCTTATTTCTGAAGTCTCAGCACAAGAGATAAGGGGGGTATTCAATTCTCTTAATCCCAAGGCTCTTGGTTTGGATAGGTTTAATAGGATTTTTTCAAACAAACTTTGCATATCATTGGAGAGGAAGTTACTAGTGTCATTCAAAAAAAAATTCCAATATGAAAAACTCCTCAAAGAGTTTCATTCCACTTTTATTTCACTCATTCCTAAAAATGTTCTCCTTCCACAATATTAGATTATAGATCCATCTCTTGTTGCAACATGCTTTATAAGATGATTGCTAAAATCTTAGCAAATAGACTTAGAGAAATTCTTCCTTACATTATTAGCCCAAACTGAAATGCTTTCATTAAGAACCATCAAACAGGGGATAATATCCTATTGGTCCAAGAAATTTTCAAGAATTATCATCTTTCAAATAACTAAAAGAGATGTACTTTTAAAGTGGATCTTTAAAAAGCCTATGATTCCATTCAATGATATTTCCTCCTAAATGCATTAGTAGTGTAGGTCTTCTTCTAATAATCAAAGAAAGTATAACCTCTCTTTCTTATTCTATTTTGATCAATAGATCTCCCTCAAAATTTTCTAGTGGGAAGTTAGGCCTAAGACAATGAGATCCCTTATCTCCATTTCTTTTCATTATTTGTTTGGAAGTTTTCTCTAGGAGTTTAAATGTTTGTATAGATGGTAGCCCTTCCTTCAAAGACCATTAGAGGTGTAAAATCCTAAACCTCTCCCATCTATTGTTTGCTGACGATCTCCTAATTTTGCCATGCAGATTTGAGTTCAGCTCAAACTTTGTTTGATTGTATGTGTACCTTCTCTAGTTTTTCTGGCATGGACATGAATCCTTCCAAGAGTCAATTTTTCTTATCTCTTGATATGGATTACCTAACTCACCAAATAGAACTTATTTCTAGGTTCAAGAAAGGCACTCTCCCTATATGGTATGTAGGGGTACCACTCTTAAAAGTAGGTTATCTAGGAGGGATTGCTTAGTGTTATTGGACAAAATTGATGCTAGGATAAACAAATAGACTTATAAAAACCTTTTCTATGTTGGTATGCTCTAATTAGTGATTTCTGTCCTGTCTTCTTTCCAAGTATACTGGTCTACCCACTTCATTCTTCCTTCATCCATTCTAAGGATGTAGAGACTAAACTTAGGAATTTTTTGTGGGCTAGGAAGGTGGCTTCTAAATCTCATCCAAAGGTCAAATGGAGTGACATTAGTAGACCGAAAAGGGAGGGAGGTTTAGGGATTAAACATTTGTCAACATGGAATTATGTCCTATTAGGGAAAAGGATTTGATATCTGTTTGTTGATAGGGAAGCTCTGTGGGTTAAGTGAGTGAATACTATTATTTTGAGAAGGAAAATTTTCTGAAGTGCGTATCAATAATAGTTCTTGGAGTTGGGGAAAAATCTTATTTGTGAGGGATAAATTTGGGTACTAATTCAGATTTAGGTTATGGAATGAAAATTCTACTATTTTATAGCAAAATCCGTGGCATCCTAAAGGAATCCTAAAGAACTTCTCTTCTTTGAGAGAGATCAATGGGTCAAAACTTCCTATGATAACAAGAGTATCTGAAGTTATTAGTAATAATGGGTGGAGATGGCAAGAGGCAACTATGGAGATCATTGGTAACCTTGAGCCCTTACAGTACCAACCAAATAGCTCTAAACTAGATTGTTTGGAATGGTTAGCTAACCCTTCAAAAAAGTATATTAATGGTTCAGCCTATATTTTCTTGAGACCTCCAATACAGAATGCTGCTTGGCATAAATTGGTTTGGTTTAAAAACAATAGCCCTAGGGGTTCTTTCATACTATGGTTAGCTTTCCTTAAGAAATTATAAACACAGGACAAACTTCTCAATCTCTATACTCCTAACCACTGTTCCATGTGTACCTCGGGCAATGAGACTATTGAACACTTATTTTTGAATGTCCCTTCTCTAAAACCATGTGAGACCAATGCCTCAACCACTTCCATAAACACATCCAAATTAGACAAACCTTCAATCCATCCCCATTTGGTTTAACCAATCCTAAAATTTCAGTACCTCTGACATTAACATTTTCCATATCTTTCTTTCTACTACTGTCTACAACATTTGGTCTGAAAGGAATAATTGAACATTCAAAGATAAAGTTAAGGATGTGGGGAGCTTGTACTCTAGAATAATCTTTCAAGTTATGGAACATTTCAGCTCAAACACCGTGCAGAGGTAATTGATGAAGTTCTTATTCACTAATACATTTTTCTGCAGGTTTACTACTTCAGGAGTGCCAAATGGAGGTTCAACAGTTCTTAGGTTTCTAAAGCAGAAGTGAAGACAAGTGCAGGAAATATTCTTGTTTCCAAAAAACAAAATGGAGTTGTTTGTTTTCAGACTAGAACAAGGGTGGGTATCCAATTCTCTTCGGTAAAGCAGAAGAGAAGCCATCACTAGGAAAACTTCTTATCTCAAATCAGTAAGTAAAGGAAGCATGGAGTGGACAAGACTGGAGCCTCTCTATGTAGCAGATCAACTGACCTCAACCTACGGATGGAGGCCAGAAGATTAAATAATGTTCCTATCAATAAAGTTATGCAAGAGGTGGGCAAACTTGACAGTGAACAAGGAAACTTGAAAGACATTTCTTATCTTCGATTATGCTGGTAATTGATTAGGTTTATCAATTAATGTTGATCGAATTTACAGCTAGAAATTGTTGTTGGTAACTTGTGCTTCTGATTATATTAGCTAGTTCTGTAAAGTTTCTTGGTAGGAAGGTTGTATAGAATATGGTGATTGTGTTGCCGTAAGGAATTAGGTTGTAAGGAATGTTGTAGGTTCAATTTGAACTCCTTTTGGTAGTTAAGAGATTCATGCATAGGAATATCTAGATATGTACATAACATTTTATTATTTATATAAAGTCTTACTGATTTACTAAAAAAAAGAAAAAATCAAATAAATAAATGGTAGATTTCAATGTAACTAGATATTGAATTGGGGTGATGTCATACTTTTTTTAAAACTTAAAAAAATATTAATAATAATAAATCCCGTAGAAGGGATAGTGCAATAGTTTAGCAAAATAGACCAAAACAGATATACAACCATCTAGCTATACAAAGCAATCCAACCTAAATGCGTCTTTGAGTGTCTGATTACAATTATCTAGTTTATGAACTATTTAGATGCAAGGGGTACAAAAGTGACAACTAAACCAATTGGTTTTCATCTCCTCATTGCTTCCTTTTCAAACTTTCCGGGCTGTAATTTGAGTAATTACGGAGTTTAGCTCTTTGAGAGCCAATAATTACTCAAATTTGTTCTCTCATCCTTATTTGCAGCTCATGAACAATACTTCTTTCTCTCATCCTTAATCACTGCTTTCTCTTGGAAGATCCTTTATTCCTCTCCCTCCAGATCGTGTAGATGCAGTTTCTTAATGTTATGTTAAAGAGACTTCTCTGGGAGTTGGTGGAAAACTTATAGAAGCTGAGCCATTCAACAATGTCTCCTAGATTATTCTCGGGGAAAAGCAAGGTACTCCAACTTAGAGTTTGTTCCTAGAAGAACTTGGTGATGGCATATGTGAAAAGTCATTTCTTGCTCCAGTTTGCCGAAGCTACATAAATATCTATTTTTATGTCTTTAATGCTTACTTTGGTAGGCAACTTGTTGATACTAGCCATCCATAGAATGGAAACTAGCTTTATGACTGTTGCATTGGTTCCAAAAGAAACTATGTCAATTCCTTTTGCTATTGAAAATTATGAATAGATCCATGCATGATTTGTTATCAAATTTTCCAGTACTCCGACCTATCCAAATTATGAAATCTTGCTTACAAGGATAAGGTAGGTATTTTGGGACATTCTCTATGAAAAAGTTGAATCCCCTTATATTGTTGGAACCGTTATTGCCTCTTATAATCTCCTTTACCTTAGATGAGGGACGCATGTGTTTGAGCTATTGGTAAAAATATGATGACTAAATAAAGGACTTGCTTTGTGCCAATTATCAAACTAGAAAAAGAATTATGCTTCATCCCCTATATGCTTTACTATATTTAGTTGTATTTGACTCCACAATTTCATCATAAAATGGAAAGTCTATAAAAAAACTAAAAGGAAGAACTAGTTTTCATAGGCTCTTATCATATCGGTAGTTATTGTGAACCCATATAATCTAGAGAGATTCTTTGTCCAATAAAACCTTGCTTCCACATTTATTTGGCTAGCAACATATTGTTAGCTGCCCTTATAAGATTAATTCCCCCTCATTTTAGGTTTGCTTAAATCTTTCTAGGATACTTTAGGATATAGATAGTTGCTCAAGCTTCTAGTCCATAAAATTTTTTTATTGGTTTTTCCAAAGTTGATCACTCCTCAAGTAGAGCTAAAGGAGCTAATTAATGCAAATGCATACTGTGCAGAGTGGGAGTTATCAATTAGAGCCTACTCGCAAAGGATAGGCTTCTATTATTCTAGCATCCCATTCTTCTTTGTAATATATCCAAGAGAGGTAAGCAGTCCCTTAAGGTGAGCCTAGTTGAAGTAATTGGGACCCCAAGGTATTAAGAGGAAGTTTCTATAGTTTTAGGGTAGTGGGAGTAGCTAGGTGCTCAGCTTTCCTATTGTTAAACCCTTCTCTAGTTTTAGGATAGTGAGAGTAGCTAGGTGCTCAGCTTTCCTAGTGTTAGACCCTAAGCGAGAAATAGAACTCTTATTCTTGTTGATTTCAAGGTCTAAAAACTATGCCAAAACTGTGTATTGAATCCATTAGCTAATAAATTGAGTTATTGTGAGCTTTGTATATGAGCAAAATGTCATATGTAAAGGCTAGGTGGGAGACTTTGTCTCTTGTTTCCTTTTTTACATTTGAATTGGTATCTAAAGAGATTGTTCTTTTTTTTATTTTCTCTTTGAGGATCCTCGACAAAGCCTTCGAGTGAAAAGGTAAGGAATAGAGGGCCCCCTTGCATAAGACCCCTACTACCTTGAAAGGTCTTTGGTAGATTCCTCCATTAACTAATATTCTATAGGAAGTGAAGATAATGTACATTTTACTCCAATCTATGAACCAGTTAGTGAAACCTAAAACATCTAAGGTATCCAAAAGGAAGCTCCATGATATACAATCAAAAGCCTTATGTAGATCTAGCTTGATTAAGTAGCTTTTAATATAGTCTTTTACCGGTTCTTTGATCACTAGTAAATTGTCTTTTATACTTCTATTTTCTTATAAAAGTTATTTGGTTTTGGCTTATAATGTACTTTAGTACCTCTTTAAGTCTTGTGGCTTGGATAAGATTTTATATTTAAAAATTGTAGTAGGATATTAGTCTATAGTCTTAAATGTTGAGATGACTTCACGTCAATAGAAATTGTCATGATTGCATTAAAGAAGATCTATATACTATAAAGGCTTAAATAAAAATATAAAAAGAGCAGGATTTATCAATCCAAGAGTTTAATGAATTAGGAGCAATTTATAACTACACTCACTAGTATTTGTATAAACCAGATCCCTATATTTTATCTTAGAATCCCAATCACAACCTTAAGAACTTTTAGAGACTTCACACTATTAATTGAGAAAATTCATGCAAGAATTGCTAGCTAGAGTGCTAGAAAATTGTCACTATTTTAGATTCCATTAATGCATATTAGGTTGCTCACGTTGCACTTCCAACGTCTATATTCAAAGCTATTTATGGAGCATTCAACAAGTTTCTCTGGTTAGGTGGTAAGGAAGAGGTGTTATAATGCATTTTGTGTTAGGTTTTGGATAGTTTTTGTTCAATTTTCAGTCTCTTATAATCTTTTTGTTCAAAATTATTGTTAGTTGCTTGTGTTTAGGTTGAGATTTAAGGACTTAAGGAGAGCAACTCAAGATTTTAAGGAAGCCCAGATGTGTAGCTGTAAGAATTCGTTTAGACCAACAACCATTTGTTCAAAGTAAAACTTATTTATGTAAATTGGTAGTCTGACCACAGGAGCTTTACGTGGACATATTTGAGGCTTATGAGATCTAAATGAGGTTATTCAAAAGCTCAAATTCAAGACAACATCCGATAACATAATTCCTTTAGAAAACTCAAGACCTAAAAGTGCTTTTTTTAGGGGCTAAAAAGGGTAAGAATGAGATACAAAATTTGTCCTAGCTTAATTTGACCTTCCCTTGGTTTTTGGCGCATAATTTTAGCGATAGAGCTTTTTTATAAGTATAAGAGGATCCTTTGGAAAGTTGGGAGGCGGAGTTATAACTTATATAAGAGATTGTGACCTAAAAAGGACATAATTAAGGTCAGAAAGAAGAGAGGAGTATTGAGAGCTGCAGAGGGAGAATCAAAGGAGTTTGTCATCGACATTGAGAGTTGTAGAAAGCGAACCAGAGTTTCACTCCCAACCATCATTCAAAGGTTCTTTTGTTCTCTATTCTTTTTGCAATTTCTTCTTGATACAATGAAATTTTCTAGTTAGAACTTAATTGATATGAGTATTATTTTCATTTTGAAGATGAGTTAAATTATTCTTACCTAGGGTTTGCATCTAGATTTAATTGAATGTCTTGACTCAATAATTTTCATTAATATATATCTTGCCTAGATTGATTATGTTATGTTGAATGCTCGTTTAATAGATTGACCACCTATTAGTCTTAAGATATTAAGTGAAGAATTGAAAGATGAAACTTGATATTGGAACTAAACAATCAATTATCCTAAGAATGAATTAGAAATATAAATTCTAGGGATTGCTTACTTAGTAACTTCGAACGGTTGGTAATTGTTAGTTTATGGATGTGAGAACTATTAAATTAATAGTTGCTAATTTTATTGAAGAGAGAATAAAGTTGCAAATTATATTAATGGGAAGTTTAAGAAGTTATACTTTAAATTGGATCAAAGTGTAAACCCTATATTATCTTTAAAAAGTTTATATAAATTTTGTGCAATTCATTCTTTTTGTTTAATTTCATAATTTCATAACCTCTATACCTTTTTAATCAAGTTATTACAGTTAATAACTTCTTTGTAAGACGACCTTGGACTGTCCACCATATACTGCAGCAACCTCGTATACTTACAGGTGACACATTTAGGTAGTATTAAGTAGAACGCAATAAGAGGAAATCAAAGGTAGGATTAACTGGAGTGAATTTTGCACCCTTAAGGATGAGGGTGGTCTTAACCTCATATAACTCAAAGTTCTAAATTTGGTTGTGCTCACTAAGAGGATTTGGAGGCTATTAAAGGACAAACAAGGTCCATATACTAAGTGGGTGCATGAATTTTATATCAAAGGAAGAAGTTTATGGAAGTTTAATCTCACTCATGTTGCTTCCAAAATAATGAAATGCATTGTGAAAATTAGAGATAAGGTAAGGTTGGAGATCTTAAACTTGATTAGAAATTGTCAAGCAAGCCAATTTCTGGATATACAACTAGACTTTGCTAGGTCTATTGGAAGATTTGAACAATCTAGTTCCTCTCAAATCCTTCATACATCCTATTCCTTCATGGAACTATAACACATAGAAGCAATATAAGAGTTTTAGACTATACCAATATCTAGTCATAAATGTGTAAAACCAAGATAAATTCCAACGAAGAAGGTAGGATTATATGGAGACATTCCATGTCTGTTGACTTTACAAACATGTCTTGCAAATAATTCTTTCAAGGCAATACTACCAAAAGTCCTTAGACCAAGATTACATGGTCCAAGTATTTTCTTCCCCATGCATCAACAACTTTATTGATAGAAATGAGAGGTAAACTTCCAAAATCGATAGATTGAGCATATGTATGCCCATATCTAGTTAGTGTATATCATGTAAGAAGACATAAGAAAGCATTCCACATATGTTCTTTCAATATGAATTCACCTATGAAGAATGGATAATGCTTTAATGAATATGCAACATTTTTAACCCTCCACTTACATGGCAAGATATAGTGAATTGGACCTCCTTTATGAATTATAGCAACGAAACTAACAGATGGTGCTTCTATTTATCAATGTCATATATAGTTACCTTATATAGGATGAAAGAAATAAATGAAACTTATAACAAAGAATATTTTAGTAGGGAGCTAGTTAACAATTAAATTACACATCAATTTATTCAAAGACAAGTTTTAAAACACAACTCTTTCAATAATAGGCTGAATTTGTTTGACAATTTGTTTGCTTTATTGAGATAACCACACCTATAAGCTAGTCATTTAGGAAGAAGGAGGTGATAGTTCTTAACCCTTGTACTTGTTTTTTGTAACTAGTTACTCCCTTTTATACTCGTTAGCTTACGTCATCATCATCACCCAGTCTGAAATCCCGCAATGAAGCAGGGTCTGAGGAGGTCCGATAGTACGCAGTCTTATCCCTACTCGTTAGCTTACGTATTTGACTTAATTTAATTCATATTATTAAAATAATTTCTTTATTGTTAGTATTTATAAATAATTGAAAAATTCTTCTTTATTTCTTTTGCTATAAGGACTTTATATTGAGCTTTATTAATAAGGATAAATGGTTATCACTCATATTGGAAATAGCCTCTTTACTATGTAGGGGTAAGGCTACGTACTATCAAACCTCTCAAGACTTCGCTTCATTGCGAGATTTCGAACTAGGTGATGATGATGATGATGATGAAATAGTTATCACCCAAAATAAATAGCATGAAGAGAAATTTCAATAATAAGAAAATAATGTTTTAGTAATAAAATCAAAAGCTAATTAAAAAGTAGTATAAATTCTTCTGCCCATTGAAAAAAAATTACCGCCACGTTTCAAATGCTAAAAATCAGTTAGCCATAGAAACCTAACTTTTTTCTTTTGAAAAAATCACTTGTTCATAATAAGATAACTATAAATTATCGTTTGACTGAAAAATAATCAAAACTCAAATAATGGGGAAAGTTAAAGGATTCATTAGAGTCAAACCTTATTATTTGTGCAGCTATATTATATTGATATACCATATATTTGTCTTTTAACAATCATAAATTAATGCATATCAAATGCACCAAAAAATAAACCTAACTCTACACACTAAAATTTAACTATAAGTTATACGATCAAAATAAGGTTATGTTTTCCATATGTCGATTATGATTATATTATCCAAGGGCCTCAGCTCAACTACAAGTTAAGACATGGCTACCAGATGGAACATCTCTTAAGTTATCTATGACTTAGCTCCTTTCTTCTTAGCTTTCATAGCTCATGTAACTTGCTTATGAGAGTTTTATTTTTCCTTCATTTTTCTTTTATTAACTATAGCTTCCACTTTGAGGTAAATGCTTTAAGTACATATTACAATCATCATTAACTCACTTTGAAAATTATACATGCATACTTAACACCTTCAACTCTTTCAAACTTGAGCATTTGAATATTTTTATCAAGAACAATTTTAATATTCTAACTATTAGTTTTTCATATGCTTACAAACATTAAAGCAGTTGAACAAGCCCCTCCCAATTTCAATGTACTTCAAATGTTTTTGAATTTTTCCTATTACATTGGCTTATTGCACTCTGCACTGATATTAATTAATTTTCTTACACCTTATCAATCTACTAGCTTAATACTTGTCATAACAAATTTTTCTTATCATATTCACCAGCTAGACTCATTGCAAGTATGAAGTTATTTTTTTTCACCAGTCTATTAGACTTAATGTCGGTGCCAAATAATTATTACTATAAATATATCATAAATAAATTTATATTTTTACAAATATATAAAATAAGTCATTTCTAAATAAAATTGAATATAAATTGATCATTTAAAAATAAACAAATTATATGATTTAATAACTATTAGTATTATTATAATAAATAAAATGAATGAATTATATTCTTATAAAATATGATAAAATATTAATCATTTTATGAGTAATATTATATTAATTTTTAATGAAAAATTAAATTATTATTATTTTAAATCAATTAAATATATATAATAAAATTTAATGAAATAAGATAAATTAATATAATAATTATTAACATAAAATATTTAAAATAATTATTTGACATAAGTAAAGATATATAATTATTATAAATTGATAAAAATAAAAAATTATACATTTTTATTAATTTTAGAAATAAATTAATTTAAAAATAACATTTGATTATCTTATCTATAACGATTTTAAAGGAATTTAAGGTAGCGTTGAGAGGATCTTTAACACTCATTTTCTTACCACTTCAAACCACTCAAAAGTTTGACAAACATCTATTCTAAAATCAATCTTTATGTGTAGTTACTTTTCGAAGAAAAAAAACCATTGTATATAGTCTTATGACTTTGCATATTCTTATATAATAAATAAATTTTAATAAAATAATTAATTTATTATAATATTAAATTAATAAGTATATTATTAACTATTGATAATTTAACATAATATTAAATATTAAGTAATTAATTAATTAATATTGCATATCTAATATGTTATATTTTATATAAGTAATGATATGTAAATATAATAAATTAATAAATCATTTTTTAAATATGAAATTGAATTAAGCCATGAAAGGTAAGAACAAAGATTGTTGCAAAGCCTTATACAATCTCATCAACCAAAGATGAGCATAACCAGAATCAAGATTATTATTTTTTTTTAAAAAAACACATATAGAGAGGTGCACCTTTTAGCTATGCATGAACTAACTATTGGCACCACATGTTGATGGTATCTGAGTTCAAATGAATTTTGTCACTACACAAAATAATGTGTAGTTTGGTGGCAGTGAGTAAATATCTTGAAAACATCTCTAAACTATTGGTTTATGTCCTAAAACCAATCGATTTGGTTGTAGTTTAGTGACAAATTATTTAAAAGTATTCTTTATCTTGTACATGTTTAGATGTATATGATAAAAGTCCATGGGATAATTATACATTGCAAATAAAATTATAATAAGATTATAATTATGAGATTCATATTGCATTTATGTATTATTCCTAAAATGTTCCTAGTCATTGTTCTATTAAGATTG
>JANTPM010000003.1:25688018-25699430 GCA_025434745.1 Erythroxylum divaricatum
GATGCCATGTGGATATTAGTGGGAATTTTCTGGTAGTGTACCTTTATCGTGGGATACGTGTCGGAGCGACCTTCGGGCATCCCGATGTGTACCCTACGGTGAGGGGGCGCTACATTTTAAGTTCTTTCAAAGATCAAATCCTACTTCTTTGACCAAAACTTGATCCAAAAAAATATTTCAAAGAATATTTTAAAGATCAAGATAATTTTCTTTAAAATTAAAACCTTAATTTCTCTTAATAAATGAAAAGATTTATGCAATAAGTCCAAAACATGATATGTTTATGCATGAAGAACATATAAAGCATCAAAATGCCTCGATCTTCCTTAGTCTTATTCTTCTTTTTACCAAGACTATTATCATCCTGGTCAACTATAATATTCACATTTACAACCTCTTTAGGCTTATTCTTATTAAAACAAACTTTTTATGTTGATTTAGGAGATAATATTATGTAGGGTTCACTACTGTTTCATTAAGCTTCAAAATATTCTCTCTAGTACCAAAATTTAGAGAAATAGCAATAGCTTTTGACTGAATACTAAGATTGGGGACATTTGGATGTATAATTGAGGCTAATTTTTTAACATATTTCTTGGGACTTGGAATATTTCCATCAGAATTATTAGCATCATTTACTATAATAGAACTTGATTGATGAGCTATATGTTGATCTTCCTGAGTAAGTTCTTCATAGTTACCAGATAAGGAAGTTTTACTAGTTGACTTCTAAACCTCTTTAGGTTTTAGACTTGGAGGTCTCTAAGCATAAGTAATCTTGAATCTATCCTTCACAAGTTCTAAGCCATCATTGAACCTCATTATAGAAATTTCATTAGGTGATTCTGCCAATGCCTCCACAACAATCCAAATTCTTGTAAAGTTGATCCTCTTAATCTCAACAGTAGCTTGTTCAAGACACAAAGGTCTTCTAATTGCGCTAGCTAAGTAGTTGAGACCTTCAGTGGTCCAATATTCCAGGGGTATGCCGTGTATACAAATCTATAAGGAAATGTTAATGAGTTTAAGTTCTTCAATGTAATCCCTAGAATCCAAGGCTGAACAAAGAAGGGTTTATGATTTACTTACCATGGTCCTGCCTTAATAACTTTAGTGACTGAATGAGGAGAGTTGAATTTAAAGAAGAATATGTCTTCACTATTTAATATAGTATCCAGGAGACCAAACTATTTGCGATTGGCAATAGTCCAACTTTTCATAACTAGAAATGGTATTCTTCTATCTAAGAAGAATCCAAAAGTGTAGATTTCAATTTGTCAACTCTTGCATAAAGAATGGAGAGTAGATGATGGTCTAAGGTAGGATTAGTGGGAAAAAAGATAATTTTAGAATCTGGATTATGGTTTCCAGTAACTTGCAACCCAATGTGTTTTATTAAAGGAGGTGGTGAGTTCACAAGTTCATTAGAAAGGATGGAGGAGTTGGTAAGGCTTCTAAAGTATTAGTGGACTAAGAATATAGTTTAGGAGAGGAAGAAGAGCGGGAAATCAAAGGTGGGAATTTTTCATAATTAGAGAATATAGTAAGGACTTTTGGTCAAAAGAAAAAATTGAAGGATAAAGCAGCATAAAAGTGGTGATATGAGAAAATAGTTGTGCAAAAAAAAAGATAAAAGGAAGAGAGAAGAAAAGGATTGCGAAAGAGGTGAAGATAACAAAAGCAAGAGTAAGACTAAGGGATAGAAGCAAGGAAAGAAGATTAAGAAGAAAACCAAAACCAAACTAGCAAAGAATAGGAATTTACCAGAAAGTAAGGAACTGGGAACAAGGTGAAGTAGGGGTGATGTAGGAATTACTAAGAGCCACATTGCATAAGAACTTAACCTGGCAGTAAAATCATGGCAGCATCCATGATGAGTTGTGACGGATACTGTCAAGAAAAATGAGGGGATGTTGTAAGAGCATATAAAGATATGGATAGGAGTGTTCTCAACTATTAAAGGAAAAAGACCTTCATGTGTAACCTATATAATTTTATTCAAATTTGTTTGAGTCAATTTGCCAATTCACATGCCCACTTTGGATTCCCTTTATGTTCTAATCATTCCGGAATAAAATTTTTAGATTTAATCTCTTTAACCCCCTTCAAATCCTAATTTAGATTCTTCAACTTTCTTACTAACAAAGCAAGGTTTATGGATCTAGTGGGTGAAGCTTAGAATAATAGAATCCTAGGTTGCAAAGCTTTTCAACTTATGAGAAAACTTCAAATTCTCATAAATAAGCTTAAGAATTGTTATAAAGTTTATCAATCCACAACATGAAGCTAAGATAGAGCTGAGGAGAGCTCAAGAGGCATGTTATCATCATCCTGACAACATTGCCTTTAGAACTGTTAAAGCTAACAAATTGGTGCATGACAATAAGGCTCTTCAGTCTCACCATTCTTTGCTTATGGAAAAAGCTAAAATGGCCTAATTGAGAGACGATGATTTCAATACCAAATTCTTCGAAAATTTTGTATTTGCAAGGAGAAATGCTAATAAGATCAACTGTCTCCTAGATTCTAATAATCAAATGGTTATTAACAAATCTTCTCTGAAGAATATGATTTTCAGTTACTTTAAGATCTTGCTTGGACCTTTAAGTACATATGGTTTAACTAGGTTACAAGAGTTTGTAAAGCTAATTAGTCCTCTAATCTCCTTAAATCAGGATGTTTTGTTAAAGCTCTAATAACCATTTTCACCCTAGGAGATCAAATCAATTCTTTTCAGTCTCAATGTAGTAAAAGCTCCAAGCCCTAATAGGTTTAATACTTATTTCTTCCTGAGAATCTAGCATATCACTGGTAATCTTCTTATAGAAACTATCTTGGAAATTTTGAATTCTGGAAAAATCTTGAGGGAAATTAATGTTACTCACATTTGCTTGATTCACATACTTCTCAATGTAAATTACCTTAATGATTTTCAAATATCATATTTTAACAATGTCTATAAGGTGATCTCAAAGATTCTTACTAAAAGGCTTAAAGGAATCTTGAACCAGATTGTTTATGACTCTTAGAGAGCCTTTATACCTAGCGGATCAATTTTAGGTAACATACTCTTAGTTCAAGAGCTGATGAGGGACTACAATTTTAGTACATCCATCAAAAGTTGTGCAATTAAAATAGACTTCTCTAAAGCTTTGGATAGGCTTCAATGGAAATTCATCCTAATATGAATGGAATGACTTAGTTTCCCCACTTTCTTTATTAATTAGATTCACTCCTGCATTTCCTATCATATAGTATTCTCATCAATGGTATTCCTACTGAGCAATTCAGAGGCTCTAATGATATAAGGTAAAGAGATCCCATCTCTCCTTACCTTTTTGTTATTTCCATGTAAATTTTGAACATGATCATATGCTTCAACACTTTTAGTGGTTCTGAGTTCAAATTTCATCATAAATGAAATGAGTTGTAGCTTTCATCTACTTTTACCAAGAAGAATCAATAAGGATATTGGAAAACAAATCAAAAACCTTCTTTGTTCAGGTAAGAGTGATAATTCCAAAGGACCTAAAATTAAATAGGATTAGCTTTGTAGGAGGAAGCAAAAAGGAGGCTTAGTCTTACTTCAATCCAAACTTTCCAAGCAATGCAAGTGGCTAAAAGGATTTGGAGGCTGTTTAAGGATAAAGAATCACTTTAGAGAAATTGGATAAATGAGTTAAATCTTAAGAATTTTAGTTTATAGCAAATTTCAGACAGGAAAGAACTCTTGGTCTTTCATTCAAATTCTAAAAAAAAGACAAGTTGTTTGCATTATCATCAGAATTCTGGTGGGGAATGGGGAGGATACATGTTTTTGGTTTGATAATTGGAATTCTCTAAGTCCCTTTTGCTTTAGAGTGATATTTCTTCACTTGTACTATAATCTCTTCTTAGATTTGAGTCAGGAGTGTCATAGAGCACAATTCTTGGCATTTTCTTGGTAGGAGGGTTGAAAGATTCCTAAGATATTTTCCTAAATATCTACCAAATCTCTCAGCCACTAATAAACCTTTACGGTCCTTAAACAACAATGGAGACTACTCCAAATTTCATGCTTCAATGCTCTCATTTATACTGCCATGAGACTGATTGTAACAACATATTGGAATGGGCTGAAAGTAAGTTCCACTCTTTGGGGAAAGATTGAGTCTGCCTAAGTCTTATCCTTAACTATGCAGCTTATGCAATTTGGAGGGAAAGAAATCAGAAATTGTACAATAAGACTAAAACTCAAAAGCATGTTTTAATCCATAAGTTACACTGATGGATAAGGGAAACTTTGGTAGGTCATCAAGCTGCTAGGCACTTGAGCACCCATTTCAGAAGACAATGGAACCGTTAATTCTCTAGTTTCTTCCCAAGTATAATAGAAAGGATATTATATTTATTTTTTCTTGACAAAGTTCTGTAATGTCCCTTTTTGATGTCTTTTATAGCTTTTATTGAATTTTTACATTTAACTTTCCAAAAAAAAGATAATTTGTTAAAGAAGAATGTGCAGGAGAATCCAATTTGTATTGTTTGTAGAGAAAATTATGAATCGTTGGATCTTAGATTTATCTCTTCTCCTTTTAGGCAATGTTGCTAGTATGTTCTTACTTTTCCAATGGTGGGTAGAATAGCAATGGATTTTCAAACTTAGTTACTTTTTATGCTAAGTAATAGGCAAAAGGGTGCTCACTTTTAAGCCAAAGTTTTTCACTAATCAACAAGTTTAACCTAAACATTCGAATATTAACAATTTTAACCTTAACATTTAAAAAAGTTGTATTATAACCCAATCATAATGGAAAATTTAAATGGGTCTGTTAAGTATCAAGTCAGCGTTAACTTGGCACTTCAAAATTATTATTTTATTTAAGTAAGAAGGCCTTATTTGCCACGCCATTGCTGAATGGGCAAGTAGAGCCACCTTTTAATTAAATTTAAAAATTTCTTTTCAATAAACTAGTGGGACCCACTTTCATAATGATAGGTTAAAGTCACTCTTAACAAAAATTATTTGTTTACCCATCTTACGACCTTCCTCAATTTGTTCTCTGTGTGGAATCCGTCCCATCAAGCATCGTCGTTCATAGGTGAGTCACCGTCTGTTTGGGAGAGAATCTAATGCAATAAGCATCATCGATCGTAGGTGAGTCATCGTCTGACCCTCCTCATTTTGCCGCCTCTCCTCATTTCATTCTCTGCGCGAAATTTGTCATCGTCTGTTTGGAAGAGAATATGTCGCAGCAAGCATCGTGGTTCATAGGTAAGTGCCTCAGTTTTTTTATCATGAGTTTGCTTTTCATTGATAGGAAAATAATGTAGCAATTTTCTAATTTACCTGATTTTGATATGAATATTTTCGTATTGTATAGAGAAGATGGAAAAACTTGGTGGCTATGCAATGTGATTGAATTACTGATTTTGAGAAAATAAGTGTTGCATTACTAGTGAGAAATTAGGATGAGATTTGATTTTATGCGTAGGTAACTATCATCATACTTGAACTAGCAGTTGCTCTGTTCATAGGTATTTAGCCACTCTTAACTATCGATTTTTTTTATAATAAGTATGTTCCGTGTTGTTATGTAGCCTATTGAAAAAATGTATAGAATGGTATGTTGATTTTGTTTTCAGATGCTTGCCATAAGACAGTGTTCATTTTGTTTTATGGTCTCTGGCAATGAACTAGTTTTGCTATTATGTGATGATAATAAAGAGAGGCATCATGTAATTTTCTAGCTTTCAATTATAATTGGAATCTATTGTAGAAGAAATTTTTTATTGATATTTTGCTCTTACACTTCTATAATCATCAAGAAAGACTATAATGGATAAAGGATTTGCATTTTTAGAGATTCATTTTAGGGTTTCAAGCATAATAGGTTTTAGTGAGATGATAGGAGAGTCATGTGATATGTTGATGTGGCAATCTTTTGGTTGACATGATAACTTTAAGCAATGTCATGGATAAACACATTTAATTAACAATTTCATTATTTTGGATTGACAGCAGTAAAGTTAAAGCAGTAGTTTCATTAACTGATTTACAATTTATCACTTACAATCCAAAGTTGTGATATATGTTAACTTCAAAAGTACTTCTTGTAAAGTTTTGAGATTTTTCTTTGTAAAGACATTCCAGTCCTTATTGATGAACATATAATCTTTTAAGAGTTATTAAAATGCATAGTTAGGTTTATATTTCTACTATGGCTGGTTTGTTGGAATTGGTTATTGGTAAACAAATTTATATCTTCCATTGTAATAACTTATGATTAGAAGCATAGGCAAAATTTAACTAAACAGTGGATTGATGAATGGTTCTTTATAGTTTCACTAACATACTTAACTAATCAAATTGGTTATATGCTTCCTCGCTTTTCTTTCTTTATCCTTTTCCCGAAACCTTTGAAGCAAAAGACTATTAGTGTATCCATTTATGATATGCAAGAATAAAATAACATGCTTATTTGCCCAAACATGCAGATTGTATTTTGCTTCCTTAATCAAGTGGCCATAATGTTCAATATTAACCTTATGAATGGTCCCTTTCAATGCTTTACTGGTGATCCTAGTGGATGGAGCTAGATTATTATTGAGAAATAATAAAGTAGAGTTTTATTGATTCACATACTGTACCATGCAAATAAAATAGGTCTTTTAGTTGTTGTGGTTCAAAAAACTACAGATTTTCTGCTTCTTTGTGTGTTGCAATCATCCTTACCTCCTCCCTTATCTTGTCTTTATCCTAATGAATTCAATGTACTGATATATGATTTTACTATATCAACCCATCTTTATCTTCCTAAGTTATTTTGATACATATTGAAGATCAAAGATTGCATTTTAACCAAATCATATATTATCTTATTATCATCTTTTAAGTATGCAGATGGAATCATTATCATCGATGAATACAACAGCAAGTTCAAAGTTTGGCAATGTCATTTGCTATTATAGGCTAAAGGCCCCATTGAGGACTTCATAGAGTGATCGTAATCTTAACCGAAGGTTTTATGGATGCCCCAATTATCTGATGAGAATTTATTGTTATTAGATTAATGAAGGTGAATCTTAAACTTTGTTTAAGGTATGTTGTTTACAGAAATTGAATTGAATGTTTTAGGTTAGGAGATGCAAGTTTTTAAAATGAAATGATTAATAATTTAGTGACAGAGCCGTTGAAGTGATTCAAAATTTAAAGAGTGATTTATCAATGTCAAAGGAAGAGGTTAAAAGAAGCACAACAAAGGAGTTTGAAGAACAAATGAATCTTTTGAAGGAGGACACACATTTATTAAGAAAAGAGAAAAAAACAAATTAAGTCTATGTTAATAGACATTGTAATTGTAATAAGATTACTTATGGTTATACTACTTTTATTTATAAATATGTTATAAGGATATTGCATTGAATTTGAAAAATGTAATGGTTGATATTAATTTCATGTAGGATATGAAAATTTTGATTTTTAATATATAACAAATAAACAATGGTTTTTTTGTATAACAAATCATAATGAATATGTTATATATGAATAATAAAATTTGGAAATGAATTATGTGACTCAATTGAATAAATAAATCTACTATATATAACCAATATATAATGGATAAGTTGTAGTATAACAACTTACAATTCATATAATGAATATGTTGTATATGAATAATAAAATTGGTATATGAATTAATATACAATGAATAATTTACATATGTTGTCAAATATGGAAAGAAAAGGCAATATAAGAGAGAGAGAGAGAGATTATGTAGGAAATCATATTAATTAACAAAAATATTTACTTTGTATTTTAACAACACAAACATTCATATGTGTACAACACAAAAATCTATACATTGTATTTCATTGATACTACACTGATTAAGCTCAGGTTTTGATGATGAAGTCAACAAGGTTCTCTTTGTACTTACTTCAACTTGTAAGTGTTGTGAAGTAATACTGGAATGTCCTCTGAATTATAAATCCCTTAGCTGAATTGATAATTAAAACGTGTGTGGGTCTACATCTCTAAATTGGTTTATATAGGTAGATGTAAGTGTACCAATCTACAAAATGGAAGAAAACATATTACAAACACACTTTGTAATTATTACAAGTTAGACAAATTGGTAAAAAGCTTACAATATTGCTTGATTGAGTCAATCCAGCATTATCATTAACTGAATTCCCATCGCTTAACTGTAGTTATAATGAAAAACGTGTTTGTCAATAAATTGTTCAAACAATAAGTGATATAAAAATGAAAATTGTATACCTGTGAAGATCTCTCTGTTATAACCTGATTGATATAATGATATACATTAATAACTGCATGTTTATAAAATTGTATTCATATGATTGAAGTTATGTGTACACACCTAAGAAGAAGGCTCATCATTTTGATGATTTATTGTTGTTACATTTGCTAGAGTTATAACCTTGAAGATTACATTTTCGGCATTTACGCACTTTCTGTTTCTGACTCATTTTGTTTGGATTTTTCATCTTCTTCGGCCCATCTTACTGTTTTCTTCTTACAAATTTTTGATCTACTGGGCATAACCCTTTTAGGTGGAGGATGTATCAGCTCAACATCACTTGAATGCTAGAAAACTTCACCTTGTATTAGTTGTAACATATGTTCATACAAACTCAAGAAGCAACCCTTCCAATACCACAAATCAACCGATGCAATCAAACTATAACAACACATGGTGACTCAATTTCCACCAGAAAATATTTTCCCTAAAAGACTATATGAGCTAATATTTCAATACTTATAAGAGGATGAAGACATTTGTTTGCATGTCCTCATTTTTAATAACTACCTATTGCCATGTTTATGAAATGAGAAAATAAAATAGAATTGCCATATAAGTTTCTTCCTTCTTAAAGAGTCTTTATTGTCAAATTGTAAAAGCTTTCTCCCTAGCAATCTACACTTCAATAATGATTAGCAATTTAATAATGATTAGTAGTCCATTTCTAGCAAATAACATGGTTGTAGTATAGACATACAAAAACTTAGCATTTTTTCACGCAATTTCAAAATATAAATTTTAGGCAAGTTAATTTATTATTTACCTTAAAGAATTTTCAGCTATAGATTTTTATTTCAACGCCAATCTCCTTACCCTTTCAATGTAATTGTATAAAGTACGGTGGAAAGCTAATGGGATCCACCAATGAAGTCATGTCCCTCTGTTTAAGTGGCACTCTTAATCAAATGCTTAAGCCTTACCAAGATTTATCTTAAACATTTACTACGATCGCAATTCAAGTTTGGAAGAATAAAATTGGCTTGATTAGTCTAGTCTGGTATGTATTAAGTAGCCTAAACTATTTGAGTTTTAGTGCTTATATAGCCTAAAATATTTCAGTAAATTCATATTTTTGACATTTCACCATCTGTAAATTTGCAAATTAAGCAAAAATGTAGACATCTACTGCACTTCAATGGTACGTACTGACATATCCATCAAATTTCTACTAACATATTCATCAAATTTCTACCGAAATATTCAATTACATGCAAATGCTTAATTAGTCTTATCAGTATATGATTCCTTGAGTATTCTTTGATACAAATACAAATTGCAAAGGCTAGATTCTCTAAGCAAAAGAAGAATTAAGATGCATTACATAATTGTCAGTGCTAAAGAAAATTCCCGATGGAAGAGTCAAAAATGAAATTAAAGAATGGATGGATAGTAAATGAACATCCAGGACACCAACTTTTATAACTCCCTATTGCCTTCATCCTTTTGCAAAAAGCTTACAAGGAAAATATTTCCCTTAAAAGACTTCTTTGTTAGAGTACTAGGTTACCCAAAACTTGCAAACTGAAATAGTTTGGAACTAGATACTTGTGTGATGTAGAGTGATATTTAAAACTCTTATTAAAGCTAACAAAAAACATAAAAATCACAACAATAACAATGAGACCACAACGGGGACGAGAGACGAAGCAGATAAACAAACATTTGGGACCACATCCAATACTAAACTACCGACAACATCCATTATCTATCACAGACCGACAAGAGGGAAACATCTCTACTCACAAATATGTCTAATAGACACCAATAATAAAACCTAACATACCTCAGTTAACTCAAAAAGCTTCAATGCTCAATAATGATGATTTCTCTAGATGAATCCATATCACCACGTTGTGTGATTGATACTTCCCTCTACCAACTTCACCTTTGGTGACCAATAATACTGGCGAACAAAGAAGACGATGAAGAATGATGAAACGGTAACAAAAACATTGCCATTTTCAAATCTAATATGTTTACTTAATTATCAAAATTATCATAATTAATTCTTTGTTAACTTAATAGTTGTTTTTATTAAATTAATCACACGATTAGGGTTAAGACAATTATCAGACATGCGATCCTAAGGTTTACGATAATTAAAAGTGGGTCCTACTTCTGTATTAAAAATTATTTTTTAAAATTTAATAAAAAAGGGGGCCCACTTGCCCCGTCAGCGATGACGTGACGATTGAGGCCCACTTACTTGAAAAAAATAATAATTTTGAAGTGTCAGGTCAGCGTTGACTGACACTTAACAAACTCACTTGAATTTTTCGTTAAGGTTGGGTTATAATGCAATATTTTTTAAATGTTAAGGTTAAAATTGTTAATGTTTGAATGTTTGGGTTAAACTTGTTGATTGGTGAAAGACTTTGGGTCAAAAGTGATCATTTTGCCTTAGTAATATTGACATTAGTAATGTATATATTTTTGCAATGATGTTTTGTGAGTTGTGATCCATTTGAAATCAAATAATTTAGGAGCAAAGGCTTATATTTGGTCAGGAAATTATTCTCTTCTAAGCACATAGTGAATCAGTTAGAGATGCCCATTCTTCTCTAATAGAGAATCAATTTGAAGTGCAATAACAAAAGTGGACGACCAAAACCCAAAATTCCTAAAATGCAAATATGAAGCTTTATTTAACGCTCCTCCAAGTAGGTCGGGATTAGATTACATTATTCATAAAGCTTAGGTCAGATGTTGGGAGCTTGTGATCTTCCTGTAAATGGTCAACTTAGTCTAAGTATTGCTGAAGCTATCATTTAAGGATGCTTTGTGCTTGGTTAAGTCAAAAGAGATGAAGATAATTCCTAGTTTTAGATTAATTAGTGATTGATGAAAGAAATTATTAACTTATATAATAATGATGCTATTCACATGAGACTTGAATCAAACCGCTCATCTCTTCTCTAAAGTGGTTGTTTCTATGACATAACTAAGGCGATGTTTGGTTGATAGGTTTGGGAAGGGGTTAATGGGTTGAAAAGTAAGTGGTTGGTTGTTGATTATCATTATAGAGGCAATATTTTGATATCCCACTTTTGAAGAATCCTTCATACCCTCCATTTATTAGAGGAATGAAACTCATTCCTTAGTA
>JANTPM010000003.1:25699530-25711828 GCA_025434745.1 Erythroxylum divaricatum
ATCACGTGTACCAATTAGACGACATCCCCGTCTAAATAGGACTCTAACTGATAAGATAAGATAACAACAAGATAGAGATTACATTTAACTCGGAAACTAACATCCTTGTCCTCGAAGGACTCTACTATCTTCAGACGTTCAGTTCCACTGTAACTCTAACTCCCAGTTGTCGCCACATCATTCAAGATCTCCCCACGATCTCTATCTGTTGATGATGCAATGTGATCTCGCCGAAGCCCACTAGCACATTGGCCTGATCCAATGCTCCCACAACAAGTCCATTAGTCGTGGTCCATTCATCCGAGCATGGGCTAAGTCAATCTCTACAAGGTCCGATGCTCTACCAAAATTCGCACCAAGTTCGATCCTACTCGCCCGTATTTGCCTTAGTATTTTTGCATGCCTCCCTCATGCGTGAATCCAGCTAACCTCTTGCCTAAGGCTCCTCATTAAGGTAGCTGAGAAGTGCTCCAGAACTTAGGGGTCTAACAAACCACTCCCACCAGATGGATTCGACGCCCTCGTCGAATTAGTCTGAAGGTAGGCGTTCCCCTGATCCTCGAACTGCCACAAGGTCGTATCTTTCTCCCACGTAGCTTCCACGACAGGTTTACCTTTCCATTGAATTAAGAACTCGATTTCTCAGTTCTTCTTATGTTGACCCATTGTATGGTGATCTAGGATCTTCTCCACTTGATCCTCGAACTGTTTCCTTACAACCAGTGGTGCTCACTTCACCTGACTCTTATTTGGATTTGATGCATCCTCGTAGTAAGACTTGAGAAAACTAACACGAAAAGTAGGGTGTACCTTTAATCGCTCAGGTAACTTCAATATGTATGTCACGTTCCTCACTTTATATAGCACTTCAAACGGTCCATCGTACTTCGTCACCAAACCCCTATAAACTTACTTGCTCGAGATCTCCTTCCAAATCTGTAGGGTTAGTTTTAACAAAACTTTGTCTCCCATGTCAAACTCTTACGGTCTCCTCCAAAGATCCGCTTGCTTCTTCATTCGTTGAAGGAAGCTTTATAAAGACTGTCTCTCGCCTCATCCAACGATTCTTGCTTCTCTATCGCAAACTTATGTGCGACGGGACATTTGTCGCCTGTCCTTTGTTGAACAATCTCCAATGGTATAAGAGGTTGTTGTCCCAACACAATCTCAAAGGAATTTTTCTCCGTAGTCGAAGATCTATGCAAGTTATAGCAAAAATATGCAGTATCAAGTAAACTTAATCAATTACATTGACTTGCACTTACATAATGTCGCAAATGCTCCTCCAAACAACCATTGATTCATTCTATTTGGCCATCCGCTTGTGGGTGATTTGCCATTGAAAACTTCAAATCGCAACCCATCATATTAAAAAGAGATGATCAGAATCGGCTTGTAAATCTAGCATCTAGATCACTCACAATATTCGCAAGGACTCTAAAATATTTGATCACATTCTTGTAGAAAAACTCGACCGCAACATCCCAAGGACAAGTTACAGGAGTCGGCACAAAGATCGCATACTTGTAGAATATGTCAACCACTACCATGATTGATGCCATGTTGTCCATCTTTGGAAAACCCACTAATAAAATCCATTGAAACCGACATCCATGGTCTCTCAGGGATGGATAAGGGTTGTAGTAAACTAGTTTCTTTCTTTCTCTCCGGCTTATCCAATTGACACATGAGGCATGTCTCGACGTAACATTCCATGTCATTCTCCATCTTTAGCCAAAAATAGGAACGAGAAAGGAGTGCTAGCATTCGTTAGACTCCTAGATGATCAGCCCATTGCGAGTCATGCGTCTCCTTAAACAACTGTTTCTGCAATACACCAAAGCTCGACAAATACACTTGACTACTCCTAGTCATTAATAGCCCATCATCATCAAGTCAAAACCTGCATACAACACCCTCTTTGACTTAAGTAATTAACTTACAATACATGGTGTCTAATGGAGTTTCCGCCTTGATCTGCTCTAATAGATTGGACTCTACCTTCGTGACCGAATAAAGCACCACAAATACCTCCTTCCTACTCAAGACATCTGCCACGTTGTTATGCTTCCCCGATTTATGCTCCCACACAAATTCATATTCAGTAAGAAACTCCTGCCACCGGGCTTGTATTGTGGACAACTTCTTTTGGGTCCTAAAAAATGTGTTAGCTACATTATCCATTTGTCTTAAGATAATGCACCACCGCAAGCATTTCCTTTTCATGCGTCGAGTAATGCTACTCTACACCATTGAACTTTTGGCTCTTAAATGCTACCGGATGACCCCCTATATAAGGACTCCACCAATGGCTTTGTCTAGAACATCAATATGTACCTCAAAAGGAAGATTGAACACGGGTAGCTTCAGCACAGGTTCAGTTAAGATAGCTGCTTTAAGTCTTTTGAATGCCTCATCACATGCACTCGACCAACACCAGTCTTGTTTCTTTTTCAGCAAATTCGTTAATGGCACCGCTTTCTTCGAGTATCCCACTATGAACTGCCTATAGTAGTTTGCTAGGCCAAGAAAACTACACAATTCTCGTACTGTCGTGGGAGCCTTCTACTCAACTATCGCTTTCACCTTTCTCGAATCCATTCTGATCTGAGCCTTACTCACCACGTGACCCAAGAATCTGATCTCTAATTGAGAAAACTCTCACTTCTCCATCTTCACATAAAGATTGTGCTACCTCAGTCTTTTGAACATTCGCCTCAAGCGTTCTACATGTTCAACCTTATCAATGCTATACACCACGATGTCGTCTAAGTAGACCACAATGAACTCATCCAGAAAGTCTTACAGCATATCATTCATAAGGTTTCAAAATGTCGTAGGAGCGTTAGTTAATCCAAATGGCATAACTAAAAATTCGTAGGATCTATACTGAGTTACGCACGTTGTCTTTTGTTCATCGCCCTCGGCTATCCGCACTTGTCAATACCCACTCGGAAGATCCAACTTAGTGAACACCTCTGCCCTTGACAGCTTTTCCATCAAATCCTAAACTAAAGGTACCGGATACTTGTTTTTAATCATTACCTTGTTCAGCGCTTGATAGTCCACACACATTCAAAGTGTATCGTCTTGCTTCTTCTGAAACAGTACTAGGGCGTCATTCGAAGCTTTGGACAGTTGAATGAACCCTAACTCCAACAACTCACAAAATTGTTTCTGAAGTTTCGTCAGTTCCATCGAGGACATCCTATATGGGGCGCGTGAAGGTGGGATCACTTCAGGAACCAATATGATCCCGTGATCTATCTCTCGACGAGGGGGAAAAGTTTTCAGTAACTCTTTCGACATCACCTCCTAAAACTCCCTCAACAAACTTGCAACCACATCAGGAACTTCTACCACGTGGTTTTCACTGATCTCCCACATGGCAGTGAGATAGGCCTCCATACCTTTCTTCAACCTTTTCTCGATGCTCATAACTAAAATATGTCCTACCGAAGTTGTAGCATCCATCGCTCCACGACCAAACCTAAAACAATTCACGTAGAAGGAATTTTTTTCATTCATCAATATCATACCTCCCAAACTTGGATACATCACCACTTTTGTTGCTTTAAGAAAACTGACTCCCAATACCATCTCAAAATCCCCCAATGGTATGATGATGAAGTTTATCATGGCACGCTGACTTCCAATGTTGACTATAATGTTGTAAACAATTCCTACAACTGCTTGTGTCTTTCCTGCAGGGGTTTTGTTTCTCAACGAGGCCTTGGACACTCTTATGCCTAACTTTTGAACCATCTTTTCTGCTAGAAAATTGTGGGTCGCACTTGTATCTCCCATCACAGTCACATCCTTTTTCCCAACCTATACACCCACGTACATTAGTCTATCAAGGAAACTGATTCACCACTAACTGCATTAAGCAAAGTGATCATATTTAAAGCCACATCATCTAAAGAATCATCGTCTTCTTCGACAATTAGGGCGTTCAACTTCTATTTCCTTAGGCACTCCCTGGCAAAGTATGGACCGTCGCATAAGTAACAAACAATCTTGCCCTTCTTAGAGGACGTCTCTCGTTCTTTGAGCCACCATTCTACTTGCCCTTGCCTTTGAAATCCTTCTTGAAGTCTTTCTTTTTCTTTCCCTCAGTCTTCTCCTATTGGGCGTGGCCTTTGCCCTTGGCAAAATTTGAAAAGCTCACTTTAAAGTCTTTCTCCATACGAAAATCCACCAAGGCATTGGCAGCTGTGATTATACCAACCACGTCCTTCACACTTTGCCTTCGTAACTCCATAGTAACCCAGACAAGAAATTGAAGAGCTTATTCTCATATGACATATTGTCAATATTCAACATTAGAGAACTAAAAGATGTCACATAATCTCTTACCGATCCATCCTGCTTGAGCTTCTTCAAGGCATCCCTCGTAAGCTAAGAAGTATTCATAGGAAGAAATTGATTCTTAAGCTCCTTCTTCATTTGCACCCACGTTTCCACGGGAGTTCCACCCACGCTGATCTTCGCAGAGGTCCTTGTCCTCTACTAGAGCTTAGTATCCCCATCCAAGTACATGGTCGTCACATTGACCTTTTCAGCATCAGATACCCTGGTAGTTGCAAAGTACTACTTTATATTCCACAAGAAGTTCTCCAACAACTTAATGTCCTGCACACCTCCAAATACCTTAAGTTCATGTACCTTTATAGAGGAAAGTTGTGGTGTTGAGCTTTCGTCTCACTCGACATCTATCGTTGCAACGATACGCCTCATCACTGTAATTTTGAACTGAGACTCCTCTTGTGCCTTCAACACATATGCCATTTGTTGCTTCAACCGTTGGATCCGTGCCTCCAATCTCTTGAAATGAGTACTGTGAGATGTGACTTCTTCCTCGCCTTAAAGAATAGGTCCAATGAGTGCCTCCACCTTAGACACCTGTTTTGTCAAGTTGTCTATAACCATTTTGAAGTTTAGCTCTAATAGTGGTCGATACAAAGGTCACCTTTGGGACTTGAACTTACTCTAAAGTCTATCGCCAAGACCCTTTGTACAACAGTCCCACTTAGGTCCGTTTAAGCAAAACTCAGCCTTCAATGACCCTTGAAGTGTTTACCTCGCATACACTTGAAGAAACAATGCTATGAAAGTAATAAGAACAAAGGCAATAAGGAAACACAGAGATACGGTTAAAACCCAACTTTATATACTTTCCCTCAAAAAATACAAAGAATGCTCTCTCTGATTGAATGAGAAAAACAAAACTCGAATGAGCTATATATAGGCATCGTAACTTGTCTTTCAATTTACATTCAGAATCCCACTCAATCTAAACTGCCTAAGATCATGCTAAGATCACGTCTATCTTTATCAGATTACATCATGTGGACCAATTAGACAACATTCCCGTCTAAATATGACTCTAACTTATAAGATAAGATAAGATAAGATAAGTTAACAACAAGATATAGTTTACATTCAACTAGGAAACTGACATCCTTATCCTCGAAAATCTATACTATCTTTAGATGTTTAGTTTCACTGTAACTCTAACTCCTAGTTATCACCACATCATCCAAGATGTCCCTACGATCTCTATCTGCTCATGATGCAGTGTGATCTCTATCCCACTTGCCAACGTTTGCCTCAGTGTTTTCGCTTGCCTCCCTTATGCGTAAATCCAGCTAACCTTCCTCCTAAAGCTCACCATAAAGGTAGCTGAGAAGTGCTTTGAAACTTAAGGGTCTAACAGTTCACATAGGAGAATAGTAATACGAATGAGAATAAATATAGTGAAGAATGATAATAGATATTATCATTATAATTATGATGATTGGTTAAGAGGAAGGAACAATTACTATTATCATTGATAGTGGTTGGTTTGTAAAAAATATTAAGAAATAAAAATTTCTTATATTTTAATTAATTAACTTCTTAAATTTTAATTAACTATATTGTAATTAATTAGTTACAATATATTAATTAATGAATGAATTATATTTTAATTAATTATATCATAACAAATTAATTAATTTTTAATCAATTATAATGTAATAATTAATTATTAATAATATTTTAATTAACTATTTTGTAACTAATTATATTTTAATTAATTATAATGTAATTAATTAATTAATTATTAAAATATAGTTCATTCATTAATTAAAATATTGTAATTAATTAATTAATTACAATATTTTAATTAATGAATGAACTATATTTTAATAATTAATTAATTAATTACATTATAATTAATTAAAATATAATTAGTTACAAAATAGTTAATTAAAATATTATTAATAATTAATTATTACATTATAATTGATTAAAAATTAATTAATTTGTTATGATATAATTAATTAAAATATAATTCATTCATTAATTAATATATTGTAACTAATTAATTACAATATAGTTAATTAAAATTTAAGAAGTTAATTAATTAAAATATAAGAAATTTTTATTTCTTAATATTTTTTACAAACCAACCACTATCAATGATAATAGTAATTGTTCCTTCCTCTTAACCAATCATCATAATTATAATGATAATATCTATTATCATTCTTCACTATATTTATTCTCATTCGTATTACTATTCTCCTATGTGAACTGTTAGACCCTTAAGTTTCAAAGCACTTCTCAGCTACCTTTATGGTGAGCTTTAGGAGGAAGGTTAGCTGGATTTACGCATAAGGGAGGCAAGCGAAAACACTGAGGCAAACGTTGGCAAGTGGGATAGAGATCACACTGCATCATGAGCAGATAGAGATCGTAGGGACATCTTGGATGATGTGGTGATAACTAGGAGTTAGAGTTACAGTGAAACTAAACATCTAAAGATAGTATAGATTTTCGAGGATAAGGATGTCAGTTTCCTAGTTGAATGTAAACTATATCTTGTTGTTAACTTATCTTATCTTATCTTATCTTATAAGTTAGAGTCATATTTAGACGGGAATGTTGTCTAATTGGTCCACATGATGTAATCTGATAAAGATAGACGTGATCTTAGCATGATCTTAGGCAGTTTAGATTGAGTGGGATTCTGAATGTAAATTGAAAGACAAGTTACGATGCCTATATATAGCTCATTCGAGTTTTGTTTTTCTCATTCAATCAGAGAGAGCATTCTTTGTATTTTTTGAGGGAAAGTATATAAAGTTGGGTTTTAACCGTATCTCTGTGTTTCCTTATTGCCTTTGTTCTTATTACTTTCATAGCATTGTTTCTTCAAGTGTATGCGAGGTAAACACTTCAAGGGTCATTGAAGGCTGAGTTTTGCTTAAACGGACCTAAGTGGGACTGTTGTACAAAGGGTCTTGGCGATAGACTTTAGAGTAAGTTCAAGTCCCAAAGGTGACCTTTGTATCGACCACTATTAGAGCTAAACTTCAAAATGGTTATAGACAACTTGACAAAACAGGTGTCTAAGGTGGAGGCACTCATTGGACCTATTCTTTAAGGCGAGGAAGAAGTCACATCTCACAGTACTCATTTCAAGAGATTGGAGGCACGGATCCAACGGTTGAAGCAACAAATGGCATATGTGTTGAAGGCACAAGAGGAGTCTCAGTTCAAAATTACAGTGATGAGGCGTATCGTTGCAACGATAGATGTCGAGTGAGACGAAAGCTCAACACCACAACTTTCCTCTATAAAGGTACATGAACTTAAGGTATTTGGAGGTGTGCAGGACATTAAGTTGTTGGAGAACTTCTTGTGGAATATAAAGTAGTACTTTGCAACTACCAGGGTATCTGATGCTGAAAAGGTCAATGTGACGACCATGTACTTGGATGGGGATACTAAGCTCTAGTAGAGGACAAGGACCTCTGCGAAGATCAGCGTGGGTGGAACTCCCGTGGAAACGTGGGTGCAAATGAAGAAGGAGCTTAAGAATCAATTTCTTCCTATGAATACTTCTTAGCTTACGAGGGATGCCTTGAAGAAGCTCAAGCAGGATGGATCGGTAAGAGATTATGTGACATCTTTTAGTTCTCTAATGTTGAATATTGACAATATGTCATATGAGAATAAGCTCTTCAATTTCTTGTCTGGGTTACTATGGAGTTACGAAGGCAAAGTGTGAAGGACGTGGTTGGTATAATCACAGCTGCCAATGCCTTGGTGGATTTTCGTATGGAGAAAGACTTTAAAGTGAGCTTTTCAAATTTTGCCAAGGGCAAAGGCCACGCCCAATAGGAGAAGACTGAGGGAAAGAAAAAGAAAGACTTCAAGAAGGATTTCAAAGGCAAGGGCAAGTAGAATGGTGGCTCAAAGAACGAGAGACGTCCTCTAAGAAGGGCAAGATTGTTTGTTACTTATGCGACGGTCCATACTTTGCCAGGGAGTGCCTAAGGAAATAGAAGTTGAACGCCCTAATTGTCGAAGAAGACGATGATTCTTTAGATGATGTGGCTTTAAATATGATCACTTTGCTTAATGCAGTTAGTGGTGAATCAGTTTCCTTGATAGACTAATGTACGTGGGTGTATAGGTTGGGAAAAAGGATGTGACTGTGATGGGAGATACAAGTGCGACCCACAATTTTCTAGCAGAAAAGATGGTTCAAAAGTTAGGCATAAGAGTGTCCAAGGCCTCGTTGAGAAACAAAACCCCTGCAGGAAAGACACAAGCAGTTGTAGGAATTGTTTACAACATTATAGTCAACATTGGAAGTCAGCGTGCCATGATAAACTTCATCATCATACCATTGGGGGATTTTGAGATGGTATTGGGAGTCAGTTTTCTTAAAGCAACAAAAGTGGTGATGTATCCAAGTTTGGGAGGTATGATATTGATGAATGAAAAAAATTCCTTCTACGTGAATTGTTTTAGGTTTGGTCGTGGAGCGATGGATGCTACAACTTCGGTAGGACATATTTTAGTTATGAGCATCGAGAAAAGGTTGAAGAAAGGTATGGAGGCCTATCTCACTGCCATGTGGGAGATCAGTGAAAACCACGTGGTAGAAGTTCCTGATGTGGTTGCAAGTTTGTTGAGGGAGTTTTAGGAGGTGATGTCGAAAGAGTTACTGAAAACTTTTCCCCCTCGTCGAGAGATAGATCACGGGATCATATTGGTTCCTGAAGTGATCCCACCTTCACGCGCCCCATATAGGATGTCCTCGATGGAACTGACGAAACTTCAGAAACAATTTTGTGAGTTGTTGGAGTTAGGGTTCATTCAACTGTCCAAAGCTTCGAATGACGCCCTAGTACTGTTTCAGAAGAAGCAAGACGATACACTTTGAATGTGTGTGGACTATCAAGCGCTGAACAAGGTAATGATTAAAAACAAGTATCCGGTACCTTTAGTTTAGGATTTGATGGAAAAGCTGTCAAGGGCAGAGGTGTTCACTAAGTTGGATCTTCCGAGTGGGTATTGACAAGTGCGGATAGCCGAGGGCGATGAACAAAAGACAACGTGCGTAACTCAGTATAGATCCTACGAATTTTTAGTTATGCCATTTGGATTAACTAACGCTCCTACGACATTTTGAAACCTTATGAATGATATGCTGTAAGACTTTCTGGATGAGTTCATTGTGGTCTACTTAGACGACATCGTGGTGTATAGCATTGATAAGGTTGAACATGTAGAACGCTTGAGGCGAATGTTCAAAAGACTGAGGTAGCACAATCTTTATGTGAAGATGGAGAAGTGAGAGTTTTCTCAATTAGAGATCAGATTCTTGGGTCACGTGGTGAGTAAGGCTCAGATCAGAATGGATTCGAGAAAGGTGAAAGCGATAGTTGAGTAGAAGGCTCCCACGACAGTACGAGAATTGTGTAGTTTTCTTGGCCTAGCAAACTACTATAGGCAGTTCATAGTGGGATACTCGAAGAAAGCGGTGCCATTAACGAATTTGCTGAAAAAGAAACAAGACTGGTGTTGGTCGAGTGCATGTGATGAGGCATTCAAAAGACTTAAAGCAGCTATCTTAACTGAACCTGTGCTGAAGCTACCCGTGTTCAATCTTCCTTTTGAGGTACATATTGATGTTCTAGACAAAGCCATTGGTGGAGTCCTTATATAGGGGGTCATCCGGTAGCATTTAAGAGCCAAAAGTTCAATGGTGTAGAGTAGCATTACTCGACGCATGAAAAGGAAATGCTTGCGGTGGTGCATTATCTTAAGACAAATGGATAATGTAGCTAACACATTTTTTAGGACCCAAAAGAAGTTGTCCACAATACAAGCCCGGTGGCAGGAGTTTCTTACTGAATATGAATTTGTGTGGGAGCATAAATCGGGGAAGCATAACAACGTGGCAGATGTCTTGAGTAGGAAGGAGGTATTTGTGGTGCTTTATTCGGTCACGAAGGTAGAGTCCAATCTATTAGAGCAGATCAAGGCGGAAACTCCATTAGACACCATGTATTGTAAGTTAATTACTTAAGTCAAAGAGGGTGTTGTATGCAGGTTTTGACTTGATGATGATGGGCTATTAATGACTAGGAGTAGTCAAGTGTATTTGTCGAGCTTTGGTGTATTGCAGAAACAGTTGTTTAAGGAGACGCATGACTCGCAATGGGCTGATCATCTAGGAGTCTAACGAATGCTAGCACTCCTTTCTCGTTCCTATTTTTGGCTAAAGATGGAGAATGACATGGAATGTTACGTCGAGACATGCCTCATGTGTCAATTGGATAAGCCGGAGAGAAAGAAAGAAACTAGTTTACTACAACCCTTATCCATCCCTGAGAGACCATGGATGTCGGTTTCAATGGATTTTATTAGTGGGTTTTCCAAAGATGGACAACATGGCATCAATCATGGTAGTGGTTGACATATTCTACAAGTATGCGATCTTTGTGCCGACTCCTGTAACTTGTCCTTGGGATGTTGCGGTCGAGTTTTTCTACAAGAATGTGATCAAATATTTTAGAGTCCTTGCGAATATTGTGAGTGATCTAGATGCTAGATTTACAAGCCGATTCTGATCATCTCTTTTTAATATGATGGGTTGCGATTTGAAGTTTTCAATGGCAAATCACCCACAAGCGGATGGCCAAATAGAATGAATCAATGGTTGTTTGGAGGAGCATTTGCGACATTATGTAAGTGCAAGTCAATGTAATTGATTAAGTTTACTTGATACTGCATATTTTTGCTATAACTTGCATAGATCTTCGACTACGGAGAAAAATTCCTTTGAGATTGTGTTGGGACAACAACCTCTTATACCATTGGAGATTGTTCAACAAAGGACAGGCGACAAATGTCCCGTCGCACATAAGTTTGCGATAGAGAAGCAAGAATCGTTGGATGAGGCGAGAGACAGTCTTTATAAAGCTTCCTTCAACGAATGAAGAAGCAAGCGGATCTTTGGAGGAGACCGTAAGAGTTTGACATGGGAGACAAAGTTTTGTTAAAACTAACCCTACAGATTTGGAAGGAGATCTCGAGCAAGTAAGTTTATAGGGGTTTGGTGACGAAGTACGATGGACCGTTTGAAGTGCTATATAAAGTGAGGAACGTGACATACATATTGAAGTTACCTGAGCGATTAAAGGTACACCCTACTTTTCGTGTTAGTTTTCTCAAGTCTTACTACGAGGATGCATCAAATCCAAATAAGAGTCAGGTGAAGTGAGCACCACTGGTTGTAAGGAAACAGTTCGAGGATCAAGTGGAGAAGATCCTAGATCACCATACAATGGGTCAACATAAGAAGAACTGAGAAATCGAGTTCTTAATTCAATGGAAAGGTAAACCTGTCGTGGAAGCTACGTGGGAGAAAGATACGACCTTGTGGCAGTTCGAGGATCAGGGGAACGCCTACCTTCAGACTAATTCGACGAGGGCGTCGAATCCATCTGGTGGGAGTGGTTTGTTAGACCCCTAAGTTCTGGAGCACTTCTCAGCTACCTTAATGAGGAGCCTTAGGCAAGAGGTTAGCTGGATTCACGCATGAGGGAGGCATGCAAAAATACTAAGGCAAATACGGGCGAGTAGGATCGAACTTGGTGCGAATTTTGGTAGAGCATCGGACCTTGTAGAGATTGACTTAGCCCATGCTCGGATGAATGGACCACGACTAATGGACTTGTTGTGGGAGCATTGGATCAGGCCAATGTGCTAGTGGGCTTCGGCGAGATCACATTGCATCATCAACAGATAGAGATCGTGGGGAGATCTTGAATGATGTGGCGACAACTGGGAGTTAGAGTTACAGTGGAACTGAACGTCTGAAGATAGTAGAGTCCTTCGAGGACAAGGATGTTAGTTTCCGAGTTAAATGTAATCTCTATCTTGTTGTTATCTTATCTTATCAGTTAGAGTCCTATTTAGACGGGGATGTCGTCTAATTGGTACACGTGAT
>JANTPM010000003.1:25714199-25725106 GCA_025434745.1 Erythroxylum divaricatum
ATTGATGTATTTTTGTTTCAATAATATATTTTATTTTTACTTATTCTTATAAGTTTTACTTCTTATTTATTATATACTGGTTTTATAGCGGTTCACTACCGGTTGAACCTCTAAACCTTAAACCTTTTCTTCGACCGGTTTAATGTCCGGTCCGGTTTTTAAAACATTGCGTAATACAATCTTATTATTTTTAATACAAGAAAATCATTATTCTCTACGTTCAAAATATCCAAAAACAACGTACACCAAAACAAACGCGCGAACTTCTCGCCAAGGAAACAAAACAGAACCATCCCCTTTCATATGTGCCTTCCTCCAGAAACCACTCATCTTTCATCTTTCTCAAACATTGCTTCTCTTGGCTCTTAAAATTTCCTGGGAACAGTTTCCACGATCTTGATCATGTCGGTGAGACTTTACCCTTTCATTTTCTTCACCTAGTCTTTGCTTTGAATAGATTGTAATTAAAATGAGCCCAATGAGAACTGTTAAAGGACCGAGGTTTGGGGTACTGTTTTAATTTTTTGTTCTGTAATTGGTTGTTTATTATTGGGAAAATCAATGAAACATGTCACCAAGTGAACCATGAGTGTAAATTGAGTCCAGATTTCTGGTTGCAGGGTAACGTTTTATCTCGTTCTGTGATTGGATGTTGAGCTTTTTTAACAGGCCAAGTCAAGTGTATGTTAAAAGAATCAATCATTTTTATATGTGTGTTTGAACTTTTAATACCTCAATGGGTGATTCGTTATGGAGGGATTGATGTTCCGTCTAAAGGAGTGTCAAAGTTCCACCCGTACACCAAAACGGGCGTTTTGAAACATGATTACATGACACAGTGGTTCATGAAAATTTTTTCAGAAGATGGAAGAGATCTGGAAGATGCTCATAAACAATGCATGGCTGTTGTATTATGTCCGAAAGGAAAAGAAAACAGGAGAATCTTCGTCTTCATCTGTATTTCTTAGCACAGAACAAAGATTTTGATAAATGATCTCTTTCTTATATGAATATTTAACCGCCGCACTCATACGCTTGTTAGTAATGATTGCTCAACTGTAGATAGAGGTCTTACCTCAGTTTGGTCAAGTTGAAAGAGCCTGCGAGTAATGTCCCGAAAAGGTAAATTTATCATAAAATTTTGTCACTATTGGAAAGGGCAGTGCATTCACCAAGTAGTCTAGCTTAAATGGTAAGTTTCTTTTTCTTATTTCTGGAAAGGCCAATACATTCAACAATAGTAGAACTTAGCGAGTTTTCCCATCTTCAGAAACCGCAATACATCAAACAATTAAAGCTTAGATTATGAGGTTTTCAATTCCCAACATCTTGTGTTGCATGAGGCTTATAGTGGTAACTGACACTATTCCATCTTCAATCTCAAATCTGATGGGAAATAGAGTGACATGAAACAGTGTCCCCTTTGTTGCCTACGTTCATATGAACACATGTTTTGTCAATGGAACAAGTCTTGTTCGGAACCCTCACTCCATGATCATCTTGACAGTGGACAACCGTTAGATGTTAACGTTCCATTCTGTAGCAGACCAATTATCATTACCCGTTTATGAGCAATCTGATGGATATGAGTATTCTGACTCTTTAGCATTTTATGTTTGCTTCCTTTTCATCAACCAGTTCCTATTTTAGAGCACACTTCATTCCATGATTATGACAATCGCACTAGATATTTTTTATGTTTATGTGAATAGAATGAACTTGATTTTCTGTAAACTGCAGCAGAGGTCAAAGAACTTTTAGTGTTCTTATCCAGGGAAATGACGACTAGTTGAGGATAAATTGTTGTGCATTAACAAAAATAACTACTATAACACTCCTAGTAGGTAAAAGCTTCTCTGCTTGATAGTGTGTTTGATATTCTAATGATCTTTGACTTTAGTTTTATCATAATGCATGATTCTGTCAACTTACTCTCTTGCCCTGCTTTCAGTTTTCCACAGATTGGAAACACATTTTTAAGCTCATAAATTCACTTTAGTTTCATGAACAGGTCCAAGCTATCCATACTGATCAGACTAGTGAAACAGTTTCCCAGACAACTTTGGCATCAAGCTGGACTATCAATGTTTCTGATGTAAGTAAAAGCATCTTTTAGTGCTAGAACATCAATTAGGCGTCTGAAGAGAATTTCTAGTATGCATGTATCCAGTGGGTCCTTGGACTTAGGATGTGGGAGGAAGAGATCATGCATCCCATGTGGAAATTTTTTTTGAAAATAGAAATTGAATTAACGAAGAAAGTTAAAGTCACAGAAGTAATAATGTCCAAGGGTTTACCCTTAGCATACAGCACAATAGAAATTAACAACCCTCAGAAAAACAGATGCAACTTAGGATAGTACTAGAAATTCGAGATATTTCAGTTGACCAGTCTGAAAATGGTGCTGCAGTAATGTCAATTCCTTAACTCCTTTAACAACCGTCTTGTTTTACTCTCTTACATATGGCCTGAGCTTTCTATACATTTGCTCTTCAAACAGACCACTATATACGTAAACAGGAGCAAATATTTAAGCTGCATGTTGGTTGTAGTTTTTTTAGCATGACAAGCTCTCGAATTTCAGCGATGATTAAGGAGATCATAGATTCCTTAGTAGATGATTTGTTCGTGAAGCGTTGAAGATTCCATTCCCTCCTAAACAAGTAGATAATACTCCCAAGACAATAATATGAACTGGTCTAGAGGAAGGTAATTGCGTTGCAAGACGATTAGTAATCTCTATAAGAGACATCCCTAGATCCATCCAAGAACATAAGGTAGTGACATGTTCCCATATTGTTTTGTTGAATTGGCATTCAAATAGGAGGTGATTACGAGTTTCAATCTGCAAAGAACACATGGGACAATATTTGTCCATTTGCACATATGGTATTCTATTTGCTGTGGATAGTTTATTTTGGATGGCCAGCCAAAAAATGAAAGATATCCTCGGCGTTAAATAGTTACTCCATACCATAGTGGCCCAAGGGATTGGGGAACGATGCTTGCAGAAATTATCATAAATGATTCTGTTTTTGGCAAGTTCTTGAAAGATGCGTCAATTGGATCAAGGGGCTTCTGCTAGACCAATTGTCATACGATAAGGAAACCAAATGACCATTCTTTATTCCACATGAAACCTCTTGTTGAACAACATCTCTTAACTTTAGTAACTGAGTGAGGAAGAATGAGTGGGAAGCCTTTGGCTTGATAGCCTATATGTTGTTGCCGCTAAGAAAATATACATGTAACCATTTTATCCAAAGATTTTTTCTTGTCTTCCAATACCCACCATAATCTTTTGAGAATCAGAGAATGGTTAGTAGCTTTGATGGAACGGATGTTTAGACCACCTTCTTGTTTTGGAAAACATATGTCAGCCTACTTCAATTTTGCTACTCCAGGGTTACCATTTGAATGACTCCATAAAAAGGATCTAAGTATCCTTTCGATGGCTTTAATAATGCTTTGAGATAAAAATATATGAGAGCCCAGTACACATGCAAAGAGTTAAGAATTGATTTAATAAGTTGAAGTTTACCCACGTAAGAAAGCGACTTATGCCCCCATGACTTTACTCTCTTTTGAATCCTGTCTAATAGAGGGTGACAATCAAAATATTTGAATCTCTTTGTCGACACTAGAAGATCTAGGTAGAGGAGAGGAGGGCATTGCAACTTCATGCCTGTTACCTCTGGAATAGTGGATTCCATATTGGTAGCTCCTTTAGAAAGTAGGAATTGACTTTTGTTCATATTAATCTGCAGACCAGAAACTTGCTTAAATACATGGAGAGCATGCATGTAAGTGTTGATTGACTCCAAATTAGCCCTGCAAAAAAGAAGATCATCTGCAAAGCAAAGGTTGGTAAGGCTAAGCTTCTTGCACTTTATATGGTGTTTGAAATTGGGATTTGAATTAGTCTCCTTCTTAATGATTGCATTAAGGATTTCCATGGCAAGGATGAAAAGGTATAGAGAGATGGGGTCATCCTGTCTAAGACCTCTTGCGGCTTTAAAATACCGAGAAGGAGATCTATTAATCAGAAGCTGAGGTAATGCATTCCATAACCCATTTGATAAACTGTTTTGGAAAACCAAAAGCTTTCAACATAGACCGTAAGAATTGCCAGCTAATACTATCAAAAACTTTGTGGAAATCAACCTTCATTATGCAGTTTGGAGGGCTATTAGAAGTGGGGTAGCCCTTCATAAGCTCTTTTACAATGAGTATATTGTCTCCGATATACCTATCTAATGAGAAGGCAGTTTGGTTCTCATTAATCAATGGAGCTAAAACTTTCTTCAAGCTAGCAACCAAAATCTTAGAAATAACCTTATAAAGAAAGTTTGTACATGAAATGGGTCTATAATCAGCAAATCTTGTTGGATTTGAACCCTTAGGAATCAGGCACAAGAATGTTTTGTTGATCTCCTTGAGTAATACCCCATTTCTGAAAAATTCGTGTACGGCCTCCTTGATAAAACTACCAATTATGTTTCAAGAGTGTTGATAGAAATAACCATTAAATCCATCTGGAACTGGAGCTTTCTTGCCATTCATTCCAAAAGCACATCTTTCAATCTCATTATCTTCCACTGGATTAGTTAACAGATCAAAATCTGAACGTGGAATTTGCTGTAGGTTGAGTTCGTGTAGATCCCTGTTTGAAACATTTGTCAATACCTCAGTACTAGGAGAGGAGCTGAAAAATCTGAAAGCTTCTTCATGAATATCCTTCAAATTTTGGATAATAGTACCATTATGTGAAGTAATGGAATAGATTTTGTTGCAATTCTTCCTTGCTAGTATCGAGTTGAAAAAGAATTGAGTGCAGCTGTCCCCATCTTGTAGCCAATTTATCTTAGCTCTCTGTGCAAAAGAGAAGATTGATTGCTTATTGCTTGAAGGTAATTTGTGAGAGCTAGCTTCTCCTTGTTAATTAGATTTTGAGTCTTTAGATTAGAGGATAACATATTTTGTACCCTGATCAACTCCAATTTGGCGTTATTGATAGCTTTGATAGTAGATCCTTTGGAAGATTTCAGTAGCTTAAGTTCTTGTTTAACAATCTTCAACTTCTGGATACAACAGAATTGTTTTGTCCCCCTTATACTGAACAGAGCTCCCTTCCTGCAAGCATCCTCAAATCCAGGATCTTTAACTGGGTAATTGTTGAACCGAAAAAGGTGGTGAGTAGCAGTAGTTTGAGACAAGAATGGGTGTATGGTTCGAGAATAAAGGATCCATGAAATTAGCTAGACTGTTGGGAAAATTTTGTAGCCAAAGATCATTTACAAGAGCTCTGTCTAGTTTTTTCCTGATGAACCAATTTGCTTTTTGTTTGTTTGACCACGTGAAAGAGGGTCCAATATATTTGAGATCAGTCATCTTTACATGTTCACCACAATCCCACATATCAGTTGAATAATTTTTCAAACTGGTGTTGCCCTGAGCTTCAGATGCATAGAGAGTAGAGTTGAAATCCCCATATAATAGCCATGGTTTATTGATGTTACTACTATATTTCTAATGTTCCATAGATCTCTACGTTCGAATTCAAAGTTGCTAGCATAAACAAAGGAGACATACCAGTGTTGCCTTGCAACGTTAAGATTTGAAGATGCATAACCTGCTCATTAGCCTCCAACACTTCAACCTTAATCTCTTCTGAATTGAAGCAGACTATTATCCCTCCATAGGCATGGTGACCATGATTAGAAAGTAATCTCCATTGAAAATCCAAAATATTCAACTTATTCAGGTTTACCAATCTCACTTTCGTTTCAAGTAAACCAATTAAGATATGTTTTTCTCTCCAAACAAAATCTTTTAAAGCTGGTAACTTAAAAGGACAATTTATTCCTCAAACATTCCAAGCCAAAATTGTCATATTAAATAGAAGTGCTTTTGGGGCCTTTACCTTTGCCCCGTTAGGTCTGAGTAGAATTTGACATATCCTCTGCCTTTACTAAACTTCCATGAGGGGGTTCTTTTGCGGAAATTATCTCCTTATGCAAGGAGTCTGCAACATTAGGTAATGTATCTAAGTCCTCTGCTTTTTTAAATTTGACACAAGTGGAAGGCTTGTAAAACATATTGACCTCTTCTACAATAGAATTTTCCAATTTTCTATTACCCTGTCTGGAGTAGCACTATCCTTTTCTGCATAGGTTCTGTTGCAAGATTTGCAGTAGAGCTATTGACCTCGTCTCTATTATCATTCATAGGAGCATTCAAGTTTTCAAAAATCTGTTTTTCTCCAGAGTGACATTCTTCTTCATGACTCATCAGCTCTTGATAGTTTCCAATTTTGAGAACTTTACTTGTGGGTCTCCAAATGGCGTTGTGATTTTTTGTAGGGAGTATGCAGTGATAGGAAATAGCGGTACTATCCTCCTATAATTGATTCCCATCTCCTAGCCTCATGATTGAGATTTCATTGGGAAACTCTTTTGAAACTTCTATACCGACACAGATACAGGCATATCCAATTCTTTTCTTAGTGGTCGTATTCTCATCCATGTATAAAGATTTCCCAATGTAGCTAGCTATTTGGCTGAGACCTTGAGTGGTTCAATACTTTAGGGGAACATTATCGAAGTTTATCCGTATGGGGAGATTTTGAATTTTGATGGTTTCAAACTTCAGTCCAGGCTGCCAGATTTGTAAAAATATTGGTTGACTCTCGAAGTGCGATACACCCTCTTCGAGTATTTTATGAGCTGTGGATATGGAGGTGAAAGTGAAAATAACAAGACTATCTTCGGATGACAGAACATCATTAAGGCCTCTATTTTTCCATATCTTATTAGCCCATCGCAATATCAAGGGAAATGCTGGTCGGTATTCTTGAAAAAATCTCACTATTGTGGATTTCCAACAGTTTGCTCTGTTTTGGAGCGTCGCGAGGTCTAGACATACAATGCGTTTCCCGTCAACTTCACTAGGTGGTTTATAAGAAAGAGTAGAAACAATTAGAAACAATGGTATCCCCAACTACTTGTTTCCACTTTTTTTGGGTATTAGAACCAGTAGCAGTTATAGAAGGCAGAGGAGGGGAACTTGGCAAGGGGTGGAATGGGTCTGATGATAAAGGCGGAAATTCATCTACATTGTGGGTTGATGTGTTTGACATAATGTGGGAAGAGGTGGTGGAGGAAAGGCGGGAAAAAATTGAAACGGGGGAAAGATTGGAATGCCCTTAGTGGAAGTTCCAGAAAATGAGGGAAATGGAGAAGGAGGAGTCTGGAAACTAAAGAAGAGAAGATGCAAATGGGAAGGGGAATCAATGCAGGGTGGAGGGAAGTAGTGAGAGTGTGAAGCATACCTGTGCTGATTCTAGAGAGAAGGCAGAGCGTCTTTCTCTAAGTAGCATTTTGCTGGAGGTTGTTTCCTTGGGCTAATAATGTTACCTTGATTGGATCGAGGATGACCAGGATTGTCATGCGGGTTACTGCTTCAATTTCTTCCTCAACACTGTCTCATGGTAATTGGTAAGCATTAGGGTGAGAAGGAATCGGTGTTTTAATCTAGCCGTCTCTTCATCCCATGTGGCAAGTTCTCATTTTTGAAAGTGATCTATGAACTAAATCCCAGTTGCATTACATTGTTACTTTTGTTTACTATCACCAAAAATTGTCAGCCATTTCTAATAGATATGCCATCTATTGCAGTCTGAAGAAGAGATTTCAGTTTTTCTGTTTATGAAGTGAGCTGTGTATGTTTTAACGTAGTGTTCCTACAGTATAATTTCTATGCATTGAACTCCACTTAACTAATCCGCTATTGTCCTCTTGTAGCTGAGAACAGTCAAAGTTAGCAATGTTTCGTTGGCCGCTACTGAGAGAGATATCAAGGAATTCTTCTCATTCTCTGGTGATATTCAGTATGTTGAAATGCAAAGGTCGGTGATCTTGATTTAGAAATTTTGTGGACACAAAGAAGTCTTTCTGATGCTATAGGTGTTAATACATTTTAGGGAAAGTCAAACAACTCAGCTAGCTTTTGTTACCTTCAAGGACGCTCGGGGAGCTGATATGGCAATGCTTCTTTCTGTATGGAAATGCTCTATCTTGTTGACTTGATAGTATTTATTCAAGGAAAATTATATGATTGCAAAGTTGGCGAGCCACTCACTCAGTTCCATACTTCAAGAGAATAAAATATCCATCATCTTAAGAATAATAGCTTGAGCTAAGGAATTCCTAGTAAGAACAAGACATGACATATGATCCCTACTCTTTTTATGTCCTTTGTAGTCTATTACTTTTTCCCTCTTAAGGGATTTTAGGAAAGCCATGGTGTAAAGCTTCCACTAGGAATCCAATATAGAATTTTTACAGTTGATTCACTTACTCAGGGTTCCACTGTAGCTGATAATTCTGTTACAATTACACCTGCTAAGGATTACATGCTGCCGCCTGAAGCTGCCGCGTTAATCACGGTAAGCATGTTCTGGCTTTGTTAAAACATCTAGTTAATCGTTCAACATATTATGTATAATCATCAAGCATAATGCTGCAGTTAGCTGTATTTGAAGGAAAGGATGTAATGACAATTTTCATGACTAGCTGCATATTTTCTCAGCTTCTATGCATTACTTAGTAAGATCCGTTGTATGTTAACAAAATTAATGACTATGGAAGCACGAACAATTTTTTCTGTCGATTTATTTGTGGAACTCTTGGAATGTTCTAGCTTGAGTTTGACTGAGGAAAAACATGCCACACTATTGCTCCTCCTCTTTTTGGATTATTACTACCATTGTTGGAATGCTATTTGAATCTTGTTTGGTCCTTCCAATGAGTCTTCTGGTTGAATCATTTCTGAACATAGCGTGGAAAGTTTTGAGTCAAAGATGGAGCTACTAAAATCTAAGTGGGGGCAGTCAAGGAACAAGAATCAAGTCCTTGGTACTAAATTTGCCCTTAAACTCTCACTTCCCCACTGAATGTTTCTTTTGTGTCCTTGTCAGAAAGAGGGCAAAGCCGTTGCGCCTCCACTGCCCTCGCATACTTTATTCTGTTGCTCCACGCATGAGTTGAACTAGCTTCTTTTGAAGTTTATTTGTGTTTATTTCCTGCGAGAGGCCTATTAGAATGATATTTCATTTTAAGTTTTAGAATTAAATGATTTCTTGACATGTGTTCATTGCGAGTGAAATAGGGACTTTATGGTGTAATTCAAAAAAAGAAAAAGGAAATTTCACCCACTTATCATTCACAATCATTCTCAAAAGGTATAAAGTAACGCTGAGCACGGAGCTTGTCACCTATAAACTATGTTCCTGGGGTTCATTTACAAAATTTTGTGCAAACATAAGGGACACACAGGTGACGCTCTATGGTCGTGCCGGAGTTACTTTACGTTGATAATTATATCATATCAATGTTTCTTGTATACACGTGCTTGCTCTGGAATCAGGAGCAGGTGGAGGGAAAAGCTACTCATGACAAGTAAATCTTCGCCTGACTATTTATGTTTGTCATTGAAGGACCAAAAGCCACCAGCTACCGATTCTGCGTTCAGGAGGGCTGCAGATGTGGTAACTACCGTGCTTGCGAAGGGCTTTGTCTTAGGGAAGGATGCTATCAATAAGGCAAAATCCTTGGATGAACGTACTCACTTGACGGCAAATGCTTCTGCAACTGTTTCCTCTATTGACCGTAAGATGAGCATAAGAGATAAAATTAGCCATGGTACAGCCATCGCAAACGAAAAGGTCAGAGAGATGGACGAGCGGTTCCATGTGTCCGAAAAGGCTAAGTCTGCCTTTTCGGTTGCTGAGCAGGTGGCAAGCAATGCAGGATCTGCTGTGATGAGCAACCGTTACATATTAACAGGTGCTTCCTGGATTTCAGGTGCAATTTCCGCAGTAGCAAAGGCAGCTGAAGATGTCAGTATGATGACCAAAGAGAAGATCGAAAAGGCTGAGGAGAACAAAAAGGCGACTCTTGTCAGAGACAGAACTGAGGTTATGAATGATTCACCAAAACTGCATCTTGGCGAGCCTCCCAAGGGGGAGCCTCCAGTTGTTGCTGCTGACTCAACTCAGTCCGCGCTTTCAAACATTTGATTCTTAGGCGTCGCTTGCTGTAAATTTAATTGCTTAATATTTGTATTCTTTAATATATTTCAATTTCATCTTATTCTAATTTTTTATTTTAAAAAATAACTCACATAGAATTAAAATGAATTCAAATATATTTTGAAAATTTTAAATAAAATTAATTTCTTATATATTCAAATTTTGAGTTTTAGGACCTTTGTTTATAATTTATTTTATTTAACAAAACAATTTTTCTAAACATCAAAATTTCACATTAGGTTACAATTGAATGTCTAAGAATATTTAAATTATTTTTGTAATCATCATATTTTCAATTTTAAATTCATAAAATCTTTAACTCTGTAAGAAGTCGGTGAAATATATATCGATGTACTGCCAATGTCACCCTTGCCTATTAAACTAAAAGGTATGAATCCTATACCATACCGGTCGATAATAGTATCGAAAAAAATTGGAATTAAAAAAAACCTCATGGGAGTTTTGTATTGGTCAGTATCAGTTTTTTTGATATGTACTTATTGTTAATTAAAATACCAATCAAATATTGGTCAAAATTTTAATTTAAAAATTAGGATTAAATTGACAAAATCTAAAATTTCTTCTATATAAAATAATAATAACCTACATATAAAGAGAAATATGATAAAATTATATACAATTTATCTAATAAATAATAAAATATAAACAAGAATGTGTCAAACAATTTTTATATAATTAGACTTATACAAAGTAATTATAGATTATATAATTAAACATATTAGTTTATCATAATTACAATTATCATCATCAACACTCAATTGAAGTCCCGCTAAAGCGTGAGATCTAGAGAGTGATA
>JANTPM010000003.1:25746147-25759210 GCA_025434745.1 Erythroxylum divaricatum
GTCGCATTCGAAACTGAAATCGACTCTCTTTCGATAATTACTATCTCACCAATCAAAATTCGAACTCTCAATCTTTACCACAATCGTAGACCTCTTTCTCTAGTTCATAACGAATTAAGGTTCACCTCAATTGGAGGTCTACACTAGAAGATATACCCTAAAAACCAATTTAATTTTTCTCAAATTTTTGTCCCTCGCCGCGGCTTATTGTCTCTCGCCGCGGTGTGGGAACGTTCGCCATGGCGAACACTCCTCTCGCGCCTCGCCGCGACGTCCACGTAGGAGCTCGTTACGGCGTGAATTCCTTTCGCTCGCCGCGACGTCTCCTGCCACTCGCCGCAGCGAGCACGCTTTTTCTCACCGCGTTGTACCCTTTCATAGACGTCGCGACGTGCAGCCAACTTCTTCTTCTCCGATCGCCATTTCCGCCATGTTCAACCACTCAAACCTCCATAAAACACATTCAACTACTCTATCTAACTCATTAAATACCATAAATGCCATAAACAACCATAAATACAACATTAAACACGATAAACTTACCCAATCACAGATTCGATCGTTAACCCTAAATCCTCCGAAATTTCTCAATCCTTTAACACCAACGATGATCCTCCACAGCCAAGCTCAACATTGACATCTCCAACACTCCAGCAAATCCTCAATCACACTGAAGAGAAACCAACAAAGTCTCCAAGGGGGAAAGGGGAAGATCGTCGACGGTGAGCAAAAAGGGGAAGAAGAAAATGCTTAACTCCCAACTTCAAAACCTATGTATATATATATAAGAATTGATTTAAACCTAAATTCAAAATCCACAAGTCCTCAAATTCATTTCATTTCAGTCTCAAACTTCAATAACTCATCACAAGAATTTCCAAACTCATAACTCTAAATTTCCAAGCCATTTATCACTCAATTTCGGAACTGGAATCTAACTCATGGGTCTCTAGGCTATTTTCTCGGTCCGAACTCAAAGCTCTAAAAATTCCAGAAAATTCTCATAAATCCTCAAAAATACAAAACACAAAGTCCTATATTCAATTCTCAATTTCCAACTCCCAAAATTCAATTTTCACTCTAATTCAATCATACAAACCCATTTATTCTCAAATTCTCAACCAAATCAAAATTCAACTAATTCAACCATTCAATTCAAATTATTCCTCAATTCTCAATAAATCATGTCTAACATAACTATCTCAAAATTCACCATTCAACTCATAATCACAGTTAAATGCTGGAACAATCATGAATGCATGTCACTAAATATGCATGTGCAATATGATCTATCTCAGAGGCCACAAAACACTAGATCACTATTTATGCAATAACAGAACTACCCGTACCAATATGCTCATCATATCGGTAACGGGATGTTACACTTTAATTCTAGAATTTCATTTGTGTGGACAACATCATTTTGTTGCAATGATTTTGGATTCTCTATAGCTAGCAAGTTAGTTGAAGGTGATGCTACTTCTCATGACTCTCAATTATTTATTATACAAAACCTTTATTTCATACTATGTTAGGAGCTTCTTCCTCTAAGGATAAAGGTATAACAATTTATTTTCCATTCCCTATACATGGCATTAAGTCTTACTAAGTTTGCCAAATTTTTGGTAACTTATATGATCAACCTATAATTTGAGTATGTCATGGAGAAATTCTCCTAGAATATATACTTAACTTTTTATTAGTGATATAGGTGAGTTTTATAAAACTTAGAAAATGAAAATATAAGTTTCCAAGATGCTAATAGGTGTTGAAGTAAGGTTTGATATAAAGAAAATAATTTGATTTAAGTGAAATGAAATTACAAGCTATAAAGGGAATTTGAGATGATGAAGATAAATACACAATGTAAAGAAAATTAGAAAATAATAACAAGACGTTTTTAGAGTAGTCTGATTATTTTTCTGTATGTTTTAGGTTGTGTAGTACCCTTCTAGCATGGAACTCGTGGATTTATATAACCTTCTCAACTTTAGGCAACTTTCTTCACTTTTCATTTTGGCCACATTCCTATTATCTATCTATCTTTCACCCATTGTTCTTGCAACTTAACCTTAAGCATCTCTCTTGAAACTTCTTAACTTCTAACCCACTTGGCCATATATTGTGTCTGTTAATCATTTTTAGCAAGTTCACTATTTAACCCCCAACATTCTGGACTTTTACCATCTTATAAAACTATAAGTTCTTAGGCTAAATGTCTTCTAGAGCTCTTATATGTTGGTTTCCTTTCGTTTGTAGGCCTATTAGGTCGGATTCCTTTTAGCCTATCAACACTAAATCTTTGTAATAAAGACAGAAATGCTTCTTTCTTATTGAGGTTTCAAGCTCTTTATAGAATTTAAGGATTGTTTTCTATTGTACTTTAGCTTTGCTACCTTATACTTCCTTTTATTCTTTAATATAAGCTTCTTTTCGTTTCAACTAGAAAAAAGTTTTTTTTCTTTTTCAGAGAATTTCAAATAAAATGTAAGAAATCCTTCAGAAAAAATAGAGATAAAGTAAGAGAATGACGGGTAAAATTGATCCTCAGTGATGATGATACTTCTATTGCTAGGATTCAAGTTGGAAGTAGTGAATTATGCTTTAAATATAAAAATGTCTACTTCAATGAAAAAATAAAACCAAAGTAAAAAGGTTTAAATATTTTTAGGTTTGAACTATCGTAAACCTTAAATTTAAAGAATTGTTTTCATCTATATTATTTTTATATCTTTTTTAATAAGATCAAAGTGAATTTATATATAAAGATTATATATCAACTTAGAGTTTTTATATAAAAATATATCTTAATTTAAAATTTTAAAACAATAAATTATTGTCATATCTAATTTTCAGCATTCATAAAGCTATAAATCTTTTTGTTAGAAGCTAATATACTAAAAAATTCACCCAAATGTAATGTGTAGTTTTTTTCATTTTATTATTGACTTGAGCCAAGAGATTAAAAAATCTTGTTAGTTGTAAAAAATGAGAAGCTTGAGATGGTGGATGTTGGAAAAATTAGGCGAGTGGGATCATAATGAAATTAAGATTAAAAGAAATATAATTTAGTTATTATGAGTAAAAAGATAAAGAGGTTACAATACAAATATTCACCAACTTTAAGTTATAAATATTAATTTATAACTTAGAACATAAAAAATTAAAATTCCAAAAGCCTTACTCTTAGTACTTGAATCTATTTCTCGATAAATGAAACAAAAGGATGGAGAAATTTTTATGAGTGCATCAAAATAATTATAACCATACATTTTAATTTGTTATAATTATCTTACATTTTAGTACTTATTTTGTATAATAAATTATTTATCTTTATATAGACATTTTATAAATAATATCTAGGTTATTCTAATGTAAAACACATTCTAATATTTAATTTTGTATAAAAAATTGTTAATCTTCATCTAGATGTTTTATGAATAATATCTAGATTCTTCTAATGTGAATAATATCTCGATTTTTCTAGCATTTGAAGATTTGATTAAGAACCAACCAATCTTCATACTACCTTGTCATTTTCATGTTTTCATGAGGATTAAAACCACGTAAACTTGTCAACGTTGACTATTTTTTTTATAAATATGCATTTTATCTTTTATATAAACTTTTTATATATCCATGGTCCCTTCTTTAACTTTCTCACAAATAAAATAAAATTAAACTTGCATGTTCTTGGTCTTAAAATGACAAGTTGGATTTCTGACTAAATGCAAGGCACTGTAACTAATACAAAATAAGGTGATCTTCTATTATTTGTACTCGAGTTCTTTCGACTCCTATTTCAACCATACTACTTTTTTATCAGCTTGTATATTTTCTATATATTTCACTTTTGTTGTTGATGTAGCCATATATGACTTTAACTTTGAAACTTGACTTACAACCACGTAAGTAAGCATGAACACATAACCTCTTACTTATACATAACCTATAGTGAATTTTTTTATTACTAAAATCACTTATATAATCATAACCAATATATCTTTTGAAAATAAAGTTTGATACTCTATATTGTTTTGCAACATCAAAGGTCCCCTTAATGTATCTTAGAATCCTTTTTATAATATTACAATGCTCTCTACTGGGATTTGTTATATAGTGAGTAACTGCTCCCACTACATGTGCATTGTTTGATCTTAAACAAATTATGACAAACGTTAAGCTCCTCATTACAAATGCATACACTACTTAAGACATCTATATTCTCTCACCTTTACTGCTAGGGCTCATACTAAAGGATAACTTGAAATTAACAAGAAGAATGGTAGATATTAACATATACTTTTGCATATTATAATATTGAAAAACTTCTTTAGTAAGTTCATTTAAGAAGGCCAACTATTTTCATTATTTCTATCTTAGTGAATTTTTATTCCTAAAATCTTTTTTTCTAGCTCCAATTCTTTTATTTCAAAATTTCTAGCTAACTATTCCTTCAACTATTTACTATAATCTTTGCTAGGGCTAAAAACTAATATGTCGTCTAGATACAACAATAGATAATAAAACCATTATCTCCAAATCTATTAAAATATGCTTAAAGGTCTATATTAAATTTTATGTATTTAAGACTAATGACAAAAAGAAATCAAATTTCTTATAGCAACATTTCGGTGCTTGTTTAAGACTATATAGTGATTTCAACTTGCAAATTAAGTTCTATTTTTCCTCTTCTTTAAAACCTTCTTATTTTAGCATCTAATTTCTTCTTTAAGATCTTTAAGCAGAAAAATAGTTCCCACATCTAGTTATTCTAGATATAAGTTAAAAACAACACAAATTTTTGGAACTACTATGATTATAATAAGTCAAATAATATGGAAAGATATTTTATTGAAATAAATTCCTTCTTTTTGAGCACATATTTTCACTACCAATCTAGCACAGTACCGCTCTATTTGTTCATCACCATTATGCTAGTATCTTTAAGACTTATTTACTACTAATTGGCTTCCTTCCATCTGGTAACGATATGCATTTTGAAGTTTTATTTTATTAAAATCTTCAATATCTTATACTATTGTTGCCATGAACTAAGAGATATTTTAATTATTATGTGCCTCATAGAAAGTAAATGAATTTTTTATATATTAAAATCTAGTATGCTATATTGTCCCCTATTATATAAAGTGAGGATCAATATGATGGTCTTTTTGTGCAATCTTATTGATAACCTTCTAAAATTTTAAACTCAATTAGTTTTTGTACATCTTGTGTTGATGTTGCTTTAAAAAGAAGTTTATAATTTCTTTTTTATTTGTATAGCAATCATTACACTTCCTTATGAAGCATTTTTGTCTTCTTCTTTCTTGAATAACTTATCTTTTATAAAAGTGACGTGTTTACTAAAGATAACTTTGTAGACAATGATATCTCATAGGTGATACTCCTTCACTCTGTCAGTATATTATAAGAATATTAAATTTTGGATCCAATTTTATAGTTTCTTTGGCACTATACATATCTTATAAATTACTTCTAAATATATAAAGGTTAGAATGATCCATTGGTTTCCTAATCCATATAGCTATTAATTTCTTTAACTTAATTGTAGTTGATGGAACTTGATTCATCATATATCAGGCGAGATTGATTACTTATACCTATAAAGCCTTAGGTTTACAACTCTTAACATTGTTCTTGTTCTTTTTAATATAGTTTTATTCATCTATTTCGCTATAAGTGTATGCAACAATAAATTATCTTTTGATGCTTTCTTGCTTACATAATGGATCAAATTCACTGCTAGTATATTCTTCTATATTATTCATCCTTAAATACTTAATTTTTATTAGAATCAAGTTCCATACTTGCTTTAAAAACTTTGAAGATTGAGAACACATATACTTTCTTCTTGACAGGCTACACCCAATAGCTTATGGAATAATCATTAATGAAAGAGATAAAGGCCTTTGCTCCAAATATGGATAAAACTATTGTTTGCAACATATCATTGTAAGGAAATTAAAAAACAACCTTAATTCTTGAGTTTGATATGTTAAATTTTACATTGTTGCTTATTACAAAGATTAGTAATACCTTTGTAAGCCTGAGGAGTAAGAAAGGATAGTAATACTAATACCTTTGTAAGCCTAGGGTGTAGCTTTTGCTCAACAAAGATCTTCATTCCTTTTTTAAATGTATGTGATAAGTCCTTAATTAATTATGAAATTATTAGCGATTAATGACATGAAATTGCTCAAGATACTTACTTTGACTCATATGTGATTTTTTGTACAATTTGAAAGCAAAGAAGTTAAAGTGAGTCGAAAGTACAATATTTGGGTCATTTTTTAAAGATTAATTTTCACTTTTCTGTATAGAGCAATAATAAGAAAATTAAAAGAAAAGAAGAAGATAAGAAAAATGAAAAATACAAAGAAGAAGAATCACTCACTCATGACATCCATGCAAGATAGTGATTTAATTGACAATATTTTTAATGGACAACACATGTTGGAAGTGTAATGAAGTAGAAAATCAAAACTTACGTGGATGTTTTGCATGTAAGAACTTGAATTAATGGTAGCACAACAAAGGATTATGTACGGTAGAGTTTAATGGATAATGGAGAGCTAAAATTGTAATATCCCATTTCCATATTAAGAGTTAAAACCCAAAAATACGGTACATGTGGGATTAATGAGAGATTAGAAAATTACATTTTATGCCTATGCATAATGTTAGCATATACGTACGTGAATTTGAATTTTGCACACATTAAAATGACTGTTCACGCATTCATTGACATATTCTAGGTATAATTGATTTATATATGTGGAATGTGTTTTTTTATTGAGAATTGTTGTTTTTATATATAGAAAATTGATGTGGAGAGGATAAATTACTGGATCAGAATTTTTGGTGAATCTTAGGAAATTTTCAAAAATATTGAGTATTATTGGACTAGGAAAAAAATGCCAAGTGGCAAGTAAATTGATGGAAGGAAATAGAAATGGGTTAAATGGTATTAGAGAAATTTTATAGATGACTTTAGAATTTGGTAGAAAATGACTTTGTAAATTTAGAGACAATTGGAATAAAAAGATGAGAGTTATGAGACTAGTTCAATAAGAACTAGTTAGTTGGGAAACTAGCTAAGGACTATAGAAATTGGACAAGTATCTAAGTCTAAAGTCATGTTTTTCTTAGCTTTGAAGGATCACGTACAGTACTCTTGTATTTATCTTTTTTCGTAGCTTTCTTCTTCATATTTCTTCAGTTATATAGAGTTTTTCATCAAATCTCCATCTTATTCAAATTTTGTTTTCTTCAATTTTTTCCTACTCCCAAATTCTATTTTCTTTCTTTTGCCTCAAGAAAAACCGAAACTTGTTAACCTCTATAATGGTGTACGTAGTTCAATGAGAGTTAAGGTTTTTGGAGATTTTGAAGATATTACAGCTTTAAACAAGTAAGCTTGTTATGGTTCTTTATTTCTATATAAGATGAAGCATGCATCACGTTAGTTCATAGTTAAATGGTTAGGAAATAGTGATATACATGTTGCTGAAAAGTGAGTGAGGAAATTTTGGGTATGTTGTATGTGTTGTTCTACATATTTGATGATCAATATATTATAAGATGTTGTTGAAATGATTTTTGAGTTAGTAAAATCGTTGAAAACGTGTATAGGGAGAGTGCAAAAAATTATGAAAAGTTGATATGTGTATACTTTGTTTTCATGGTTTTCGTGAAATTTTGGAGGTTTTTAAAAATAAATTAAAAAAAGAGTTTAGAGTTAAGGAAAAGATGTTAGATGATGATTGGATAAGAGAAAGATAGATTTTAGAGAAGAAATTGGAGAATGGGTAGAAAATGAAAATACAGAAACATGACAATGAAGAAATGCAGAAAACGTGAAATATATGTGTGGGTATGATTTTCTGTTTTTGATTGATGACTATGAAAAATGATTGATTTTGAAACTTTTTGTGAATGTTTAGAGCATAATAGAAGTCAAAAATGGAGGTTGAAATAAGTTAGAAATGGTTTAAGTGAAAGAAAAGAAGAAGAGAAGAAGAGAAAACAGTAGAGTTAGTAAGAAGGAGAACTGTGATCGTGCAACGAAGTTAGAAGACTCAAGATCATGCTAGAGCACGATCGTGACTTTCAGTGGAAACTATAAGCATGATCGCGACTTCTGTGGTTGAAGAAAATTGAACATCCTTCAGTATTTTGGTCGTTTCTCTTGTTCACTGTGAATAAAATATGAAAATGTGGATTTATTGATTTTTCAGATCTGATGACCATTATGTTATAAGTTAGTGTAGAAATAATTTTTGGAGTTGAAAGATCATAAAAAACATGTTTAACTAGGTATAGAAACTTGTTGAAGAAAACAAAAGTGGGGACTCTGTTTTCACTATACATATATATACATATACATATACGTGAGTTTTGAGCATTTTAGAGATGATACAAGAATGAATTTAGTGTTACAGAATAGGCATATGGTGATGTTTGGGAATGAATATTGAATGATTTAAAATGAAAGTTTGAGGAAAAATGAAGAATGTGGAGAAAATAATTGCGCAAAAAAATGAAGAGAGAGAAAAATAATATGCAGCAATTATGAAGGCGACATACGTGACTAATGATTTTTTGTTTTGTTTTGACGATTTTATTTAAACTTGGATTTTTGGAGTTTGTTTATGAATTTTGAATATAATGAGAGTCAAAAAATGAAGAGAAAATGGAAATAGAATCAGATTAGAAAAAAATGATAGATAGAGAAAGAGATGAAAAACATGCAGAAAAGTGAAGACAATTGGAGAATTTCTGATTTTTGAAGTTAGATGTTAATTCTTGATTTTTGATATGTTTTGAATATGTTGGGTTTCATGGAAGATGAAATTGGAGAGAAAATAAGTTAAAGAAGTTGATTAAAAAGAAAAGAAAGAACAAGAAGATTTTTCAAACGTTCGGTAGGAGAAGAAGAATCACGACTGTGCAGATGCACGATCGTGAATTCTAAAAGATGAGTGAAAACTTGCAATCTTGCTCATGCATGATCACGTGTTTTGGGGTTTTAGTTGCAAACTAGTGATCGTGCAGATGCATGATTGCGACCACCTTGGTTTGTAAAAACTTCAAACACCCTTCGGTAATTTGGTTATATCTCCTGACTTGAACCATTAGACTCAAAACATGTTGTCCTACATCTCCACCAAAAATTATAGCCATATGAAATCAATTGAGAGAGATTGAGTGATAAATGTCGAACAAAATTGATGAGAAATTCTGAAAAATTGATGACTGGAGTATTTTCATTAAACTTATTTCGGTATTTTGAAGATTTCTTATTCTATAGTTATCTGAATTAAATGATTTTTAATTTGGAATACACTAGAAACATAGGACTACAAATTTCCTAAAGAGATTGAATTTTATCCTGTCTCTAGAATTCTAGATTTTGAACTAAAGTTGAGTACAAAATGCTATTTTAATTTTTGAACAGTCCAAATTTAATGATTTTGATGTCGTTAGAAACTTAAGAGATAGGAAAACAATTTTTTAGAAGAAAATTTCTCAAATTACTTCATTTTCCTTGTCAGAATGATCATGTAATAATTGATCCAAAGGTCTAGAATTTTGGAGATATTATGAGAAGAAATGAGAATTTAGATCTTGTATGATCATATAATTAGTAAATGAATTGTTGTTATCAAAGTACCAAAGGTATGAGTTTATTGGAAATAAAGATATCTATATGATTGTAGTTGTGATTGAAAGAATATGAGTAATGGGTATCAAGTTAAAGTGAATGAGAAATTGTTATTGTGAAAGCAAATAATGCTGAGAATGAAGTGATGAGTAATTGAGTTATAAAATGCAAATGTGGATATAGTGTGAAATCTAATAAGATGCCCGGGATTATCATTGAGCATGCATCATACATTACTCACATATATATGTTGAAAACTGAATGTTATATGATTACGCAATTATTAATAATGTGTGTGCAACGTGCATATTGTTTAATTTTGATATGCATGATAAACATCCACATTCAGACGTTTCAGATCTTGAAAGCAAATGCTAATTTGGAGCGTACTGTGAGTAGACCTAGATGGTCTTACTTTATTGTTTGTTTTGTTTAAGTTATGAATTGAGTGATTCTGAATGAGATACGAATGTGATTTGGTTGTATGATTCTAGAAAATGAAGGTTCAAGGTAGAAGAACATGATGAAATAAGTGCTTCCAAATTTGATATTTGAATGTCGGACCTAGTTCCGAAAAAACATGCGAATATGCATATGATTGAAAAAGTATTACTCAACAATGATGTTGAATGCCAAACTTTGGGTCCGATGGAAAATGTGAATTGAATGTGAATATGTAAACATGTGACCATTTGAGCATATGATACGTGATGCATTCTATTACATGAATGCATGAAACATAAAGGCAATTGTGATTGGAGTAGCCACCGAAAAAGAGCTTAAAGCTCAGATTGTGAAAAAAGAGCTAAAAACTTAGAAAGTGTATAATAACTAAAGGCTCACTATGTAAAATGAGCCCGATATCTCCAACAGATATAGGAAAATTATCAATGAGCCCGGTATCCACAATAGATACGGGACAATTTAGGCACTTGATTATAACAAAGTAACAAATAAAAAATGAGTATTGTGTGCACTGCATATGTATGATATGAATGATTACAATGCGTTGAATGTAAAATGTAAAATTATTTAAATGATTGATCAAGCATATGTAATTCAATGTGATTATTAGCTAAATAATGTGAATTATGTGATATGTGACTAAGTGATCCATCAAGGATGATTACTCACTGAGTTCGCGAAACTCACCTAAATTTTGCAATATTTTTTTAGGCTAAAAAAGTATCTCGTTAGGCAAATGGGAGTATACCTACTGCATATAAGTGAAAGATAGAGGTCAGGATCAATTCACGTCTACATTTGTATTTTCTTATTTCTGTTTCGAATTGAGGCTTCCACAATTGTCGTAACTTGTGTATTCGATTATTTCTGTTTGTAATAACTTTCCAAATTGGAAATGTTTGTAAATGATTTTGCAATGTAATGAAATTATGACTACAAGTATTTTGTATTTGTAATGGGCCCAAATGGCTATTGAAATTCTGATGATTGCATTGCTGCGATTAAAAATATTTCTGAATAAACGTGGACCTTATATGATTATTGATTTATGTATATGTTTGTTGTTTTGAAAAAAAATTGTAATGAGATTTTACTGACTGACTGTGCTGGCATGCCACCCTCGTTGTACAAGTTCTTGGACATCATTGAGGATGTCGGGTATGCATCTTGCAAGAGTGGGGTGTTACAGACATGACTTTAGAATTTGTGAGTAATTGATATTGAAAATTTTAAAGATGATTGGAATGAAAAGATGAAAGTTATAGGACTAGTTTAATAAGAACTTAGTTAAAGCCTTAGATGTAACATCCCATCCCCATATTGAGAGTTAGAACCCAAAAGTATCGTAATGCAATGTTCATACTCATGCATATTTTAGCATACACGCACGTAAATTTGGATGTTCTGCATACATTTTAAAATGATTGTAGATGCACTCATTGACATTCAGGGTAAAATTGAATTGTAATGTGATATTGTTGAGAATTGTAGTTATGGTGATGAATATTTTAGATGGTGGATTTGAGAATTAGGAATTGTTTATAACTGTATTGAATGGATTCTGGATTGTGATATATAAAAATTTACGCAAGTTGATGAAGAAATATTTGTCTCTGTTATGGTTTAGAAGATTACGTATATAGTTGATGTACTGTTCATGCATGACAATATATGAAGTGTTTACAGAGGTGAATTTGAAAAAGTAATGTAGTGTTAAGTATGTTTGGGAGTAAAGATATTCACATAATTGAGATTGTGATTCAAAGAAGAGGAGTAAGGTGTATCTAGTTTAAGTGAATGAGAATGTGATAATAAGGGCAAGTAACGCTAGAAAAGAAATGATGAGTGATTGAGTTATGAAATGAAAATGAGCATAAGATATGAAGTTTGATAAAGTACCTGAGATTGTCATTGAGCATGCATTGTACATAGTCCATATACGCATTTATGCATAAATAAATGCTTATAATTATGAAATTATTAATGTGTGTACAACGTGTGTATTGCATAAGTAGGATGTGCATGATAAACGTCAGCATTAAGACGTTTCCAGAACTTGGAAACAAATGCTAATCTGGAGCATACTGTGAGTAGACCAAGATGGTCCTACTTTATTGTTTGTTTTGTTTAAGTTATGAATTGAATGATTATGCAATGTGAATGTGTTGGTTCCGGAAAATATATGTCCAAGGAGTTTAATAAATATAAGAACATTGAAGTGCTCCTTGTATGTGAATTAGATTGAAATAAGTGTACATAATTTGATTGTTAAATGCCGGACCATGGTCCGATGATAAATGTGTTCTGGATGTACTTTTTCATATGAATGAAAATGTGATTTTCAACTTTAATGTTGAATGTCGGACTAAGGTTCGATGATATGCGAATGTGATTGAATGAGAATATGCAAATGTGATTAATGCATTTTGTTTCATGAATGCATGAAAAATGAAGGTAGTTGTGGCTAAAGTAGCCACCGAAAAAGAGCTTAAAGCAAAGTGTATAAGAGCCAAAGGCTCACTATGTAAAATGAGCCCGGTATCTCCAACAGATATGGGACAGTTATCAATAAGCTCGGTATCCACAATGGATATGGGACAGGGTCACAACAAAGTAACAAATAGAAAGTGGGTCTCATGTGCACTACATATGCTTGATATGAATGATTATAATGTGTTTAATGTAAAATGTGAAATGATTGATTAATTGTATGTGATTCAATGCGATTATTAAATAAATGATGTGAATTATGTGTTATGTAACTGGGTGAGCCATCAAGGATGGTCACTCATTGAGTTCGCAAAACTCACCCAAAATTTGCAAATATTTTTCAGGCTCGGAAGAGTACCCCGTAGACAAACAGGATTATACCTACTGCATTCAACTAAGGGATAGACGTCGTGATCAGTT
>JANTPM010000003.1:25765934-25782648 GCA_025434745.1 Erythroxylum divaricatum
ACATTACTGAAAGTCCTGATTACTGACCTTAAATCGCCCTTATTGCCTCGAAGTCCCGGCAATATCTGGCAGTGGTCGTTCCTCTATAATAGGGAACACAGATATAAATTATTATTGTGCTTCATTCCTGTATGATAACTAAGTATGATGCATGGTCATGACAAAATCCGGGATTAATCAATACGTATGATTACTGTTCATAAATACGTATGATTACTGTTCATAAATACGAAAATACGTACGGTTACTGTTCACAAATACGTATAGTTACTGTTCACAAATACGTGTTGTTACTGTTCACTATTCACTATTCACTATTCACTATTCACTATTTACTATTTACTATTCACCGACACTGTGCACACACTGTTCATTGACACTGTTCATCGTCTCCTACCTTACGCAGATCACTGTTCATTTTTTTTCTTTCTTTTCTTTTTCCTCTCAATTTCTTTAGCAATTTCACTTAAAACCTAATCTATACAGGATTTTTAACCTATCAGAATCGTCAGAAACAACTTAAACGCCAAAGATCGCAAAACTATTGATCAGGAACAAAAACAAAACATGAACATCATAAAACTAAAAACTCAAAACCAGTAAACCAAAACAAAAACAAGGATGTAATTCGTATGAAAACAGAGGGTGAGTACTTACAAATTTCAGAAAACTTCGACAGTGAGAGTGAGCTGAAATACTGTCGGTGAAGAACAAAGGTCCGAATTCTTATTATTGGGTTTCTTCTTATTTGCAGATTAAATAGCCGTATCAAATGCTTAACAGCTATATCTAATCTAAACCGTCCATTTATTCTTATTTTATTCATATAATAGTACTGTTAAACCAATTACACACTTATGATTTCGGAAATCACCTAATACCCAGAAGTTCCAAACAACTTCCAAACTTCACCAAAAATTCCGTCATAAAATAAAACTACAAAATAATTGTTCAAAAAAATACTAATCCGTTACCAACACTTTCTAAAAAATCATTAACGTATCCGAAAAATACTATAAATATAAAAAAAATATCTTACTATTGTCCGAATCACTCCGAAGTTTCATGAAACCAATGTACCCGGAAAATGCCATGAATGCATGCCAAAAGACTGAAGCACAATTGAATACATATTCCAAGAATAAGCATAATACTTATGCACAATTTAATACATATTTCAATAGTAGGCATATTTCGTACTAAATGTCATTAATATTCTAACCCCTACTTTGAGGCGTTACAACTTGGGTGAATGATAAGAATTTGTGTGTGTTGTATGAGTTTTTGAGTTGCTATTTGGAAGTGTAATGCATCTCAATTGGTAGTTGAATGTTTGAGGAGTGTTATTACACTTGAAGGATTTAATTTGGGGAGATTTTGAGTGTATATGGTGTTAGGATTAAAGGTTGGAAGCAATGAGAGGCTTGGAAGAGATTTTGGATTGCGCATGTCTGTTAAACGGACATGGATGTTTGTTAAACGGACCTTCTCGGGTGGAAAAGGACCCTCAGCCCAATGTATGTCCTTTAAACGGACATGGATGTCCGTTTAACGGACTTTTTCGGACAAATTGGGGTTGTTTTGCCAGTCTATGTCTGTTAAACGGACATGCATGTCCGTTTAACGGACATTTACAGGTCAGCTACAGTAAATTTTGATTTTGACCAGTTTGAAGGTTGAATCTTACTTTGAGGTCTCATAAGAGTTGTAGATCTCGATGTCTTTGTTCCAATGGTCTAAGAACGAAATCAATCCGACATTTCCAGAAGAAGTTATGAAAATCGCGCCAAGACATGTTCAGTAGGATTAAGGACATGAACATATTGGATTCTTTCGACCATAACTTCTTCGTCCGACCTCCAAATTGAGTGATTCTTGAAGCGTTGGATTTCTAACATGTTTAGCTACCTCTCCGTAAAAATTGGAAGCTTTCGGCTTTGAATTCGAAAGGATTGAATCAAAGCAAGTGAGGGTTTGTTGACATAACCCTATAAGGAGACCCGCTTACGCTTTTCGTTTCCGAATCGGATAGTTGGGCTCAGAGAACGGGGTCCAACACCTTGGTTGGGCTTCGGGAACGGGGCCCAACAACATTAGCCGAATAGCCTACCTATTATATGATTTTCCTTTTTGATAAGCCCTCTTGAGCTTTATTTGCCTTTTCTTTATGTATTAGCCATATGACATGCTTTAACCTAACCAAATATCCTTCTTAAGCCTTAAAGCTAGTGAAACATTTGTTGATTGTTGAGTTTGTGAATATACAAAAGTATAAGTATAGGGGTATGCATATGTGTGGGTTGATTATAATGTTAGAATAATATTTTATGCCTTATCATTGAAATTCCCATATTAATGTATTTTATTTTAATTTTATAAGAGAAAGAAAAAGAAACGACAATAAAGAAACCAAAAAGAAAAGAAAAGAAAAGAAAGAAAGAAAAAGAAAAAGAAAAATGTTTAAATAAATGTATCAAGGAGGAAGTGCATATGTGATTTGCAAGGTTATTCATACTCAATGCATCTAAATTTTTTATGCCCTAAAATTGAATATCTTTTCTTAGATTACTTGTGCTAACTTTCTTTATGTAAAAATAGAATTGTAACATTATTAAAGACCAGTTAGTTTTTTAAAAATTATTGGTTTAGTTAATGGTGAATTGATAATATGAATAAGGTAGATTTTAAAGTAAAACATTTTGTGTGACTCTATTTTGTAACCTAATGATATAAACTAAGGGAGTATAATAGTAAAATTATTAATGTGCTCGATCACGAAAGTGGATATTGACATCTAAAATGAATAAAGTTTTTTCTTGACAAAAGAAATTATAAAATGAAATAACCTCTTACAATTTTATGGTGTTTTTGTTGTTTTTTTTTCTTTACACTTGACAAATTTTATAAATAAAGCTAAATGAAAATTTGCAATATCATTAACATCCATTTCATTTCATTTGGTGTCATTTGTCTGTCAATTTTCCACTAATGGATGCAAGGCAGTATCTTTTGTGATAACAACTTTCATCTTCAACTTTCACACGGAAAAATTATTTAATTTCACATAAACAGTTATTGTATATGTAAGCAATATCTACTATCTTCAAAAAAGTGAATAATATCTAATTTTTTTATATGAATAACCTGCTTATAGTGTAACTACAAAATATACAATAAGTAGATGTAAACACCCTAATCGAACTCTGACATCACTTTAATGATTATATAAGTAGATATAAACACCCTAATCAAGCTCTGACATCACTTTAATGATTATATAAATAAAGAAATATCACAATTCAATCAATATTGGAAGAAATATAACATATATAAATATGATTAAAACCAATGATTGAAAAAATCAACTGGTTCGATTGATTAAATCATAAAAATCTTAAACCGTTCATCTTTCCGGTTCAGTTTTTAACTTTTTAATTTGATTTACTTTAATAATTCTTGTTATTAAAAATCAATCAATTTATTAATTAATTAGTCAATTTTTGTAAATTAATAAATTCTTATAAATTAAAATAAATCAATTAATATTCATTTAATACTCTCATTTTCAATCGAAGAACAATCTCTTTCAATTATATTTTAAAATTTATTTAATTTTTAATCAATTTTATGATGATTTAATACTAGTTGAATCTTTTAAATCTTAAACATCTTTTCTTATTAGTTTAATTTTCGATATAATTTTTAAAACATTGATTACGAGTAAAAAAGAAGAATCACAATATAAACAATTATTTAATTTGAAAATATTAATTTGTAGCTTGGAACTAATAAACTTGTGATCTTCATAAACTCCAGTTTTAGATACTTGAATTATTTCGTAATACATTAAAGAAAAAGATATATTAGTATTTACAAGTGAGCCAAACTAATTATAAATACACATTTCAATTTTTTATAATTAATTTGTCGACATTTATGTCACTTGCAACAAAAGTACCCGTAATGTATATCACTTTTGTATTATATATAGATTATTTATTTTATTTAAATATTTATAAAAATTAATTAGATTCTTTTAATATAAACAGTATCATTGTGAATAACATTTTAATTCTTATAATGAGATGCTTTCAGCTGTCAACTTTAGGAAGGAAAAAAATTGCTTCCTGCCTTTGCCCCGGCCGACTCTAGCAGCTCAAGTGATACACATTACGGGCACCTTTTGTTCCAAGTGACAAAGATGTCGACCAATTGTGCTGAAGAACAACTGAAATTGCAAGCAATGTTAATTACTAAGAAATGGAATTATATTCTTAGGATTTATTATGTCCTTTTGAAATTTAAAAGGCCAGTTTTTATAATACAGATAATGTAGATATAAATGGTAGTATAACAAAGAGGCAAGATTAAGTCTCACGTCAGATGCTTGGCGATCCGACGTCTTTCCTTTTCAAGTTAGCATAACATACGCGGGTATTATACTTAATTAAACATGGAACTATAGATTTCAACATTTGCGAATTCTAAATTAATAGCTTTCATAAGTCTTTCCCGGTGACTCTTTATCTCTTTAGAATCTGGGCAGCATTTTCTTGGGCGGGAAGATTTTTTACGTACCAGAGTTCAAAAGACTAGCTCCGGTTAACATTTCAGAAGACAACTAGGCCCAACAGTATGGATGAATCCTTAAATTTCCATGTGATGTCAACAAGTTTACAAATCGAATAGTGTAGCTAGAATAAATCAAATTCCAATCATTGACATTTTGGACTCCACGACGACATACTATGTTCAAACATTTCAACCTTCTTTGAACTCTGATTCTAAGCATAGCAACTGCTGTATGACGCTGAAAGGCCGTCTAAAGAGATTCACTTTTCTCTACGTTATCAATATAGCACTGGGGAAAAATATCAGCAAAATTTTAAGGGACATAATAGTGTTTTTGGATAATCTTGTCACTTTTTGCATATACATGAAATGTTGTCATAAAGTGCTTCTGTTGCATACATTGACTGATAAAATTGTGGACACCATTAGTCTATTTTCAGAAAATGAATGTACAGCAAATCAAGTCCCTCTTCTGACCTTATGCATAGAATCCACAATGCATCTACTGCCAAGTTTATGAATCAGATAAAGGGTTACATTTTATTCATAGGCGTACATTTGTCTCCATCTGCAGTCTATCAACGTTCTCTTGATGTGTGTAGACAATGTTACTGGTCGTGATGAAGTTCTTCCTTACAAGTAATTCAGTGCTAGTTTACATATTGTAGCAACCGCTCTAAGTTCTGCTATGAATAAAACCAATGCCTCAATAAGCCTAATTAACAATTTTAATGCACCTGATATCTACCAGGGGTGCTCACGGAAGTATCCATAAGAATCAATGATAATTATGAGGAATGCTATTAAAATCTTCCGACACAAGAATCATGTGCAAAGAAAAAGTTTAATTGTTGTTTCCCGTACCTTCATGCATTGGTGTAGATCTTCTTCTCCTGTTCTAACATGAACCTGCAAAGTTGAGGTAATAAATTAGACTAAACAGTATATGAGATTACAAAGACAGTCAAATACAAGACTGAAACATACTTCAATTATTTAGTTGAGATTACTAATAGAGACGGTCAATTTCAAACTATAAACATGAGTAGCAGATTCGTCAGCCTATTAACTTCAAACTACACAATCCTTTCATCATCGACTGCTATAGCGCACTCGATGTGAATTAACTGGCTCATCACATCAATGCACAAAATTGAAACTGTTTCATTTCAAGTCCCTATACCTCAATGACTCGTTCATAGGATGAAATTTGATCATTTTCCAGAAGCGCCAGAATCACAACCCCTGCTGCAACTGTTGAGGGCCGGTATCTCAACTGTTCCCGATCTGATAGTGCTAGCACTGCCAGGTATACGGCCGTTTTCTCCACCTCAGTGTCAGCTCTAGAAGCTTTCAAATAGAACCTAGATACCATTGCCCCACAATAATAGTTACCAAAAGAAATTACGAACAAAACTGAAAACAAATCTACCATTAATGATATTAATTTTAGACAAACTCCTGGCGTTTTGTGCCCCAGTACACATGCAATCAGCAATCTTAGGATTTTAACGAGTGGCCAACAAAACGAAAAACGAAAAACGAAAAACGAAAATTACCATATGAAATTGTAAATAGTGGGAAAGAAACACTGAAAGTTGAGGACCTCTTGCACGAGCCACTCCATGGCCACAACTTCACATCTAGTGTACAGATTACTCCCGATGCGGAAATTTGTTTCTTTCACACTGCAAAGCCCATTAACAGAATTTAGTCTGTGGGCTCCGATCCGAAAGTAAACATATCTCAACTATCTTCAAAATTCTCTTTTCCGGAATGACTTGGAAAGAGATACCCTTGATAACATCTTGGCTTTTAAAGAGTAAATTAAGTTGGGATTAAACAAGATTCGAATAAGGTTAAACATTCGACGTCATTGATTAAGTAAAGGAAAAGAGAAGTTGACCTATTGTACGGCTGATTTTCTTCTAACCTAGTGGCCAATGTAAGACAAGCTATACAGAGAATTTGTAGGTTCCTTTCGTCCTTAAAAATGCCCTTGCTCAAGAACCGGTCCAGAAGGCCGACTCCGAGGAACATTGTCTCATTATGGAACTCTTTTATAGTTGATTGCTGCACATTTATAGAAACAAACATGAATTAACAATCATTTACAATTTATATGCAATCATAATATGTAAGCTTCATATAAAAAGATTACTTGAGAACACCGCTGGCCCAAAAGATTCGTTGCTTTAGGAAAACTTATTATCATAACTTTTGGTAAATAGAGAGAGAAAATCATTTGATGCTTTTAACAACACTTCTGGGGGAGTAATCTCTAATAAAAAGTTCAAGGCCACAAAACATTGAAATGAATTCGTTAAGTCGAGCTAAATAAACCTAATATTATCTCATCTGAAGCCAACCCGTTAACTGGCATCGCGTTAAAGTGGGAAAGTGTGCTAGCATAAAGCTTCAAGTCTTAGTTTTAGTCAGCTGTTGAAAATGACGAAGCTGTAGTTGAAGCTTGTGTCTATCCGAATTCTAGAACGTAATAATTGGTGACTGCCTTGAGGTTGAGGTTATGCATACTAGAATTTTGGAAGCTAACAGAAAGATGTTCTCCACACTGTGTGTGTGAAGCGTCGACTTGTTTTTGAATTGTAGTTCAGAGAATATTTTGGATTGGTTCTTTAACTGAGAAGTTGCTACACACACACACACACACACACATACATATATATCACGCTCCAGTCCGATCCCAGGACACGTTTACTATCTCAGCCGGTTAATAGTGAATAAAGACAAGCTAGGTACCAACCTGAACAATCCAGTGAACCATCAAGAGTCGCTGATGCAGCATGAAGTCTCTACAGTCTTCTTTATGGGAACAATGCAACTCCACGTAGTCATGAAATAATAGTTGCCTTCTCTCTCGTTCCCTCATTCTTTCGTAGTTCAACTCTTCCTCTTCATCTCCGAACCTCACAAACTACAAGAGCCACAAAACTAGTTAGTATAATAAATTAATGTTGAAGAAGGAAAAAAGAAGAAGAGGATCTACACTAAATGGAGCCTGTTTGGCTCCGTTTATGAAACAAGATCCGGGATCGTAGCCAAACAATTAACTATATGAATGTAATGTGTCCACTAGAAGTTTCGAGAAATTAAATAAAATGGTTATCCATCATGAGCCCAAAAGTAAATGATTTAAGGAAAATGTAACAAGACGCGACTACGTTATGAAATATTAGTACGGACGGAAGTTGTTAACTAGGTTGTGTTTAGGTCCCAAGAAAACAATCAGATAACAGTACACTAAATTCAGCAAGCAAAGAAAAAACTTACGTTGAATTTCTCTGAACGCTGTGCTTCAACATCCGAGTATCTTCTCGAGTCTAGACTAACGCTTGATCTTAAGAACTGTTTCCTGAACTCTTTCAGTAAAGAGTAAGTACAAGTCGGAGGTGAATCTGCGGTTGATTTATCAGAGAATTGACTTCCAGAATCGAGGAAGACAGACGGAGAGTAATCTGATAAGTATATGTCCGACGAAAACAAGTCCGAATGAAGTTCCGAGTAAGCGGTTTCTGAGTCGTCGTAAGAGAAATCCTCCGTGCAAGCGAGATCGGCCTGGGTTTCCATGCTCTTGAATTTTTTATGTACAGAGACAGCATCGTGCTCTTGTTCTGGTTCTCCTGTCACTGTTTTTAGTGACAAGCACGATTCCACCGGAGAAGAAACAGAGACGACGGCAGTTTCTCTGACGTTTTGAGGACCAGCAGCAGCAGAATCACAAGAAGATTCACACACTTCCACTTGGCTTTTTACCGTCTGCTTATGGTAAGATCTGGTTGCTTCAATTTCGATTCCTTGAGATTTCCTTTTTCTCAGTACTCTTGATTCCTCTGTAACTCTGCTCGAATCGCTAGACGCTTGATCCCACAAGTAAGAGGAGGAGAAGTTGGAGTTGACAGAAAAACCACATAATGCGTCGCTCCCCGTTGGCGGAGCTGAAGAGTAAAGAATAGGAGAGATATGGCGGCGGACACGGCGGGGAAGCTGGCTCCGCTGCTGCTTCTGCTTGTTATTATTCCTGATGAAGGGTTGCGATGATTGAAGCAGTGAGAGGGCACTAGTGCATTTGAGTTTCATGTTTAGTAACGTTTCTCTCTAAATTTGAATTCGAACCATAAAATTAAAAAAAAGACAAGAAAGCGAGAGAGATGTGCATGAAGAAGATGAATGCTTGAAACATGAGCGGTTATGGACGTCGGGTTTTATAGGGTATGGGTGTGGAGTGGGAGGATCACTTGTGATTGATGGACCCTCCAAATCTTGGACGTTGACGATAACTTAGATGGTTCAGACGTTAACTGTGTATAACAAGCTCGTGGAAGTGGAACGGCCAAAAACAGAATTGTTTGTGAAAGGCAATTCGTAAGAGTAATTGATGGGAATGAAAAGAACAAAAGTTGGGTATCTTGTAATTTGTTAAAATATCCGGCGTTGGTGACATATACCTTCGACGCTTAATCAAAAAGTTGAGGGTTTGACTCTTAGAAATGTTACAAACTCTTAAATTAGTGGTAGCCTTCTTTGATTTAAGATGTTCATGTGTAGAGATATTAAACCCCGAATTAATCCTTTAAAAAAAATATATGGGCGCCACAGTTAACTACATGATTGGACTGATAACGTATTATTTGTGACACATTTGATGATATGGGGGTACTAATTTCTACTGCATTTATTTGGTTTTTGGTAAGTTTTGTGGGTTATGGCTACCAAAAAAAATTGAACTATTATTCCCTCACAACAATAAAACTGATTTTTAGTTATGTTTTTCTTGACGATGATTTGAAAATGATCGCAAAAAGTTCAAAATTCATCGTCAACAGTGAAGATTTTCATGATTTTTTATGATATCGACATAAAATTCAGGTCTTTAGTGATGATTTATATGAATCGTCGCAAAATGTGCAATCATTTGCATCGGTTTAGAAATTTCGTCGGGAAATGTTTAGCGTTATCATTACAAAAAGTTGGACTTTCGGTGATAGAATTTTTGAAATATGTGGCCAAAACTTGTTTAATATCCTGTCGCAAAAGGTTCAAAATTTCATCTGTAAGGCTTGGACTTTTGGCTACGAATTTTTAAAATTGTCGCAAAGTTGATATTAAAGATTTTATATCTTATGTATTTCTTAGAAAAATTTTGATAAATTTCTTGTGTGAAAGTATTTTTACAAATAATAATGTTAAAAACATAAGTTTTTAATGGGAAGTGCGCTTAATAGTCCTAAGGTTAATTATAATTGATATTTATATGATTTTTCATATTTTTTTCATTTGCCTTCTTTATAAATTTGTTGAATAGCTAATGCATTCAAATTCATTTGAATTTGTTTAAATCTATAGAGTTATACCTAAATGATTCTTTAATGATACTTATTGTATGTATTACTATACCTCTGTTCATACAAATATTTTATGAAAATAGAATAGAACATCTAAACATTGTAAAATATTTTCAAAGTTTTAAATATATTATGGAAAAATAAATGATAGATAATTTAACTTTTTGAAAAGTAAATATTATTTGGATATAAAAAATAAACATACCTAAAATTTTATCATTAATAAGATCATAATATAATATATTTAAATTGAGTATTATTCTTAATAATTTATATTTATTTAACAATAAAATAATAATACATATAAACATTGGAATATAGTAAGCAATATAATATAATGATATATAGTAAGTAGTGTAAGATTTTAAATAGAAGTTTAACAATTCTGACACATACATGTTAAATAAATAAAGTTTTAGCTTATTCCACCGAAAAGGAAAAAATAAATTTTTTTGGATTCCAAGTGATATAAGACTCAGTAAAAGAGGTAAAGAAGTTCCCTATGTTTGGATTCCAAAGAAGGGTCCTTGCATGTTTGAAGGCATCAACCGAAAGAATCAAAGATCTTCCCTTAAGTGTTGGGTTATTGACATCTTCTTCCAATAACTTCTTGATTTTAACTAAACTAGTAGAAGATACATTGAACGAATCCCCAGATGCAATATGGATCATTGAATTAGATGAACCATCAATGAAATGATGCAATTCACCAAAGAAATAATTAGTATAGAATTTACTAATTAATTCAAATGGTATAATGAACCCAAATTCAAACACACATATACCTTATTGAACAGATATAGTAATTAGAATCGACGGCTGTTCCAAAACAATCGATTTCTTTAATCTTGTACCGATCATCGGACATTACCACTACCTTTATTTTCATCTATGCTTTCTTAATGGAAGCTTTACACAACATATAGTATATATAATTAAATGTTCATTTGAGAGCTTCCTAACAGAAAATGAGTTACATATAATTAAGGAATAGACGTAATTTTAATGATGCTAAAAACCTTGAAGAAGAAGATCAGCCATTAGAGGCAAGCAGTGATTACACTTTGATAAGGAGATTATTTGTTCATCGTTTTGTCCTTCATAAGAGATAATTTTGTCACATTCTTCCCAATGGAGCTCATTTTTGCCACCGAAAACTAGTTAACACGTCAACATTTCGCAATGAATTAATGTTAATAGTTTTATTCTGAAAAGTCAAATTAGCGTAAAATTCTTTTAGTAATCAAATCCCATAAATTCTCAGAGGTGGAATGAATTGATCTAAAATTGAATGGAAATTTACTATACAAATCTAAGAAACAAAAAGAAAAGGTCATTCCTTTTTAGTTATGCTAAAAATAACCTTCTCTTCAGCGACTTGTTATTTATTATGACAAAAAACAACATAGCTCATGTATAACATTAAATTTGAACCAATTCTCTTATTGAAGATACACTTGATTTAATCAACGAATACTCAAGAAAAACTTTTGTATATTAAATGTTAATGGATGGCTATGAATATTGGCATTCCACTCGGGCAAAGATAAGTATGATAGATGGTGTTTATGATGTTGATGTGGTTACAGCTCTAGTCAAGTTGAAGGTCCTAGAAAAAATGTTAATGGATTATCACTTTTACAATAACCAACTTATATGATGCAATGTGATTTATATGAGGAAGGACATATAGGTCAGGAATGATAAGTTGTTAAAACTATAACACAATTAAGTAAAATGTTGATTATATAGGTAATTCACCTCATCCATAAAATAATCCATACATCAACACATATAATCCAGGTTAGAGAAACCACATAAATTTCTTATAGAAATCAAGGACACAAAAGCAAAATCCTCTACCAAGATTTAAGCAACACCATCTACATCAAGAGAAGAAGCCTAACTTAGAAGATTTCAAGAAAAAAATTCAGGTTATCAAAATTACAATGAGAAATCAAGAGGTTTCTATTCATAACTCGAAGAACCACATTAAAAAAGTTTCTAAGTTGGTTTTCGAGAGACAATAAGGAGGCTTACTAAGCAATACTAAAACAAATCCTAAGGAGCATGTAAAGACAATTTTCTTAAAAGTGGAAAGAGTTCAGAGTGGAAGAGGAGCTAGGTGAAAAGCAGTAAAAAAAAAAAGATAAGGAGGGAGATGGTGAGCGAACTTGACATGTAAAGGATTACAAACCTACCATTATGTACCCAGTAAAGTTATAGAAGGATCATATGGATGAGTAGTTTGGTAAGTTTCTCAAATTTTTAAAAAAATTCACATTAACTTACCTTTTATTAAGCCTCTTCCACAAATGAACAAACATGTTAAAGTTTTGAATTAACTACAATCAAATAAAAGAAAGTTAATGGAATTAACTACTAGATATTAAATAAGGAGTGCTCTACCATTTTAGAAAACAACCTGCCTAAAAAATTTATGTATCTAAGGAGTTCTACTATTTTTGTTTACTTAGTATTTTTTATTAAGGAAACTTTGGATAATTTAGAAGGAAATTTTAATTCGATGCCCTATAAATTATTTAAGAATTTGGGGTTAGGAGAGCCTAAACCAACTAGAATGGGCATTCAATTAGATGATAGGTCAGTTAAATACCCTAAAGAATCATTAAGGATGTGTTGATTAAGGTAGATAAGTTTAGTTTTCCAATTTATTGTGTGATATTGAACATTAATGAGGATATTAAAGTACTTCTAATTTTATGTCAAACTTTTTTAGCTACTTTAGAGTTATAACTGATGTTAGTGAAGGTAAATTAGTGCTTAGGGTTGAGGATGAAGAGGTAATATTTAAAATATTTGATGTTATAAGTCATTCTATTGATCAGATGAAACTTGTTATTTTCAATGCTATTGATGTTGTAGTTTCAGATTCTTTATAGGAATTTCCATAATGACCTATTGTTGTTATGCCATGTTTAAGGTGAGGAGGATAAGAAAGTTGACCATTTGAGATTTAAGCAAATAGCCTATCTTCAGGCTAACAAATGAATGGTTTAGGAGAAAGAGTTTGGGGAGATTGACAGAAGTAAATAGAAGAGGTTGAAACCCTTTATTAAAGATGCCTTTTTTTCTAGATTTGAAGAAGCTATTACATCAACTCAAGTATCCATCTTTTGAGAATGACTTAAATCTACTAGTGATTATAGCTTCAAATTTAAAGTTATACCAAAAAGAAAAGTTACTGAAAGTAGTTAGAAAGTATAAAAGGGAAAAAGTTTGGAAGATTTCAAACGTTATAGGAATTTATCTCTCATTTTGTAGACTTAAGATTTTGATAAAAGATGATTTCAAACTGGTTATGCAACCCTAAAGAATGCTTAATCCAAATATAAAGGAGTTTCCAAAAACAAGGTAATTAAATTTCTATTTTTTTATTTACCCTATTTCTAATAGTTTTTAATTGAGCCAAATGCAAGTTATTCTAAAGAAAGAAGGGATGACATTGGTACCCAATGAGAAGAACAAGTTGATTCCATGAGGATTATCACCAGGTGGAGAGTTTATAGATTATATAAAGTTGAATGATGCCACTCAGATAAGATCATTTTCCCCCTCCTTACCAGATGCTTGACCAACTTATCAACCATGTGTACTATTTCTTTTTAGATGTTTTTTGGGGCTATTTTCAATTTCTTGTAGCACTTGAGTACTAAGAGAAAGCAACATTCATGTTTCCATACAATACATTTGCTTTTATGAGGATGTCCTTTAGGTTTTGCATCACACCTACTACGCTTCAGAGGTGCATGATGGTCATTTTTATTTATTTTTTGTTATTTTTATTTTTTCCTCCATAATTCAAAAAGAGTGCTTAAACGTTATAGGGAGACTAACCATGTTTTCAATTGGGAAATTTTTCCTTTTCATGGTATAAAAGGGCATAGTTCTAAGCTAGATCTCATATGGGAAAATTGAGATAAAAGAGCAAAAATTGAAACTATTAAAGAATTACCACCACTAACTCCAATTAAAGTTGTTAGGAGTTTTCTAAAAATTATAGGTTTTCATAGCAGGTCCATTAAGGATTTTTTTAAAAACTTCTATGCCTTTGACCAATTTACTTAAGAAAGATTGAGCCTTTCTATTTACTCAAGAGTGTTTAGATGCATTCACTCTTCTTAAGGAGAAATTAGCTAATTTCCCAATTATGGGTGCTCTAGAATATAATCTTCCTATTGAGCTAACATGTTTTACGAGTGATTTGAGGATAGGTACAATTCTTAAATAGTGGAAGGAGGAACATTCCTAACCCTCCTACAAAACTAGCAAGACATTAACAAATGCTCATGAGAATTACATAACCACAAAAAAAAAGATTTATTAGCAATGATTTATACATTTGATAAATTTGGATCTTATTTAATCTTTTCCAAAGTTTTTTATACTAACCATTCTTCATTATGATATTTTTTATATAAATTGGATGCTAAAACAAGATTGATCAGATGGATTTTATTGTTGTTGTAATTTGATTTGGAGATTAACAAATGGTAATTTAGTCATATAGTCTCATATTTAATGCATTTTGTTTTTCTATCTAAACATTTTCATTAATTTTGGTACTTAAGTTGTTCATATTTTGTTTATAAGTCTAATTCACTCATCTAGAGCAAAAAGGAATGAATTCGAATAAGTTTGAAGCAAATTGGAGTTATTCAAGCGTCAAACCTATACCTTGGCAGATTCTTCAAGCATTAGGCATACTACACCACAATGGGAGCTATTTAATTGGGCCTATATATGACTAGATTGATTTAAGGTACGCAACTACAAGAACAACTATCTAAGATGACATCGACTTATCATATGGCGCCTATCACCCTCAAGACACTAAGAAAAATTGGGATAGTTCAGAGAAGGCCAGGTAGTAAGGACTAATTTACATTCTAGTAGAAACTTAAGAAGCCATAATTGCAAATGAAGTAAAAGGGGATCACCCTAATATTTGAGAGAAATAACCTAGCTAGGATCCTCACCCACATTCTTCAGTAGCACCTAATCATTAGGTTAACTCCATAGAAAGCACAAGCACTTGTAGTTGACAGTCCACACCTCCATACCCCAACCAACTCAAGATCACCAAATTGGAGAGAGATATATGGGCTAGATTTTGGGAGTGAAACAAACGATTAAATAAGGATAGTAGGATATAATGGAACAAATAACAAATTTAGAGATGTAGGATCATGGATGAAGGAGGTACTCATTCAGATCACAAGATATTTAGGTGCCATCTCTACTAACGCAAGCCATTACATTATAATCGACTCCTTAACAAATGGATTTTCCAAATATAATTGAGGGAATATGTGACAACATATAAGAGGTTAACATTTTTTCCTCCAAATGGATCCGTAGATAGAAATAGAAAAAGAGCATATAGATGACCATATATTAAGCTCTTTGCTTAATATCATTACTCAGCTTGACTTAGAGTCTCAAGACGTTTGATAATGAATTTTTATTTTTATCTTCATGTTTTCGTGTGTTTTTTTAATAGTTAGTAAGTGATTAGCCTTGCTAAACTTATATTATTTTATTCTTATTTCTATTTTTATCGTTTATTATTAATATATTGAATCATAGATTTTTCACATTTCTAGTTAGCTTAAGTTTCTATCATTTTATTGTTATTATTTGATGTTATATTTTGTTTTATTTCGTGATTGCATAGATGGTAATGGATGGAATTCATGGTGTGAATACAAACTTTAGATTATAAAATAAGGAAGTATCAAGTAACTTTACCATTTTCTTCATGACATTTGTTTTTGTATTCTTTTACAGGCTTTATTGTGTACACTAGGGACGTTGTACATCTTTAACTAAGGGGCAGGGATCTTGTGCTTTTGATATAAATTTACTTATCATTCAAGCAATTTGATTATTCTTTACAAATATCTCCAATTTGCTAATTCTTATCTTAAAGCATTTTTAGTTGTGTTAATCACTGAATTAAGCTAGAATATGAAAGGACGAAAGCATAATTAGATTGATTTTTACTTTTACTTGCCCCGTTATACATGGGAGTTTTGCTTATCAATTTTAAAGAAGGTGTTTAGGATTTTTCACACATGAGCGTAAGTTGTAAGGTTTTGAATCTTAGCCTTTCTTTAAATAATGTTAACCATGTTACAAGTCGATAACCATTTTTGTTAGTAGCTTAACATTTATATTTGCGTTATGAAGGATTGTAGCTACTTAAATATATAAGACTTGATTTGACAAAGGAGTATCAAGAATGAGAAATGGTGTGAGCTTATGTATTTAAGGGTATATCTTCTCATTTGTTTGCTACCGATGACTCATATATTCTCCTCGTGAACTCTTAAGAAATAAATTTAAAAATATTTTGAAATGATCTTAGTCAAAAAAAAAGAGAATTTTTTTAAAAATTTTATTTTAGTTATGAGAAGGAGAAAGAGAAGATACTTGTGCTATTCAAGATTTTTACACCTTAATTACATTCTAATTAGTGACTTAAGCTACATCAGTTTAAATTTTTCTATAATCTTTCTTATGCAATTTCCTTCATATTGATTAACCAAATATCTATATTTTCCATACCTGACTAATGTAGGAAAATCTCGGTGTGAGCATCACATGTCCACGGTGCGGAAAACAAAAATTTTTATTCCGTGACCTTCTCGAAAGCCAGGATCCATGTGTATATATAATAAACTCAAACCTAACGACCAAAGGAGACCGTCTCTAACGGTATCCACGCAGAGATCGGAGAACCTAACCGGGACAAA
>JANTPM010000003.1:25782748-25799284 GCA_025434745.1 Erythroxylum divaricatum
GGAAATTGTAGGGATTTGCATGAGTTTGAATAAAGATGAGTATAAGAAAAAGAAAAAAAATACCGAATTTCGGATCGGTTAGTCTTAGGATTTTCAATGCGACTCTTCTTTAAGATAATTTATTCACGGATGTCGGACGTTTGTTATGCTATTCGATTTGTCTTCATTTGTATACTTTGATATTAAGTTTGAATTCGATTCGTATTTCTCTTCGCTTTTGATTTGTTCGTCTTACGTTTCTGATTTGATTCGGATTTCGCCTTTGATTGTAACCGTTTATTCGATTTTGTTTCCGATTCATGTATCCGCTTTCGCTTCTTTCGCTTTATCATTCGATTTCCTACGCTTGTCTCAGTCTTTAGATTCTGTATTCGTTTGTTTCGATACTTTCGCCTTTCACTTTTCGTCTTCGCTTTATGCTTCGCTTCGTAATCCGATTTGTTCTTCGCTCCGCTTTTGTTCGTTCCGCCTCTTTGTTTCTGCTTTGAGTTCCGCCTTTCCAGTTGGGATCTGGTTCCCGGATCGGGTCTCAACAGTGGAGATGTAATATATTAACAAGTTTATGGTTAAGACTTCTTTTATGTATTGAATTAAAATTTTCATTTATGTTCACCCAAAACACTTAGAGTGAATAGATTGAATCTTTTATATGAGGGTGATCAATCCTACAACACTTGATTTCAAAAAGTTATAAATATCATTTATGGTATTTGCTTGTGAAAATCTATTATATGATTATTTGATTCTAATTGTATTTTGTTTAAACTCTCGAGGAGTGACATTTGAAGAATGAATAGACAAGATGAGATAGAGGAGGGGTTGATATTGAGAAGAGCTTATTTATTAAATACTTGGGAATGAATTTAGACAAGTTTAGAGCAATTTGAAGTTATTTTGATTGAGTTACGGAAGTATGACAATGTATATGGCCACTAGGAACATGCCTTGTTAAATAGCAAGAAGGCCCTGTTCAAGATACAAGCCCATGTTTGTGCACGTGCTAGGTCTAAAAAGGGTTGCACGTATATTTAAGAAAAACATCTATTCATCTTTTTATAATTAAAATTTCAAATTTTAAAAGTTAAAATTGAGCGGAAGAAATAGGAGGTTGTAGCAATGATCTGGATTCCTTATGTACCGACCGGTACCGACCGGTATGTTCCATACCGGACAGTTACCGAAACCGGTACGACCAAATATATACCGATGATGAATAACGGCCAGTACCGACCATTTTCGGCCGGTACCGGCCGGTACCACCAATACAGGCAATTTCGGGACCATTCCAGAAAAAAAAAAGCCAGGGACCATTTTGTAAAAAAACGAAAAATAACCCCTAAAAAAATCTATTCCCCCCCTCCCCGACTTCGGATCCCTCTCAGCTCTCACATCTCTCTTTGTCCTCTCCCTCTCACCTCGCCTCTCGTCACCGTCGCCGCCTCGTCCTTCTCCGCCTTCTCTTCTTCTCTATCGTGGAGTCGTGGACTTGCCCTAACGTCGCCGTCTTCAACGCCCGAAGCCATCACAACCTGCTGATTTCCCGGACGTCGATTGAAGGAGAAGACGACTGGAGTGCCGTCTTGGACCGGCGATGGAGGGAGTGGTTCCCATTGGTGGTTTCTCCACCATTGAAGACGAACACTGAAGCTTTGTTCTGCCCAGGTGAAAGTTAGAAGATAAAAAACCCAAGCAAAGAAGAATAAGTTATGTCGGTGTAGTGAGGAAAAGAGAGAGCTGAAAAGAGAGTGAGACTCAAAATGGTGAAAGTGAGATGGACCCAATGTCGTGAAAGAGAAAGATGGAGAGGTGAGTGAGTCTAACAAACCAATAAAGAAATCAAAAAGCAAAACCAAAAGACAGAAGGAGGAAAGCAAAATTTTGATAGGCGGCAAAGTGGGATGAAGACGACAATTTAGGGATTTTGAATTCCCTTTTAGGACTTTTCTTTTCTTTTTCTTTTTTCTTTTGATTTTTTTTTATTTTTTTAATAATAAAAAGAAAGGTACAGTAAACTAGTAAAGTATACAGTATAGCTGTATAATATATCAATATGGACTATTTTGCAATTTTTAAAAAGTTTAGGGACTGTTTTATAAATTTAAAAAATATCCTGAAACGGTACCGGTACAGTTCCGTTCCAGAGCTTAATCCGGTATCAAGTTCGGTACGGTATTCATAACATTGGGCTGTAGAAGCATAAAGATCTTAAAGTGGCACAAACATAAGGAAAAAAAACAAACCAAAGAATCCCTTTAGAGTAAATTTTCATCAGTCTAGAGTAAACTTTTTAGAGATTTGAGGGATTTAAATTTTATCACCTTTGATTTTTTGCTTTTTCTTTAATTTTAGTGTTTCATTTTCTATAAGTAAGAGAAAATCCTTTTGATATGTGGATGAGGTGAACCTCATAATGTACTTTTGTAGTTATTTTAATTTAATTTAAGTTATTATTTATTTTTATTGAGATTTAATTATGGTTCTTCATTATTCTTGAATTAATATTAGTGACATATTGATCCATACATGATTTCATGCAATGGAGATTGAGAAATTCTTTATATTAATAAATCTAGTGTAATTGAATGAAATTGAATGGAAACCTAAAGTTAGATTAATACAAATCTTTCATATTAAGGTCAAACCTAATAATGAAATTTATAAATTGACTAACACAATTCTAAGAGTTTTATTTGGAAAAGATTTCAATTAATTAACCTACATCTATGTTTTAACAGTCTTAAGAAAAAAATTAGCAAAATTGAGGCATTTTCATGGTGTTAACGAATTTTAGATTAAATTGATTAATAAAATTATGATTGCATGAGAAGTCCTAAAGTAATTCAAATTTCATGTACTATTGTTTTATTGATTGATATTTTTCATCCTTTTGCCATCTTGGTTTATTTTATTTTGTTGACTTGTCCTTAGTTTTTCTTTTATTTTAAATCATTTATCAATATGGCAATTAAAACAAAGAAACATTCATCTGCAAAACGTAAACCAGTAAGTTCTTTTCTTTTACACTTACTATGAAATGGATGCATATTAGAGAGTTCAGCTTTTGGTCGCTAGAAGACAATGGCAGCACCTCCAATGCTATAAAATCCCTTTGAATTTTAGGGAGATAATAGGTAAGGAGATAAAACATAGTAGGAAATGATGAAATGACGAGCTTTTTGCATGACGATGTAAAACAAGACCACGTGGACTGCTTCTTCACTTTGCAGCCTATGTAAAACAAGGCTGGGGATCACATGTTATCCGCATGTCCCTACTCATCCAAGGTGAGAAGCATTATGCCTAGGTGTAATTCAAATGCCTCAATGAATGGAAGACAAAGATTGACTGAGCCTTAAGGTTAAATTTCTGTCCACAATAAGACTAGTGGCTGCCGAAGATTGTCGCAAGGAGGATATCATAATGTCATTTTCGAAGAAATTTGTACGAGTAAAGATAACGAAGTTTTTAAGTACATAGTCCAAAAACTGGCAAATAGAGAATGGGAAAAATACAAAGACTACATAATAGTTTCACCTTCCCACTCGTATAGAAAAGACTTCAAAGTTCACTTATTCCAATGGAATCCTCATACTCGCAACAAAGCTTGAAACAGTTTGGTTATGAAGGCCTTGAAATGCTCAGAATATTCACACAATATTCTACACAAGTTTTAGTGTAGTCCAACAGTAGGTTGATACCAATTACATTATTGCAAATCAAATTCCGGCTCCAGAAATAACAGGTTCAAACAAAAGAACATCCAGCAAGTCTACCATTCATGTCATCACCTGGAAACGAGTCTACCCAACTCATGCATCTGGTGTATCTGAACGGATTGCTGTTAAGAAATAGACAGTAATTGAATAAGAATATCTGCCATGAACAAGAAACGATGACTACAAAAAAAGTTTGTAATTAAAACAAGGATAACAAAATCTCTGGTCTTTCTATCTATTGTAATGGCATGACTCATTCTACTTTTAACTTTTTCTACTGTACTAGGACAAAAAAAATCATTAAAGCAATGCCAAGCAACTTTCATTAGAAATTCAGCTAACAAGATGGACTTGTAACTGTCAACATATTGTTTGAAGTTGACTGAAAAGGACTCAAATCAGTTAACTTGTAACTGTGAACATATTGTTTGAAGTTGACAGAAAAGGACTTAAATCAGTTATCTATTATAGGCCCTAGATTTCTGGTTATAGAATGCTGCAAAATAATATCAGATAAGGGTTTTTCTTCCTTTTTGACCTACTTGGTAGGTTAGGAAGCAAGGGCTCATTAGAGAGAACCTTGATATCTCCTAAAGAAAGGAGTTAAATAAAATTCGGCTTACTTTATTTTCGGCTTTGAAAAGCTTAAATAGATTCCACTTGATAGCCCTAGCACTTCCTAACAACTTATAATAGAAGGCTATAAAATTTAACTTAAAAATAGAAATAGCAGTGACTAATTCAAATTCAAATTCAAAAATAAACTTATCTACTTTTCTATCTTCCTCTTTTTTCCCATGAGTCAAAAGGGAGTATCCAAATAAATTTCCCTTTGTCCAGCTCGGCTGTTTGTTGTTGCTGATTAGCAACATTATCTTTTATAACTTCATTAGAACGAAATAGAAAAAGTTGAGAAATGAATTAAGAAACGTACTGAAGGGAGGATTGAAAATTTGCAAGATCATCATCAAACTTTTAATGCTGTATTGTTAATAAACAATGGCCTATTTGGATTTGAAGTCCAAAAATATTTTTGAATCCAAATTTCAAGGGTTTCGATGCACACTGTATGCCATCAGTATCAATTCTGAATTATATGCTTTAACAACCATAAAACAGTCGCTACAAAAATAAGAATTGATCAGAAAAAGAATTACTGACAGATTATTACTGTCCACGATATTCTTGAATTTGTTTCAAACACAAATCAACAAAACATTATATTTTCTAAGGGAGACTATATCATGATCCAAGCAATCTTTTCTCTAGGAGACAAAGATGAGTCAAAGATTCATGCATAACTCTACATCCAGGAGTGATTCCTCCCCTTAAACATTTGCCTTTGGTTCCCTCAACTCCCCAACCTTAATCGCTTCAACTTCTGACAATCCCTTCGTGCAAATTCCACTTCCTTCCTCACTTACACGAGACTTACTTGTCAAAACCTGGTGCCAATTAGTTGGTGATCATGCACCTAAGGAAAAACTCAAGTATATCCCACAAGCTTTAGGGCCCAGATCCTCAGTAGTTTCTTCACCCATTGAAGTGCTTGAAACTCTAGGCTGACGTAAAATGTCACAAAATGTGATTAGAACAGATTTTAATCACTGAGGAAGATTACTTCCTATTCAGATTCATAAACGCCTCCAACATAATGAAAGTCCTAGAACAAGGCCCCTGGCACTTAATGCAAACCCATGCTTCCACTAAGATGGAAGCCAAGCATGTCCTCAAACAAAAAAGGTGTGAAACACTTGCCTATTTAGGTTAATTTCCATAATATCCCTTAAAATTATTGATCAACAAGAGGCCTTACTTATCTGGCTAGCTTTATTAGAAAACCTATCTCTTATTGAACATACTGTTGGGTTGAAGTGATTATCCCAAGGTTTATGTGGAGATTGATCTAAACGAAACCCTACCAGATACCCTGAAAGTTGAGAGATTCGATGGAGGAGGAGGTGTTGATGGTGTCTGAAATATCCCTATCTTATCCCATACCTCCATAACAAGACCTGGAAGCCAATATGGAGATATTTACATCAATTTCATTCTATAAAAACCTCACACACTAAACCCGTATTCATACAAACTTCCACTGGCCTTGGCCAGTTGTTAAGTTCAGATGTTGTGCTTCTTGAGGATGTAGGACCCGACCAGCGCCCTGTTCCTGAATCCCCCTCAATAGCTTTAAATCTATCTCCAACAGCACCTGATTTACTTAAACAAAAAATAGTTGAAGCTCCCTTAGCTTCCCCAGGAAAGGAGATCTTCCTCATCTTTAAAACCAAATGGTTCGCCTACGGCAGCCAAGTCCCTAGCAACTTCTAATCTGAATACTAACCAACCATCTTCAATGATCAAATCTCCAGCAACTTCTGGTCTGAATACAAAAGCCCTGTCATTAGACCAACTTAATGCTCCCTCCGGCTCAAGTTTAGTGCCTGGCAAATCCCAGAAGCCTTCCTCAACCCAAAAATCAAGAAGCAACCAGCTAGGAAAGCCAAGAAAAAGGCTATCGGTAACCATACCCACTCCCCCCAGTAATGTCTATCCTTGCCTGGAATCTAGGACTTAATTATCCCAACAAACAACAAATTTTGTATGACCTAATCATTAGCAGGAAACCTCTTGAGAATGGCCTCCTCGAGACCAAAACAAAAGCCAAGCATTTCAATAATGGTCTTTATTTTCTGAACAAGAATGGGCTAACACTTTTCAGTCACTAATCCCACTTCAATGGCAGTCATCGTAATCTTTGACCCCAGATAAGTCAAACTAGGGTCTAGTGTGATCTGTGATCAGCTCATTCACCTGAATATAGCACTTATCAAGTCCAACACCAAAGCCTCAGTCACCTTTTTCTAACCTGGCATTAGAAAAAAAGTCCCTTTGGGAAAAGCTTATTGACCTTGAAACTTCCATTATTGAGCCATGGTCAGTACTAGGGGACTTCAACAATACCCTATGTGCTCATGAAGTTGGTGGCCACTGCTTAACTAAGCAAACTGCTGATGATTTCAGAGATTGCTTGGTGACCTTAATCGATGGCATGCATTATCAGTACTAGGTGCTTGTTTTAATCCAAAGGATAATACGTTCCATTGAAAATATATTTGTGGAGGACAGGTGAAAGTCATTAATAGTTTTGTATTTTCATGTAGACGTAGTTGTCAGTATCCAGATTTTGCATCTAATGTACTAAACCATTTATGTCCTTTTAATTTATTAATAATATAGTCTTTTCTAGGTAATTTATATGCATCTCCGATAGTTACTTCATTTAATTTTTTATAGTTAATAACTATTCATCGTTTTCCTCTTTTTTGTTCAGAATAATTGTTAACATAAAAAGCAGGTGCTGAATGTTTACTAGCACTTGGAGAGATTAATTGTTTTGTTATTAATTCAGAACATCCAGAAATAAATTCTTGTACATCTTGTTATTCAGCTACATATTAGTAAAATTATGTCTGTTTGTAAAACTTGTAGAACTCTTCGTCAATCTATCGTCCATAATGAAAAGAAATTAAGTATTAATAGACAGCTCATTCAAGTCTCTACATCTATGTATCACTTCCTTCAATCAATGAATGCATCTGTTGAAGCACTCCAACTTTATCAAAATAGAATTAATAGACATTATGAACTATATCAATTAGAAAAAGAAGGTGCTAAATATTTACATAACCAATTTAAAGAACATTATATAATACATCTTAATGAATCACACTAGTTGTAATTTTTGTAAACAATTACAAGAACATATATTATATATTGAAAATTTAGTTATCAATATAAAACCAAAAAGGAATTTTATGAAGAACGATATAATTATGTACAATTTGTTATTAGTAATCAAAATGGAATAAAACCAATAAAAGAACGATTAGAATTAGCTCAAAATCTATATAATTTTTATATACAAGAATTAAACTATTTAAATACTACTTTACAAAATCATCACCATCAATAAACTCAACTAAATCTAAAACCTGGACAAGATATACATCATCCTCTCTTGAACAATTTAATTAATCGACAAAATATTATTTATTATGGTAAAGTTGTTCATGAAACACCAATCAGAATAAATCAATGTAGTGGACACATTAGAATAAATTTAATTGAACAACAACAAATTTATACACAATTACAGAAAATAGCTAACAATAAAAGACATAAAATAGGATATACACATTTATCTACAATTCAATTTTTATTAAAATTCACTTTTCAATAAGGTATCGACTCTCCAATTAGAATGGCAATTATTGATGAACGAATGACTAATTTAAATGATCAAATTCAAATGGAATGACTGTTTCATTGAAAATTGGATAACTACTAAAAACTTTGATAAATACTTCCCTTTCTTTGGTAAAACGTTCTTTGTACATTTTAACTACCTTAATGAATCCTGTAGGGAAAGGATATGCAGATTTGTTTGGTAGATAGTATCAATTAATCCACTTTGGAAAAAGAGATAGGTGGTTAATGGATTGGTTTCAGGGAATATTATAGCCTTAGGTTCATATCTGCCTCGATTCTGTGGATAGTATTGGAATAGTTTTTGTTCCTCCTCCTAGTCATTGAGTGCTTGAAAGCAATCATAAAACATTTCAGACATGAGTTTTTTCATTTCTTCCTTCAAGGCCTTGGTAAGTATTGAATTGATTTTTTCCATGTTGATTGGTTTACCTAAGGTCTTCATATTGGGCTCAAGAGGAGGTCTTTCAAGGACTTGTTTATATTGAGGCTTTAATATTGGGTTTTTGAAGTTGGCTAAGGCTTTTTCAGCTTCTTGTTTATTAGAAAAGCTTTTGTGCATAATAGAAGATTTTCTCATAATGTGTACTGCTGCTTTGTGCCATTTGTCATAAAGTCTAGCCATAGGTCCATTGAAAATTACATTTCTTCCTTAAAATCTTCTTTTCTTTGAGAATTGGTGGATAAATGGGGAGATTTTGATAAAGAGGTTTATTAAAAAATCAGACAAGTATATTACAATATATGCAACTATTAACAAATGAAAATATGATGAATAAAGAAATAATAAGTCAAATACAAAAAAGCTTAGAAAATTTAGAAAATCTAATGGACCCAAAAGAAGTCTCAAAGTTGGTATCATTCGTCATTTTTCTTTTTTTGTTCAGAATGATTGTTAACATAAAAGGCAGGTGTTGAATATTTACTAGTACTTGGAGAGATTAAATGTTTTGTTATTAATTCAGAACATTCGAAAATAAATTCTTGTACATCTTGTTGGATATATGAAATATTATTGCAAATGTTTATTTCTTGTGTAGGGTCTTTTAATTTTATTTCAATTAGTTGAGTATTAGTATTTTTAATTAGATCTAGTGGATATTCACTCCAGACTTGATCAAGTAATGTTTCTATTTCAGTTTGTAAACATAAATACTTTGAATCTGTTTGAATAGTAAATTCTACTAGTAATAAATCAATATGCCATTTTCTCAACGTTTTGAGACATACTATTGACTCCTTTTCATGGATTGGATATTTGCTTTCAGGAGAGCTGAAAGCTCCATTTATATACTTGCATAATAGCATCATAAAGTCGAAAAATTGTGCTTTATAATAGATGGTAAGATATTGGATATATTTATCATTGGTTAGAGAAATAATAGCGATAACTAAAAAGATATTTATGAGATTCATGGCATAAACAATAAATATTATGAGATGAATAAATATCGATGGAACAAAAAACATTATTGAAATAATACCTAAATTGCTTTTTCCGTTTAGACGCCAAATTGGTAGGCTTAAAATTTTGGAATGAGCAAGAGGTAAGATAACAGATGTTATTTTAATTCATAATGATAATATCTTCAACGGACTCTTATATAGATGGATGGTTGGCTTTTACAGGTAATCGAAGGAATCGGTTAAAGCTCAACCGACAAAAGAAAAGTAAAAAGTAGGGGAATCTGTTTTTTCTTTATTGAGTGGCTGACAGGGGGCCTACATCCTTTGGGCCTACAGCTTTTAAAAGATTCTTTAGCTTATTCTTCAATTATTGTTTCTATTGAACTAGAGTCATCCTTTTCTTTTGTAGAAGTAGAAAAGCAGCAAGTACATTTATGCTGAGCATGTTTGCTAAGTTGTTGCCAGATGGCGTAGTTCTATTGTTCAGATAATTCATTGAAAATGCCATTAATAGCTGAAAATGGTTGTTCAAACTGTCGAATAATCTTGAGAGCTTCTGGTGATATTGGTGCTTTATATGCTGAAATCATGACTATATTTGGTCCTTTATAATTGACTTTGAGTAGTGAATCTGGATTAATTCTGATGCACTGCTGATAAACTACTAAACAATGAAGATTTAGTTAATTAATGAGATCCCAGTTAAAGTTGTGTCGAGGAGGTTCATCTATACGGGGGTACATCCCGTTGAACAACCATTTTCAGCTATTAATGGCATTTTCAATGATTTATCTAAACAATAGAAGTAATCCATCTGTCAACAACTTGGAAATCATGCTCAGCATAAATGCACCTACTGCCCTGCTACTTCTACAAAAGAAAAGGATGACTCTAGTTCAATAGAAGCAATAATTGAAGAATAAGCTCAAGAATCTTTTAAAAGATTTAGGCCCCCTGTCAGCCACCAATAAAGAAAAAGCATATTCCCCTATTTTTTACTTTCCTTTTGTCGGTTGAGCTTTAACCGATTCCTTTAGTTACTTGTAAAAGCCAACCATCCGTCTATATAAGAGTCCGTTGAAGACATTATCATTATGAAATAAAATAGCATCTGTTAGCTTACCTCTTGCTCATTCCAAAATTTTAAGCCTATCAGTTTGGCGTCTAAACGGAAAAAGCAATTCAGGTATGATTTCAATAATTTTTTTTGTTTTATCAATATTTATTCATCTCATAAAATTTATTATTTACATCATGAATCTCACAAATCTCTGTTTAGTTATCGCTATTATTTCTCCTCCCAATGATAAATTTATCCAATATCTTACCATCTGTTATAAAGCACAATTTTCTGACTTTATGATGCAATATTTATTTGGTAAACTTTGTTTTCAAAATAAACTTCCATATCTTTATTTGTTTTAAGTTCTTTAATTATACAAAACATGGTTGCATTAATAGTATGTGTTTTAAGTTTCATTATTTATGTTTCTTTAATTATTATTCACACTTGCATGCCAATTTTTATGTTTTTATCAATTTGCTTTACTTATTTAGATTCCCAATCTATTAGATTATTATTTCAGAATTGTTTGCAATATAACTTTAGACCCATTATTCTACAATATTTATTAAAATATATTTATCTTCGTAATAATCATAAAACAAATAAGCCCTGTTATTCACCTACATATTGGTAAAATAAAGTGGAAAAGAGATAGGTGGTTAATGGATCAGTTTCAGGGAATATTAAGTAATAAACATAAAGACAACTTGCTTCTAAGGAAAAAGTTTGATAGGGTTTTGGTAAATTCCCACAAGTTAAGCATATTCAATTCAAGAAGACTCACTTCCATAACCATCTTTGCTATAACCACTACCCAATAGACGTTCTTAACTCTAAGGTAGGTGCTAAGAAAATCCCTTTGAAGTTCAACAACCATCTAGCGTCTCACCCAAAACCTTCATCTATTTGGTATCTAAGATCCAAAACCCTTCATTAAAGGATTATAGACCTATCTCTTGTTGGAATGTCCTAAAAAAATCATCTCAACATTGTTGGCATCTAAACTCGAAGTGCTCAATTCCCTCATTAGCCCACATCAGGGGGCATTCTTCAATAGTAGTGAGCTCTTTAAAATCCACAACAAAAATGTTGCCATTAAAGTTGCTCCTTCAAAATAGAAGTCGAGTGGGAATTCCTATTTTATATGTTGTTAGTTTTTGGATTTCTTGAGAGATTCAAAACATGGTACACAACAACTTAGATATTCAATGGTGCCGAAAGCCTTAGACAAAGGGACCCCTTATTCTCTTATCTATTCTTAACCTGTATAGAAGTGTTCCTTAGACTAATTGCTATCAATATTCAGAAAGAAAAGCAATTAATTCCAAGTATTATTTCAAATGCAAGAAGCTCAAATTGTTTAATCTCACTTTTGAAGAAAATTTGCTTCTATTTAACAGGCCAATAAGCAATTTGTCAAGCTCCCTCCAAACATTGGAAAAACTATCAAGTCTTAATGTCAACATAAGCAAATGTAACTTCTTTGTATATGCTTAGCTTTATCACTTTGCCAACAAGATTCTTAGATCCTCTAGGTTCAAACAAATTCAGATCCCTTCCAAATTAACAAGCACAAAACCACCTCAATGCTAAGCTTTAAAGAATGCCAACCACGCTTTGATGTAATATACAAGAGAATGGGATCTTGGCACAACATGTTTCTAAGCTTTGCAAGAAGACTTAGCTTGTTCTTTTAGTCAACAATAGCTTACAAGTTTATTGGTGTTCCCATCTCTTCCAAACGATCAATATCAATAAAGGAAAAGAAAGGATCCTAAAAAGCTTTCTATGGTCAAGCAAAAAGATTGTTTCCTCAGGTGCAAAGGGCAAATTGATATACGTTTGTCAATGTAAATGCATTGGTGGTCTAAGAATTGTTTCCTCAGGTGCAAAGGGCAAATTGATATACGTTTGTCAATGTAAATGCATTGGTGGTCTAAGAATTAAATCTTTTTGAACTATAAACAAGATAATTTGTTATATTTGTTATTTTTTGGTTTGTGTATGTATTTACTTGTTTTCGTCAGCCTGTCTAGATAAAGAAATAGTCCTAGAAAGGAGGCTTTTTCACTGCATTCTTTCAAAACCTCTATTTGGCCTCGAGGAAAAGAAAGCAACGGAGGAAGATCCCTCCCTTTCACCAAAATGCTATTTTCTTTCTCTTTGAAATGCTAAGCACTCCTTGCACAAGCTCTAGCCCTATTCTTTACATATCCTAGTTAGATTTGCCAATCCGTCAGCATTTGCTACTCACTCATTCTAAGCCTTGCAGTCCCTCGAAGCTTGTCTCTTTTCTGGTTTGTACATGTATTTACTTATTTTATCTTTTTGTTAATCTTTACCATGTTAATATATATATATAGTATTATTATTTTGCATTACATGAGGGTCTATAAAAAACAACCTCTCTACTAGGTAATAATAAGGTTGTACAGTACTGGATCTCCCCAAACCCTATGTTTTGGCAAGACTCTCACTGGGTGTTGTTGTTATTATTATTGTAGATTTCCTTATTAGATAAGAAGGATAATAACTGTTAGAGAGTTGTTATTGTTATTGTAGATTTCCTTATTAGATAGGAAGGATAATAACTGTTAGAGAGCTTATGAATTGATTAAGAGAACTTTTGGGGATTATGATTGTGATTTAATTGAGAGAATTTTTAAAAATCATAATTGAAATTTACCTTATATGAATAAGATAATCTAGTATGTAAAAGAAGAGGGAGTTGTTGATTTCTACAAGCTCTCACAATTCGTCTTCTCAATTCCTCATTCACATCATGGTATCAAAGCAAATTCTATAATCTTGCCTCCAATTTTTCCTTCATTCTCTCACAACTGATAACCCACACCGAAACCTTTCTCAAAATAAGAAAAAGACTAGCATTAACAATCTAACTCCATAAACACCTCAAGAAGCCATCAGTGACCAAGTCAGAGGAAGAGGCCACGTCGACGAGTGCCTCCCGCCCTCCCACACACTGCCAACAACCACTGATCAATCGGCTCGTGCACCACCTCCATTGACATTCTGTTGACCCGATTGCCATGGACTGAGTTGCACCAACTCCAGGAGCCTATTCGTGAGCTGATTTTTTGCCTTTAATTTTTGAAAACTGAGTTTGTGTGTTTAACCATAGTTGGTAACATGGTTTCTGCCTTTAATTGCTAAAAATCGGGTTTGCGTGTATAACCATAGTCATTGGCTCCATCGTAGTCGTATGTCATGATGGTTTGAACTTGTCTTAGTCCCTCTTTCGTTGTTGCATAGTTTTTAATATTTGAAGTTTGATTTTTTGCACTATTATTCTTCACCTGATTCTCATTAACGTGTTTCTTACTGTATTGGTTGCATGATGATAACTTCAAAACTGAAAGTGTTGAAGGACAACCACCCATTATGTTTCAACAAATCACAAACTGGAAATAGAATGGAACGAATTATATTGCTTGGGAGAAGGCTATCATTGTATATCTCAAGGGCCTAAGCAAGTATGAGCATCTTATGGATCCAGTTCCTAAGAAGTGGGAACAACATGACAACAAATAACGACAAGCCTTTGGAATGTCATGGAGCCAAATATTGCTGACATGTATCAGCATGTGAACTTAACAAAGGAGCTATGGGAGTATGTGAGATTTTTATTTTCCAATAAAGTTATACATATGGAATTGTTCACGTGTGAGCAGAGAGACGAACCACACCAAGTATTTTTTTTATAAGTTAAGAATTTATTTGTAGAACATTTAGCAACCCAGCTGATAACAACAAATAAGGACCAACAGCTGAAGGAAAGAGAAAAGTTGATTGTCATGAGATACTTGGCTAGTTTAAGACTAGAATATGAACCAATTTGGGCCAAATACTCGATCGCACCGAACCCCTATCACTTGCTGAGACATATTCACAAGTAGGTCCATTTTTGAAGGGACCAACACAAGAAAGTGGTGACAAGTCTCGTCCAGCTATTCACAATAGTAGAAGAGGTAATGGAGGTCGAAGCAACATTGGGGTCCTGGTGGTCGTGGAAGAAACGGCAAAGGGTGCCAAAGGAAATCCTGGTGGTCGTAGAAGAAACGGCAAAGGATGCCAAAGGAAATGTGATCATTATTGCTTGCTATCTTATTATCAAAATGTCATCTACCACTCTCAAAGGTCAGATCCCTCATATCCTTACGTTTCCTAATACCCTTTTGCTTTCTCTTCTGCCTCGTACTAGTCACTATTTTGATATATATTCCACTCATCCTAAATTAAAAAATATATCAACCAATGCACAAACTCTCAAAATAAATAAACAAGAATGAAATCCTAAGGCTTATTTTGCTATCTTCTCTCCAGTAACTAAAAACAAATTAACTATCATATGACAATTTTTCTGTAGAGGAGCTTCATGGATTTCTTTACACTTAACTCCCCAAATCCTACCATTACCACTAAAGTGACCGGAAAAATAGTAAGACCAAAACAAAATTTGCACATACAAAGAGGTTAATTTGCCTTATCCAAGAACAAAAGACGATGACAACAAAAACCCAAAAAATAGTCAACAAATGGCGATACTCGAATCAAAAGAAGTGTCGCCAAAAAAAGGGGAAGGACAATCCATACAAAGTCAAGCAGTTATAATAAACCAATGAATCAAGCGGAAAAAGAACACATAATCCAGAAACTAGAATACCCAGATATCAGAAAACGTAAAACAAGAATAAAACGAAAGGGCTGAAGAAAACGTACTGGGTTTCTGAGGCTTGCCATCAGCCCACTTGGAGACAGAGAAATGGACCTTCTCGCGAGAGATAGCTTCGGTCTTGTAAGGCTCTTTGAGGCATTGCCTAACAAGATTAGCGCAGATGTTGGAGTATGTTATGTATGTCATCCCAGCTGCTCTCCAGAAGGGCACTGCTGCGTTGGAAGCCATTAAAACTATTCTCTCTCCTTTCCTTCTTGTAGGGATTTGTTGTGTGGGATGGTTTTTGGAGTAGGTTTCTCGCAGCTGCTTTTATATTACAGCCAAACGGCCCAATTGAACAAATATTCTAGGAAACCATATAACTCTCGCAAATTCGCAATTCTTCTTATTTTAAATAAACAGTATTTATGTATATTAATATATTTTTAGTTCTAATAAATTATGTATACGTTGAATCAATCTTTTGAAATAACTTGGATTTTTATTAAAATTTAAGAAAATTACAAAGATAACATCTTAAAGCACCCGTTTTATGTTGGTGGCAATACATAATATATTAACGGAAATGCATGGTGTAATATTCTTACGCTGCGTATGGTTGTTCTCTTGTATGTAGAAACGAAATAGAATAAAAATTTGGAGACAGAACAGAACAAAAATTTGAGACAATGAGGTGTTTGGTTGTGATGGACAAAACAGATAAAACTATCTCTGTCTCGAGGACATAAATATGTTTGGTTGCAGTTGACAGAACATAAAAAACAATGTCAATGAATAAATTATCCCTATAGTAGAATATGATTTGAAATATATAATTCATTGATTATTTTAAAACGAATAATTTGTGTTAATAAACAAGTTAACAAATAATAATAATAATAACAATAAAAAATTAATATCAAATAATAATAATAATAATAATAATCAAAATTTATAATAATAATATTATTATTAATAATATTAATATTAATAATATTAATAACAATAATTAATAATGATAATAATAATAATAAGATAATTAATTTCGTATAATAATAATAATAATAATATAATAATAATAATAAGTGCAAAATTTATAATAATAATAATAAATTATTACTATTAATAAAATAATTAATTTCATATAATAAAATTAAAACAATAATAATAATAATAATAATAATAATAATAATAAGTGCAAAATTTATAATAATAATAACAAAATTTTTATTATTATTATTATTATAAATACAAACTTTATAATAATAATAATGATGATGATGATGATGATGATGATGATAATAATAATAATAACATAATTAATTTCGTATAATAAAAATAAAAATAAAACTAATAATAATAATAATAAGTACAAAATTTATAATAATAATTAATAATAACAA
>JANTPM010000003.1:25830154-25848748 GCA_025434745.1 Erythroxylum divaricatum
ATGGAGAACTAGTTGGGCCCTCAATGATGAGGTGCGCTCGCTTGGCCCGCCTGTCGGGTGGTGCGCCAGTTAAACCCTCAGAAAAGTGTGCCCGCTTGACTCACATACGGGGTTTCCTCGAATAAAAAAAAAAGAATGTAACATCCATGATAAAATAGGTATATGCAAGGGAACATCAATGAAAAATCTTGTAAATTGTGGTAAATAGGATGAGGTCATATCTGAATAATAGTATATTGATTAGCCTTAATTTTAATAATTTTGGTATTTATTGTAATTATATTTAGAGCAAACAAACAAATAAGTCAACTAAATATGAAATTGATTTAGTCATTTTAATATTTTTTATTGACATTATTATATAGTTTGGTTAGCGAGTTTTTGTGTGTGTAAGTAGCTAACTTATGGTCTCATTGTAATGCTTGTGTATAACTTTTGCTAAATCAATATATTCACCTTTAAACTTTCAAAAAAAAAAGCTACTAAAAGCTAGGAGATTCTTAAGATTATACACACTAATATACATATGCCAATTTCCAAATTTTATTTAACTTATCAAAGATGCTTTCTCTTATCTATAGGTGATCGTTTAAGGTTCACGTGGCTCTATCTTTTGTATAATAATTTATAGACACGAGATACCTTAAAGATTTTCAAAGCATAAGTAGAGAAACAAACGACGAAAGAATATATTAAAATGTGTTTATAATTTGTATATTAATTTTTGTTATATGTATTACATATATACACACACGTATATATATATATATAATTCGTCCACGCAATTGTATTCATTTATTTTTTTATTTCTTGTCTCTTTGAAAAAAGATAAAAAAAGGTCAAATTCCTGTTGCCGTTAGCACTTCTAATTTTTTTTTTATATATTGTATACAACTAATTGCTCAGTTGTAACATCATCAAGCGAGAAAAGATCTGGCAACGAACTGACCATTCATCTCTCTGTCAGTCTATCACTTCTAGCCATCCTTGCTGCTGTCTGTATGGTTGTTCTCTTCAGTAGGTAGAGACGGAACGAAACTGAAATTTAAAAATAGAAAGTGGTTGGGTCGATAATACTGGGCCCAAACTCAGTGCCAATGATGCATAGACCAAGCGGTCTACTTACCAAAGATTAGCCTCATGACTACAATAGATCCGGGCTCGAGCAATGATTTCTCCGACCCATTAGGAGGAGAGAGTCTCCCATGCAAACACGTAAGGAGCAAAACCTAGTCGCTGCTTCATATATAAGGTACGATCTCAGCACAGCAAAGGTATGCGATCACAACCCTAGTTCTCTTCGATTGTAGCAGACTCTCCTTCACCAAAAAAGCTTGACTTGAGCGTCGGAGGGGCTAATCGGGACACAACCCCCGGTGTGCCTTTCTTGTTTTGCAGGTATTCCAACGTTGAAGCTGACACTTGAAGCAGTTAATCACATGGAGCATAACGGCAACGTTCAGTCCAGCCAGATTCCGGCTGAACCAACCTTAATCGTAATTAAATTTCAATGAATCACATCTTCAATTACTGTCCTATTCAGGGTCAAATTGTCCTCACTACACACACACACACACACACACACACACACATCCACTTTCTTTCAAACTTTTCAAAACATTTTACCTAAGGTCCATACCAAGCATCATTTAAACTCATCAAACCAAAAATTAAAATTTTTCTATAATATTTCCTAGTTTGGATGAATGCACCACTCTTTCACTATCTTTCCATTTTTCTTAAAACATCTTCTCTTCACTACACGTAAATGAACTTAAACCAATTCTAATTCAATCTTTTTTCATTTCTTTACTTTATTGACATCAAATCCATATTATGAACATCATAACCCTAACCTTGGTTTCTTGATTCACTTTTGTTGTTTTCAACCTTTACATGCTTTCAAGTTTATTATTTACTTCATAATAAGTCAAAAACAACCTTTGATTTTAAATAACTACATTTCATATGAAATCCACAAAATAAACAACTTAAACTAAGAAAAACTTACCACTTTTCTCCCAATCTTTTAGGAAATTGGTGAACACCGATCCTAGTTCAAGATTTTTTCAATTTCCACTCCAAATCTACCAAAAATGGCACCTCTCTTTTTCCTCTTCTCCTTGGCTGATTTCTCCCTCTTCCTCTCTTCTTTTCTTCCTTTCTTTTTGGTTCTCACGAATCCTCCTTTAATTTCAAATGAACCAAATTTTGTCTTCTTTTGCCTTTTTATACTACTCTAATACGTTTACACATGTCATTTTCTTGTTAAGCATCTTAAATAACTTATCATCATCTAATTTAATGTTTCTTAATCCATATGGGTTCTTACAATTGGTTAATAAATGTGAGTCATTTAAATTTTATTTAATTAACTCCATATATGTAAAAAGACCAATTCGCTCTTTCATAGATTACTACACCTATAAACCAGATTAAAATATTCCATAATCATCTCACCATCAAATTGACAATGTGATACTTTAATTAGGATTAATACTTAGCAATTAGGTGTCTCAAAATTTTTGAATGAGTTTAAAATCATTAATACACATTATTTTCCAAAAAGAGCATTTTGTCATAAAGTTATGAAATTCCTGAAATTTATCCGATTGGACTTGTTTTCAATCCGTTTCAATGCCATTTGACTATAATACCTATTCTAGGTATTTACAATTTTTTTCGGGGTTGGGTTCTCAAAATTCCTATTAAAGTGGAAATATTGTTTACCTGGGTTCACTATTTATCTGAAAATACTATTCACTCATAATCAAATCTATAAACCATAATCAGGGTTTTACATTTCTAATGTAATATTAGATTTAATTATGATTGCTAAAAATCTATTAAGACGCTAAATTTTTTTGATACAATATTTACATAGGTAAATGTAATAAAAATAATTTATATTACTAATTTTTACTTATTGCAATATTTTCAATAATATTCATAAATTTTTTATCACAAAATTAAAATATTTAAGTGTAAAAAATATTTTCAATGACTAATTTTAAACAATATTGATCATAAGGGTAAGTTTATTATTGTGATGATATTTAATTTTCATTAATTAGGTTGGTTTATATTAGCGACAAGTTTTAGTCACAAAAGGTTTAAAATTTATTTGACGAAAAGATTTCTGGTTAATTTTTTAAAAAAAATATGTGTGAAGAAAGATTTTTTGTCATTATTATTTTGAATAATAGTGACCATAGCGGTTCATATGTTTGTTGCCATTAACTATTTTCATTTATATTGACAACAATTGTCGTTATAAAAATTTATCAATTAAGTGACAAACAATTTTCTCATCACAATAACAGATAATAATAGTGACAATAATTTATTTGGTCACAATTACATTTTATTCTTGCTAAAATACTATAGGTACTAAATATTTAATACTATTAGTAACAAAGTTATTATTGCCACAAATAACATAGTATTAGTGATATTGTGAAAGACTTGGTAATGTCACCACTATTATACCATTAATGACTACGTAATAATTTATCAAAAAAATGAAATCAATATTGACTTACAAATTTTTGGTCACAATAACTATCATATTTGTGATAAAATATTTAAATGTCACAAAAATTATCAATAATGTCTTAATTTTTGTAGAGTAATTTAATATAATATTACATATTTAATTAATTAAAATTAATTATTAATAACTATTATGATTAATTTATTTTTACTTATTAATTTTATTTATTTTTGTAATTAATTTCAATAAATTAAATTTACTAATTATTAATAAAAATAATTAATTAAAATATATAAGTTTTAAATAAAATTGTATTTAATGACTAAAATAAATATTAATTTATAAAAATTTTATTTAAAATTATTTATTGTAGTAAAATAAAATAATTTTTTAATAAATGTTATATAAGAGATTAAAAATTATTTATTTATCTTTAAGTTTTACCTTATATGTAATTATTATTATTATCATCATTTTTAAAAATGTAATTAGTAGCCATAATAAAAATATAACTATATATTAACAACAAAATAAGTTGTTGTTTTTTTTATTTTTTTTAAATAGAAACTAAAAACTATAAGAGAAAGCAAAATTGGAACTCAATAGTAATTAGTAATTAGTGAAAGTTCTTTCCAACTTCAAGGCGCAGGTGAGTTGGTCAGGGGCTCTCCTGGTTTAAGTGAGGTCGCAGATTCGAACCTCTCTCATGTATGCAGCCATTTAAAACTTGGAGTCAGAGCTTTGTCTCCTGCAAGAGACCTACCCAACTCAAGCGGAGATTAATCTGAGTGTGGATGGCTTAAATATGTTTTCCTATAATTGGAACCCTCTTAAGATACCTCGTGGGCAACAAAAGAAAAACAAAATTCTTTTCCAATCATTAAATTAATATTATTATTTACATAATATCCGAATACTCCCCCTCAAGTTGGTGCATGATAGTCCCGAATGCCCATCTTGCCAAGAAGAAAAACAAATTGTTGTATGCCAAGAGATTTTGTCAAGATATCCGCAAGCTGATTATAAGTACGAACATGCATTGGTGTAATGTTGCCAGCTTGGATTTCATTACGAACAAAGTGACAATCAACTTCAATATGCTTAGTTCTCTCATGAAAAACCGGGTTGGAAACTATATGAAGCGCTGACTGACTATCACAAAAGAGCCGCATAGGTTGAGGATGAGACACTCGTAGATCTTTCAAGAGAGCTTTGAGCCATTTCAGTTCACAAGTTGTGGTGGCCAGGGAACGATTCTCGGCCTCTGTTGAAGAGCGGGAAACAGTGGCTTGCTTCTTTGTTTTCCAAGAAATAGGAGATTGACTAAGTAAGATAAAATAGCCAGTTAGAGAATGTCGTGTGAGAGGACAACTAGCCCAGTCGGAGTCACAATAAGCAGTTAATTGGAGATCACAAGTAGACTGAAGGAAAATGCCTTGGCCTGGATTTTTTTAAGTAGCGAACCACCCGGGTTGCAGCATCCCAATGCTCCTGTCTAGGATATTGCATAAATTGAGCCAAGATATGAACAAAATAGCTAAGTTTAGGCCGAGAAATGGTTAAGTAGATAAATCGTCGGACTAGTCAACGATACTTCTCAGGGTCTTGCAATGTTGCGCCAGTAGCTAAGGCCAAGTTATGATTTTGTGCAAGAGGAAAAGCGACAGGTTTGGCTCCTAGAAGTCCAGTTTCTGATATTATATCCAAAGTATATTTGCGTTGAGAAAGAAAGATCCCATTAGGTCCTCGTGCCACTTCAAGTCCCAGGAAATATTTTAGGATCCCAAGATCCTTCATATAGAAACACTTGCTAAAGTAGTTCTTGAAACGAGAGATGAAATCTTCATTATTTCCGGCAATGATGAGGTCATCAACATATACAAGAACACATAAGATAATGTTGCCACTGTGATAAGTAAAAAGAGAATAGTCTGCTAGTGATTGTTGAAAACCATACTTCTTTAGTGCAATTGCAAGTTTAGCAAACCAATTTCGTAGAGCTTGCCGCAGTCTGTAAAGAGACTTCTACAATTTACATACCTTCGTAGTGTCAATACAAGAGAATCCTGGATGAAGTTTCATAAAGACTTCTTCACTAAGATCACCATGCAGAAATGCATTATGTACATCCATATGATGTAAGATCCATGAACGAGCAGCAGCCACAGCTAATAATGTCCGTATAGTTACCATTTTTGCAACTGGTGCAAATGTCTCATTATAGTCAATCCCTTCCCTTTGGGTATCTCCTCGAACAACTAGTCATGCCTTATGACGTTCAATGGTGCCATCTGAATTATACTTAATCTTGTAGACCCACTTACAACCGATAGGTTTCTTCCCAGGGGGTAGTGTTTCTAAGGTCCATGTGCCATTTCTTTCAAGGGCTTCAATTTCGAGTTGCATGGCATGCCGCCATATAGGATGCCTTACTGCTTCAGAAGATTGGGTTGGTTCATGGCCAGTGGTAATAGCTACAAGAAATTTTCTATGTGGCAAGGAAAAATTAGTGCAAGTCACATAGTGTGCAATTGGATATGGCGTACCTGAAGACGATGAAGGTGGAGATGAGACATCTGGTTCATTAACACGATTTACAGTATGGCATATGTAGTCTTTCAATTTGCTAGGGGCCTTACGATCCCTATGGCCACGTCCAAGTGGTGCTATACTTGCAGTCTCTAAAGTGGTAGGGGCCATATTTCCTTCATGTCCATTAGGACTCAAAGTGGGATCAACGTTGAAGTCATCAAGTAAGGGTGAACTACTATTCCACAAAGTATTGGTGGATGTGACTGGGATGATGGAGTTATTAGAGGTATAAGGAAATTCATCTTCACAAAATACTACATCCCGAGAGTCAAAACATTCTCCATTATTGATGTCATAAAGATGCCAACCTTTCTTGCCATAAGGGTATCCAACAAAGACATATTTTTTTACTACGATCACCAAACTTATCCTTTTGTCAACATTGGTTGTGAGCATAGCATAGACACCCAAAAGTACGTATATGGGAGTAGTTGGGAACCTAGCCAAACAATAATTCATACGGACTCTTTCCTTTATGTAAGGCATTAGGTGTACGATTGATTAAATATCCCACAGTAAGGACACATTCACCCCAAAAATCAATGGGTAAGTTTGCTTGGAATCGGAGAGCTTGGGCTACATTTAAAATGTGTCGGTGCTTTCTTTCAACTCTCCCATTTTGTTGAGGAGTATCTATCATAGAGGTCTGATGGATAATACCATTTTTGACAAAATAGTCTTTCAGTACTTTAAACTCGGTCCCATTGTCACTGCGCACAATTTGAACTTGTGAATGGAATTGAGTCTGCACCATAGCACAAAAGTTTTGGAGAATTTTCGCCACTTCACTCTTTTCAGCTAAGAGATAAATCCAAACAGCACGAGAAAAATCATCTACGATTGTTAAGAAATAAGAAGCCCCACATGAAGAGTGTGTGCGATAAGCCCCCCAAACGTCACAATGTATTAAATCAAATGGTGCAAAAGCTTTATTATCACTGGGAAGGAAAACATCTTGTGTTTGTTTAGCCCTTAAACAAATATCACATACTTTATTGTGCTCATTATTTTTGCTATTCTTAACACTAGGAAGAAGACTAACTATTTGACTTGAAGGGTGTCCCATACGCCTATGCCACATGGTAAAGGAATCAACTGCAGTCACATTACATGCCCGTATGAAAGGAGCTCCACAAAGATGATAGACCCCGTTCAGCTGTTCACCCACTCCAATCATTGTCTTCGAAGTGTGGTCCTGTATCACACACAATTTATTTGAAAAGGTGACTGCACATTGTGAATCATGTATCAATTGAGATACTGAAATAAGATTGCATGTCAAATTGGGCACATATAACACATTAAGTAAAGTGAAGCCTTTGCCAAAATTTATTTTCCCTTCCTTTGCTGCAATAGTTTTTCTGCCATCGGGCAATCCAATAGGACAAGAGGAGACATCTACCACCTCTGTTAGTAAATTCATATCACCTGTCATGTGATTGGATGCTCCTGTATCCAACAGCCAAGGTTTTTGATTCTGCTTACCTGTGAGTTTTTCACTGGAAGAAGCACTTTTATGTCCATTCAGAATATGCAGCAAAGTAGCCCATTTTTCATTATTGAGTCCATGAAAAGAAACACGATCTTCTGCAGCTCCCCCTTGCTGTATGCGTGCTGGATTGTGTCCCTGTCCTTGTCCTTGTGCAACGTTGGCTGCATGTTCACCTTTGCCACAACTTGTTCCTTTTCCACGATTTCTATGTCCTGAACCGCGTCCATTCTTTCCCGTCTGCCACCAATCTGGGTAGCCTATAATCTGAAAATATTCATGGACTTCATGCCCTGTTTTACCACAATGACTGCACAACCTCTTTTCGTCTCCTTTCTTCGATCCTGTCCATGTATGGGAACCAGTTTGAACAGCAAAACTGATTGCATCAGCACGTTCATCATGCATACGTGCCACAGACTTATGTGTTTCCTCAGTTACGATCAACGCATAAGCAACGTTAATGTTTGGCAGTGGAGACATGCTCAAAATATTGAATCGAATAGTTCCAAAAACGGCATCATCAAGCCCCATTAAAAACTGGTGTACCTTCTCCGTTTCTCGTTCCTGTAATAGCTCCTGGGCTGCACCACATGTACAACCTGAGCAGCTGCATGTTGGAGTTTTCGAATACCCAGTCAACTCTTCCCACATAGTTTTCAGTTTCCCGTAGTATGTGGCTACTGTCTGTCCGGATTGTTTGCAGCTCACGATCTCAGTCTTGAGCTGGTGAATCCACACGTCATTGCCCACTGAGAAACGTTCCTTCAAATCGTCCCACAGATTCTTGACACATTCCTTATAAGAGAGGCTGGACCGTAAAGATGGATCAATAGTGTTGAAAATCCAACCGACCAACATTGCGTTCATGGCCCACCAGTCCTTAAGCTCTGAGGAATCTACATCTGGTTTGGAGACTTTCCCATCGATGAAGCCAAGTTTCTTCTTTGCTCGGAATGCGTTATGCACGGCCTTTGTCCACTCATCATAATTTTTTCCTTTGAGTTGCACCGGAGTTACAACAACACCAGGATTGTCTCCTAATGTAAGGTAATATGGTGAGGGGTGAGGTGGGATCTATCATGAGTGGTTTCAACATACCAGAACCAGAGCCTTCTTTCTCTCGATTGGCAGCCATATTCATACGACGGGTGAGTCTTTCTGATGCTCTGATACCATGAAAAGATTGAAGAAGAAGTATTTTCTGTTTCTTTATTTCACGAAGAGTATACAATATATAGGAATGAAAATAGACTTCTAATAGACTTCTAGTACAGACTTCGAATATATATTACAAGGATTGTTCTTTTGATAGTGTTAGTGTTCTATTCCTATAATGACTCCTAAAAGATATACATGAAATCCTAGTAATTATCGTCTAATTATTTACATAATATCCGAATAGACAACCTTTTTGTTTTTACCAAATATATATACAGAAGAAAAATAGATCTTCAATGTGTTCTTTTCTTAATTTCATAACATATATAGCATAATTATATCTCAGCATCTTCATCTAGTTTCACTCTTTCGTGCCGACTAAATAGATATATTGATAGTTAAATGTGGAGAAACAAGATCCTCTAAAAAAATGTCTCTTACAACAAACTAGAGCAAACGGCTGCATACAGTATGTTGATACTTCTAGTAGCAATCTACCGTATGTTGATACTTCTTTTTCCAAGGGAGAAATTTCGATTGTCTCCATTCAGGAATCTGACAGGTAATAACCATTTGGATTTTACAACACCATTAAATACAAGTTTTGAGATCTAGAAGACACATTCATGAGTAAGTCCGGAAAACGGTCTACGACCGTTTTGGATGGACTAAACTGAATGGTTTAATGCCATGTTAGAATTATCGCCACACAACTTAACGAATCTTGTCCTTCGTAGATTCTCAAAGTTTAGGGTATCTCCTCGACAAGCTCCTAGATCTCCAGTATTAGTTTTTTTATAGGGTCAAGCTCCTGTATATTTGTGGAGGCATCAGGGACCGGTCCATACAACCAATAAAAGTACTGTCACTGTCCTGTTAGGCCGCAAGGAATATTATTTAGATGATATGTTTTACATGTCTTCCACAAGCAAGACATTAATCTAAGAAACATTAGTATAACTGTCATCCAGTATGCGTTATGTTCTTACGTGATATTTAAGGTTTAGAATGCGTTTTATGGTACATTAATTCAAACGATTTTTCCTATGTAAAGCAAGGAAAGGAATTTAACTCATAAAAAATTCCACGAGCCAACTATGTAACTTTGACGCCATAATTTCCCCTTCGCCAATTGCCCGATACTGGAATATGGCCGAAGACAAGAAATAGCATCCGAAGTCTGTGCAAGTGCAATGAATGCATGTTGTCAAATTACATGGCAAAAACTATAAGAAGCTGTGATGACTAATGCTTCCTTTTGAGCATGGAAAAAAGTTCAAATGATGGCACGTGTCAACCAACTATTATGATCGAGTTTATATATATATATGGCATCCGGAAGTAGCTAGAAAATGAAGACAGGCATTTGTGGACGGTAGGTTGGATACTCCATTTTCCGGGCTGGCTGGTTTTTGTCGACTGCATTTGTCTTCTGATGCAAGTACCGGATCACCCAAAGACCTCAGACAAATATCCTCTCCTTCTCTTCTTATCTTTCTATATTCGCCCGTTAATTTTCTTGAGCTATTATATGCCTATTCTCGAGAATCAAAAGATACCCTCAATCTTATGTCTCTCTTTTAATATATAAATGGGAAGAAGGACCTTCCCTTCTTTGTCTCGCTGAGTGTGTCTTTGGTTCTATTCTCATGTAAGGACACAATGGAATTTTGTTGACTTATTCCCTTCGCAGAGTGCATCCATAAAAACTCAAACCATTACATTATCCTTTCATATCCTATCTATAAACACCCTCTTTTCTGATCTCTTTCTGTAATGTGTATTATGGAGGATCAGCAGGAGCAACTACTGAATCTTAGCTTGGCAATTGTGACAGATTTCGATTCTAATGCATCGATAAGTAGGAAGAGGAAGAGAAGGTCGACTCTGACCCCTTCCAATTCTAACCATGAAGGTTGTGAAGGCAAGATTTTCAGGCTACTCCAGATGAGGGAGCACGTGATAAAGCTAGACCAAAAGAGAAAAGGAGTCGATGAAGATGGAAAGGGTCTTCATTTGATCCATTTGCTTCTAATTACAGCCACCGCTGTTGACGAGAATAATCTCGGATCCGCTCTAGATAGTCTAACTGAGTTATACCAAAGTGTTTCATTAAATGGAGATTCTGTTCAGAGAGTTGTTGCATACTTTGCTGATGGACTATCGGCAAGACTTCTCACTCGAAAATCTCCATTCTATGAAATGATCATAAAGGAACCAACAACTGAAGAAGAATTCTTAGCATTCACAAATCTCTACCGCGTTTCTCCCTACTATCAATTTGCTCATTTCACCGCAAACCAGGTCATTATCGAGGCTTTTGAGAAGGAAGAAGAGAACAACAACCGAGCACTGCACATCGTCGATTTTGATGTTTCGTACGGCTTCCAGTGGCCTTCATTGATGCAATCTCTCTCTGAAAAGGCAAACACTGCTAACCGTATCTCACTTCGTATAACGGGATTTGGTAAAAGCCTTGACGAACTGCAAGAAACTGAGACTCGATTAGTTAGTTTCTCAAAAGGTTTTCGAAATCTAGTGTTTGAATTTCAAGGGCTGTTAAGAGGATCCAAGCTCATCAACCTGAGGAAGAAGAAGAACGAGACAGTTGCTGTGAATCTAGTTTTTCATTTGAACACTTTAAATGATTATTGGAAGGTGTCTGACACTCTAAAATCAGCACATTCACTGAGCCCATCCATCGTTGTACTGGTAGAGCAAGAAGGTAGCCGAAGCCCTCGAAATTTCTTATCAAGATTCATGGAGTCTCTGCACTATTTTGCAGCCATGTTCGACTCTTTAGATGATTGTCTTCCACTGGACAGCTCCGAGAGATTAAAGATCGAGAAGAACCATCTGGGTAAGGAGATTAAATCCATGCTTAATTGCGGCAGGGATGAATCAAATTGTGCAAGATATGAGAAGATGGGGAGGTGGAAGGAAAGGATGGAGAGTAATGGATTTGCAGGAATTCAACTAAGTTCAAAGTGCTTGATGCAAGCCAAGCTTTTGTTGAAAATCAGAACACACTCTTGTTCACGCCAATTTGATGGAGAGAACGGTGGTTTCAGGGTGTTTGAAAAAGACGACGGTAGGACTATTTCTCTCGGATGGCAAGATAGGTGCTTGCTTACAGCCTCTGCATGGTGTTGTTTATGATAGAATCATAGATATATACACAAACTTCCGTTCTAACACATTCATCAAAATTTTTGTAACCACTGAAACAAATAAATGAGAAGAGTTAACACCAAGGCTTTTTGATTCAGTGTATGTTATCTTGCTTATTATTTTGGTTTCTCTATTACAAGTTATGTTCAGCATCAAGGGAAGTTTTGTATTGATTTCCCACGTAAATGAAGAAAGTCACAGAATTCGAATACGGACATTTCAAGATGTGCTTCTGTATATAAGCTGCCTTGTTGTTCGACTTGACTGACATTAGAGTCCAACCAAGTTTCTTTCGAGTCGGCAATTGGGAATTCAGCAACTTTCTTCCCCTAATAAAACAAAACGTCAATCGGAAAACATCAGTAAAATTGAACATGATCACGTGGTCCCCAATTAGATATAGAGAACTATTAACTGCTATAATATCTGATCAAGTTGGTGCCTGGATAACACATAATTAGAATTATAATTTAGGATTACAAAATCCAATTTCAATTGTATAAGAATTGAAATTAAATTTGAGTTGCAATATGATATTGAAATTTGAATTCAAACTTATGCATAATATTTGATATCTTTTTAGAAATTGAACTATAAATATAATGATACCAAATGTAAGTGGGGATTAAACATTAATAATTATACAAAAGTTGACCGATATCTATGAATGCCTTTTTTAATTATTTATTTTTATTTTTGCAGTCTTAAGACAACCTCTTTTAATTATACAAAATAGAATTTTGGAAAGACGTCCAAATTGGTCTTTTAACTTTTTATTTTTTACTAAGTTAACCTTAAACTTTTTAAAATCGTCTCTTTTAAATCTCATTTTATAGGCATAAATAATTTATTTATTCTTCTCTCTTTCTCTACCCTCTACCATCAATAGTTGAGGTAATTCATAATATGGCTTGTTCAACTAGGCAAGGAAAAAGGAAGATAATTCATGCTTACGCTATTATTACATTTTCCTACTGATGATTATAAGTCAGCTAATATCTATATCTATTCTAGCTAGAATGTACAATACTTCTGTCATTTAACCTTAATAAGTCAATGTTTAGTAGTTTACTATTTATGTTTCTATTAAGAAAAGATTATACACTTTTGAATTTCACATGACATTATTTACATGAAGATACCCTTTATAAGATTTACACATAAGAATTTAATTATTCTTTTAACTTGTATTACAAATTGATGTAAAATTACCCTTTATTAGACCATGAGATTTATTGCCACCTTGCCACTTGCTTATATTTAGTATTTCTTTTTATGATTCGAGCATGAGATATACTGCACCTCCAAATTCTTCGTTAGAACACTACAACAAAAACAACTTTAGGAAACAGGCAAAATAGTAACTATAAGCACAAATTATTTTTGCCTTTTTATTAAGGCAATATTATTCATATCATTAAATAAAGTGGCACTCCCATAGGTGTATAGCAACAAAAAAATTTATTAGGCAACAAAATGAATAATGTTACTTAAAATTTTGATAAAGGCAATAAAATAGTTTCAAACAATAGCAACAATATTGAATGAATATAACAATAGTTTGAATATTTATACGGCAATGAATTGAATTTTTTAGGCAACAATATGTAATAACAAAATTAACATTTTTTTCTTTCATTAGCAACAACATACATTAATTTTCATTAAGACAAAAACATATAATATTAAAAGCAACCATACATACATTAATATCTATCCTAAAATATATGTTGTCAAATGTCAATGACCACAAAACTACATATATATATATATATGCTATCATATAGTCCTTATAGACTTAACGAAATTCAACCACTGACATATTCAAAATACAATAGCCAAAAATTATTAGTTAAAATATACACCTATATTATCTTCCTTTAATCCATATGGAATATAAGTCCGTCAACTAACTTACAAAAAAAAATTATGTATGGACACTTCAAAATCCTTCACAAAGAATCTCTTTATCCACTCTTAGTCATCACCTTTCTAAAAATAATTCAACAAGAAGATTAGAATTATTCCAAAATTACTACGCTCATAAGTAAGTAGATATATATAAAGAATGAACTACCAACTACGTTATTGCAACCTCCATTTAAGATATACAAATTAATGTAGTTCAAAAACTAACAATAAAATGATTCAATTGTTTTTATAAATAAAGTGAGAACGCATAAACCTGTCAATCCACATTGGGTGCAATATATTTGCAAATAAAAAAATAAGCAAAAATAATTTGCATTAGATCTCAATGGAAAAGATAATAAGGTGAACAACATTAAATTAAAAAGAACTTTTTAATTTGATATTCTGCATGTTGAAATGTCTGATTTGGAAGAATATAATATTTCAAAAAAATGCTTTAAAAATCTTCTCAATTACAATTTAGATGTTAATAGAAAGATATTATACTAGCGAACATAAAGAAGTGCTAGCAAGTACAACATATATCGGCCCTCGCGTAACCATAACCAATCATAAACTAAAAACACTAATGTTACATATAAAAGAATAAATAAAGATAAGCTACACTTTTATACGTCGAGCCCCAGACACGAAATTCTTGTATGACTCTGCCTTGAGAATAAGGGACTAAAACTAGAATGCTTATACGGTAAGAATGTAAATAACTCGTATATCTTTATGCCATATCAAAGTACCTTAGCATCTTCCTAAACCTTCATCCTATAGGTAGAATGATTTTAATGTCCTTATTATATTTTTTATCTATTTTATTCTATTGATTAGCAGTATAATTTAGGATGCTAAAAGTTATAAGTAAATGTAACTTTGATAGCGAACTACTTAAGAATAAGAGAGCAATGATCAAAAGCTTTAGGATAATTATCAAGCTAAAGAAAGAAACAAAAAAAGTGTAAAATTTAACTTTATTGGTTACTACCATCCCGAGAATTATTTGTAGAGATTGAGTCTAAGGAAAAACAACAACACTATTAACGCAAATCGTAAAAACTAGGACTCACTACTAAAATATAACTGTAATTCAATTACTAAGTCAAAAACTTGAATAAATGAACATCTAACAAAGTAACACTTTTACTTTAAATAAACTTGGTCGAGTAACCAACTAGGGTGATAGTCAATAAAGAAGCAAATTCTAAGTGCTTAAAATGAAGGAGACATGATGAGAAAGAAAAACAAATGAAAAAACTAATAAAGAGAAAGAAAAACAATTGATGAAAAAACTAACATATAAATGGTGTAATACAAACTAAACCACACAACACTGACAGAGAGATTGAAATTGCCATAGCTGCAGGAGTCTTTTCATCAAATTACCTTTCCCCTATTTCATATATATCCCTTGCCTAAACTAACTAGATCTAAACCAAAATTAGCATTACAACCAAATCAAACTACTAATTTATAGAATCTATTGTGACTTTAAACAAGCTAAAACTTAGGATCACAACTTACCCATTATCCCATTACAGCTGTCTCACTACCCATGATGACTACTAGTCCTAGAAGATAGGATAAGTAACTAACCACTAACAATAAAATCAAAATTAATAATATAGTCTGGTCAACATCCTCCCTTAATTCTGATCGGGTTCGGGTCTTTACACCAAGTAGGTTCCTCAGCTTGATAAAAGCATCAATCTTCAACATCATCAATTTCACTATTAAAATTCATTTCATAATCTGCAGATGTGTAGGTGGTTGATGTTGCCTCTTTGGTCTTTCAATGGTAGCAAGTGCGGTCTCAACATCAGTTGAATTTTCAATTTGGATTGTGCTCTCATTTGTGGCTGGGACTTCTATTTCTTCTTCCATAATGTAAATTACACGTTTCCGAGAATCCTCTTGAGTATTAACACTCCAGTTCCATGCCTCATCTTTAGCAAAAATCACATCATGGCTGACTATAATCCTTTTGGTCATTGGATTGTACAGCTTGTACCCACCGTGCTTGTATCCAATAAGAATTATTTTTTCTGCTTTATCATCTAGCTTAGTCCTTGTTGCTGTAGGGACCTGGGCATAAGCAATCAAACCAAACACCTTTAGATGTTGTACATTTGGTTTGAAACCACTCCAAGCCTCAATGGGAGCTTTGTTAGGGACACTCCTAGTAGGTGATATGTTTAACAAATACACTGCACATAAGATAGCTTCTGCATACCTTTTGCCTTTAGCATGCTTCTTGCCATATCTAGTATAGTTCGGTTCTTTCTTTCGGTCACTCCATTGTGTTGAGGAGTGTAGGGAAATATGGTGTTATGCTGCACTCCAAGTTCTTCACAGTAATTTTTGAATTCATTAGAGATGTATTCACCTCCTCCATCACTTTGCATTCTTGTAAGTGATTGGCCACTTTGTCTTTCAACAAACACTTTAAATTTCTTAAAACTATTAAAAACCTCAGCTTTACTTTTCAACAGATAAATCCAAGTTTTCTTTAAAAAATCACCAATAAATGTCAAGAAATACCTGTTACCTCCAATTGACTAGATATTCATAAGAGCACATACGTCAGTATGGACAAGTTCGAAAGATATTTTGTACACTCTATAATTTTAGAAAATGGTAACCTGTGATTTTTTCCAATGATATATGCTTCACACAACTGATCAGGATGTTTGATTTGAGATAAACATTTAACCTTTTTTTGTTTAGCAAGAACTTCAAGGCTTTGAAAATTCAAGTGGCCAAAATGAAGATTCCATAGCCACGATTCATCACTTTCAATTGCATTCAAACACTTAAATTCTCCTTTACTGATGTCAATTGAAAACATACGATTCTTTGATAAACCAGTTTTTAGAATTAAAGTGCCTCGTTTATCAAGAATCGAAAATTGATTTCCAGAAATATTCATCACATGACCTTTCTCAGCTAATTGACCCATGCTCAGTAGGTTGTTTTTCAGATCAGGCATATAAAACACATTTAAGATGTACCTGTGATCTCCATTCTTCAATGCAATGAGGATTCATCCTTTCCCTGTCACCAGAATGAATCTACCATCACCAAATTTGATTTTTGCAAGAAATGACTCATCAAGCTCAGCAAACAATTCCTTTTGATTGCACATATGATTTGTACAGCCAGTATCTAGATACTGTGTATGATGATTGGAAGTTTCATTTGATGAAGACACCATTAAAATTGCATGATCACTTTCAGCTTGTTCTTGATTTTCCATTTCTTGCGCATAATTGGTAGCTTGATTGCCAACCTTGGATCTGCACTCATTTGTACAATGACCATGTTTATGGTAGTTGTAACACTCCACATTTGATTAGTCAAATCTTCCTTTGCTATAGCCTCGTCCAACCTTAGAGTTGCATCTTGTGTTGTTTTGTTCTACAACACCACAATTCAGACCACCACGACCTTTGTTGAAGTGATTACCACCTCGTCCGCTTCCTCTACTATGGGAATTTCCATGTCTTTGGTAGGAATCCCTGACAGAGACTTGAGCTTGAAAAGCATGTTTTGTTGGCTTACCAAACTTGTTGTCATTCATCCTTTGTTCATGTGCTCACAAGGAGCTGGACAATATTTTGACTGTCATAGTTGATAGATCATTGCTTTCTTCAATTGTAGTTACAACATGCTCGAATCTTGGAGTCAAGGACCTCATAATCTTCTCCACTTTATTCTTCTCAGACAGAATTTCACTATTTGTTTTCTTATAGTTTGTCAATGCAAGAACTCTGTTAATGTAGGCATCAATTGTTTCAAAAGACTCCATTTGTAGTAGCTCAAACTATCGCCTCAAAGTTTGAAGACGCACCCTCTTGATTTTCTCATCACCTTTGTATGAAGTGGACAAGATAGTCCATGCTTCATTTGAGGTAGTATCTCCTTCAATCTGTTCAAACGTCTCATCATTCATTCCTTGGTGAATGAAATACAATGCCTTCTTATCCTTCTTTCTTAGGTCACGGTTTGCAACTAGTTGTACAGCATTTGCATTATCTGCTAATTTAGGCACTCCAATCTCCACGACCTCCAGCAGATCATGGTAATCAAACAGAACCTTCATTTGAACACACCAACGATTGTAATTTTTCCCATCTAGAATAGGAACAGACAACTACGTAGTGTTGTTCATTGCTCTCTAATACCAAATGAAGTAAAATATAACTTTAAGTGAAAGAAAACTGGGCAGTAAACTGAATTTTATTCAGGTAATCAATCTGCACTTACAACCAAATCAAACTACTAATTTATAGAATCTGTTGTGATGTTAAGCAAGCTAAAACTTAAGATCACGACTTACCCGTTATCCCATTATAACTGTCTCACTACTCATGATGACTACTAGTCCTAGAAGATAGGATAAGTAACTAACCACTAACAATAAAATTAGAATTAATAATATAGTCTGGTCAACAGATTGTAGGTATGGTGAATGTAATTTGACATGTTTATCAAATATTGATATGTTTAGTATGTAGGCTCCACTTGAAAAGGAAGAGTTAACAACTTATTGTAGGGCAATTTCTGATTATTTTCATTTTTTATTGCCCTCTGATAATATGTTGGTTGTTTCTAATATGGGCATGCGTTTAACCAATTCTTAGTTTACATATAACAATTCACGATCATTTAATATTTTAGTGTAGATAAATTGTAACACCCCAACTCCCGCGAGACCCGAACCCGATATCTACAGTGATATCCGAGCTCGTGACCCACGAGGGTGGCG
>JANTPM010000003.1:25853532-25868711 GCA_025434745.1 Erythroxylum divaricatum
ATTTTTATTAAGAAAGAGACAAAATAGTAATAAAACAAAATTTGTAATAGGAGTTAGGAACCCTAATGAAATTTGACCCATTCTAGTCCAATGACCCTAATTCCAATCCCAAAATAATATACCCAATATTACAGTACCATTGGATAGCAATTTTTGCCACCGAAAATCAACCGGTTCGCCACTTGGCGATTTTTTCGATCCAGGAATTTTCTCCGGAAAATTCCAGAAAATTTCTTAAGAATCTCTTAAAATATAAAACACTCACTGGCTCACTCAGAATAATTTTTCAAACACAATAACTACATTAATCACAATAAAATTGCATTAGGCCCATCTACCGAAAATGTCATGTATGCATGTATAGTGATTTGCATGTACACAAATTTTACTACGTACCACTTATAGTATGCATGAACAATATTAAATAATCCCTATCAATCTCATCCTATGACAATTTACTATTTTATCCTTCCTGTCGGGGGTGGGATGTTACACATGCCTAGTTAACCTCTATATATCGATTGTTATGAAGCTGTTTATGCACCATGAAGATGTTAGCACTACATATAAATTAGTGGTTACGGAGTTGGTTCTGCATTGATTACCTGTAACAGTGCTAGCACAATATATACTCCACATATGTAGAGGGCAACTCACAGGACATACTGACAGACACAACACCACCCATGTTACTGACAGATGCCCCCAAACACCGCCATGCATGTTAGGACGTATTCTGATTTATATAATCCTATATATAAAGACCTAATGACGTATCATAGGCTAAATCACAATTAATACATAAGCGCACCTCGTTTCAATACCAATTTAAAACATATTCAAAATCCATTTCTATGCCAATTCAAAGCATGTGCACATCTCATTAGTTTCCAAGTGTATCCAAAACTCAATTCAATGCTAAATCAAAGCATATGTAAACCTTATGAAGATTAACTTTTAAATTCTAGTAGTAACTCTAATAAAATTATTCATAAACACACTTTTCATAGTAAGATAAAAACCATCTTTACAAAATCAATTTAAAGTTAAATTCAATATTTATTGTTTATTGTTAACCACCCTCTCGTATTTGGTGCTTTTTCTTTATTAGTCCTAAGTCTATAATGACGAGAAAAATTTATGGTCTTACACAACTATGAGGGAGACTCTTGAAGGGTTCCTAAAACCTGCCAAGTATATCCATAACTTACCACCTTATTTTACAAATTTTAGGCTTAACCAAAATCTTTGCATTTAGTAAGATTAAAATTAAGTTTTCTTTTCATTCAACCACTGAACAACTTCCATGATTTATACATGTTGTCTTCTTTCCATTCAAATAACGTACATATTATATAGCTACTGTTTTCCATATATTGAACCATTAAACTATGTACAACATACATGCTGCCATTGAACAACCATTAAACCACTTATATAACATCTACTTGCTACCAATTAATGCCCATTGAATAACATATGGATATACATGTTGTTTTCCTCTCCATTTACCATTATGTTTTTCTCTTCGTTTAATCGTACCTTCGCTTATTCCTTAATTTTCATATACCAAACATTCAAATTAGGTTCTAAAGTATTCTAATAATTTGTTTCCCTATGTCTCTAGTTTCCATATCATCAGAAATCATGTCATTTAATTTTATAAATTATGAAACATGTACCAAATATTACAAGCTACTTCAACACACCATAATCAATCTCAATTTTCAATATCATTAAGCTAGAATTAGGTCTAAGTCTCTTCTAGATATTTTTAGTACTATATCTTAGGTTTCATTTAAAGTTGGAATCACCCAATTTAAAATTCTATAGACTAAGTTGTGGCTAAAAAACTGGAACCGTTCAAGGAAATTGAGAATCCTAATATAGAATTTCACTAAACATAGTTAGAAAAACTTACCACTTTCTTCAAATCATGCTCAAACATTCATGCAATTTGTAAGGAAATTCACCTTTCCAACCTAAGCATTCACGTGACTAGCTAAAGAGGATGGACAAGAGTGGTTTAACATGCCTAAAATCAGATGGTAACGTGTTGCCTATCTTTTCCCTGCATGTAGTTGGCATTCATGGAGGTGTTGTCCATGGTTGGAGGCTTAGATAACATACTGAATTTATTTCGCAAAGGTAGTAACTTGGAAGACCTATGTGTGAAGGGAGTAGCTTCAATTAATTAATATTAATTCTGGTCTAAAGAATAAGTGAAGCTTTGGTGGAATGAAGGTGGAGCAGCTCCTCCATCATCTTATATAAGCTACACATTGTTGGAAGTTGTCTAACATATTGCTAGCTTAATTTCCAACAGTTGTCCATTGTTTAAACTCTCACCATCATTGTTTAATTAAGCCATTAAGCCCTTAAATAATCCACGGAAATTCTTGTTCCCTAAATATAACAAATTGTTCTGATTTTGTCATGCCAAAATGTCACATGTCCACACTATGAATTGGTCTCTCATGTAATGAATTGTATGTCCCTCACTTCTACTCCTTTATAAACATGACAACATAAGATTTTCATGCATTCTTGTCCCAAAATAATGAGAAGTTCTTCATGTACATGACAACTACCACTTAAGGCTCATTCACATGTATATGTATTATTTCTTATCCAAAATAATTAAATGGCTTAAGAAAAATCTGTCCAATTTTGGTAGAAACTTTATGTCCACTTAATAACATATTATACCTAAATATATTAACATATAAGTAGGATCGATTTACTTTAAGTATTCATAACTATGACTGATTCTTATGTCCTTATGTTTTAGCCCAAGAATGCTTCATATTTACTCCACAATAATTTAAATTAAGGTCAATCTTGATATATCATTAATCCATCCTATTGAATTTATTTTTGGTCTATTTTCATTTTGACTATAATTTGACTTTTATATTGTCAATCAAAGTTGGGTTCCTAATTCAACTTTTAGTGAAAATAAAATTTATATTCACCTGAAAACGTCATTCAAACAAAGTGAAATTTTGTAGACACAAAAGAAAAGTTTGGGGTTTTACACATAACTTTTGCTCCAATAACAAAAATAGAAGAAAAACAGATAATTGCAAACAATGTAAGAGGAGAGAACCTTTCGTATTATGAGGAACGTCCATTTTATAGGGTTTTCCAATCTAATCCTAATCTAACTCTAACTTATAAAGATGTCTATCTAAAATGAATTCAAAATCAAAATCAGCCTTATCTACTACAACAATCTCTTTACTTTATCCAAAATTTGTCATTATCATAAATAGAGTCTCAATTTGATGCAATTTTTACTTTTTATTTCCTAAAACAAAATAAACATTAATTTTAACATTTAAGCATAAAATAAATTCAAAACAAAGGAGATAATATCAAATAATTAGTCAAGATAAGATCTTATCAATAGCCTCCATCAAATATCCTTATTTCTAGGAAGCAAATAGTACTTAAAATTAGAGAAATTAATAGTTGCCTAAAATTAGAGAAATTAATAGTTGCCATACTTACCTTTTTCCTTGAATATGATGAATAAAGAACATGTATTACTCATTAGGAGATGTTGCATTGAAGACAGATAGGTTGTTGATACGTGCAAAATATTATATTTTTTATTCTTCTAAACTTAGTCCATTTAGTTATTTTTATTAGACATTTGGGCACGATTATTTATATTTTATTAATTAAGACCTAAAATTATTTATTCTTAATTTATTGTAAAAAAAAGACCTAAGTTGAACAATTTTCTATTATAGGCTTCATGGACAGATAAACGACAATGCACATTCAAAAAAGCACATTAGTAGAAATAAGCAACATCTAGAAAATGAAGCAAAACGGCAAGGAAGCAAGAGTAAAATGTAGAGTGCAAGGAGCATAAGCAGTAGCTGAACAAAAGAGGAATAAAATGATAGTAGAGAAAAAGAAAAAATGCAAGAGAACTCAGTTGGTGCGCATCTTTACAGTTAGCCTGCTATATAGCTCGAAATGTCGATGATAAGAATCTAAACTTAGATAACTAAACTTATAAGGCTTAATGCATGCTTGATCACTTGTTAATATTCATGTTTAATTTTCTTTATGTTCTATTTTTAGTGTTAACTTCGAACAACAAAATCATATATGATGTGTAAATTGTTATCCAGTTGCATATATTTTGTGTATTTGCTTAATTATGATTAATCTTTGCCTAGGAACTAGTTGCCTATACAAAGTTTCTATTTGGGTATGATTAAGGAGTTATTTAGATGTTATAATAAATTTAGAAAACTCCTGAAGTTAGTTTCCTGAGTTAGAATTTTAGAAATATGCAAATTGAATATGAAATTGTTATTGCTAGACTGTTTATGCAATCTAATATGAAAGTTGAAGGTTTGCTACTATTTTCCTGTTTAGTCAGGATGATTTTGACATACTTTTAAGTCTAGTATGCCTGGGAATTCAAGTGAAAGATTATGAGATTAAATTGATCCTGGAAAAAGGACTAATGAATGTTTGCATCTTGTTTTTGAAGTTGTGCATCAGTTCTGGTTTTCTAATATTCCAACATGATTTTAACTTGAAGTTGTGCATCAGTTCTGGTTTTCTAAGTAGAATACAATCTTTGAAGTTTAATGAGGTTAAACTAACGAGTTACATGTTGTTTTTTATGCAAATTCTAAATCTTATTTATTGGGTTTCTGAAATTTAGTAGATGACAAAATGTCAGCACAAATGTCTGGGCATTGAGCCTTATCCTTTATGTGGCAACCATTTTAATCAAATTCATGATCATAAAAATTATATGACTATGTACTACTTGGACTACTATAGTGCTTATTCAAGTCCTCTACAATATGTTAGTTGTAAATATATGTATACAATAACTATTCATTTTTACAATTTGCTGTTTATATAGAAAGGCAACTCTCTTGTCTACACTTTGTATATTTACAACATATTGTTAACTTCATTAAGTTGTTATGTTTCTTTAATATATAGAGGTTTATAGGATCCCCCATTTCTGTATATAATGCATGCAAATCTTGAAAACTAGCTAGTCTTGAGTCAGAAATAGTAGAAAATTGCCTGAAGGAGCGGAATCACATTAGTTATTCAATTTATTATTGTGAAGAACAATATGTTCTTCAACTAAGGAACAACATATACCATGTAGGATTTAGGTCTTTTTAGGTTATGAATTCCTCAGAAAGCAACAAACTGGAAAGTAAAGGAAACCAAAGAATTCTTCTTCCTTCAATTTTCTCACTTGCTTCCTATTTTTAAAGAAAATAATTTTATCCAAGAAATTGTTGCATCATCTTTATAAGCGTATATATTTCAATATACATTGTGGCTTATGGCATGCAGAAACCGGTTATGGAGTGAGTTAGTCTAAATGTGTTTGGTTATTTCATTGTATGTTATACGTATATTATATATTGTTGGGTAGTATTTTGTATTAATATGATTTTTTGTACATTTGGAACTTGTAGTTGTAGTTGTTGGCTCAGGTGCTCAAGTTGCTGCAGATGCTGTAGCAGACCTGGATATCGATGACACTGAGGGTGATGAGCCAACAGGCCCTGTTGGCTCATTTGATCCAATGTGCCCATGGGCCCTGGATCAGCACCTGCCAATGTCACGAAAGCTGTCTCATCTTCCAGCAACATAACAGGGACTCGACAAAATAAAGCGAAAAGGAAGATGACGGATGTTGAACTTTTCGATAGCCTTTCTGCAACATTTGCTAAGGCTATTGATGTTAGTCGTGAGAATGCAAAGATAATTGCTGATGCAATTAAAGGAGCTGAAGGACACAACAGAAATTGTTAGGACTATGAGGATGTTCTCTGCGAATGCTCAGGCTGAGGGACTGTTCTGGCGTGTAACTGCAGATCACATACAAGCTTATGTTAGGAGCCTATTATATGATGAAGACTGACTATTATATAGACAATATTTTATGGCTTCATTATTTGTCTTTAAACAGCTTGTGTGATGTTGAATGATGGTACTTCGAATTGTTGACTTTGTTTGTGCACTTGTGAATCCATGATGAATGGTTGGTTTGTTAAATATTTAAAATTTGTGATGTATGTTGGTGTATGAATGATGACGTTATTATTCATTTTCAGGTACTTCCCTATGGGCAGATATACCTTTTATGTCGTGTTTGTTGGGCGTCACGTAGGAATTTTTACAAACTGGGATGATGTAAAACTAGTAACAGAGGGGTTTCCTAATGCTAAATTCAAGGGGTATCGAACTTATGTTGAAGTAGAACGTGCCTATGTCATGGATGTTGATAGGCGGACTCATCGGAATGAAGAATTTGTTCATACCAATAATGAACCGTCATTAATACTGTATCAATCTTCGCTTCCAACAAATGAGCAACAAATTGAAGTTTCTACCTTGAAGAAGAAAATTGCTTGGAGTCAAGAAATTTTACTCGTTGTCGTTGGTGTTATTTTGGGTATTATTATTAACGGTATTCTTAATAAAATATAAGGCTTCTATGTATCATCAACTTATTATGTAATGAATTTTATGAATGCCTAGATGTTGTATTAACTTATTATGTCGTACAATTTCGAACTTGTCGGATTTTTTAAAACCTATTATGTAATTTGTTTCATGAATGGTTACATATTTTATTAATTGATTATGTACAATATCTAACTTACAGGAATTTTTTACCTCATATGTAATTAATGCAATGATTGCTTGCATGATATACTAAATTATTATGAATTAAAAATTATACATGTACGATTTTTTAACACAGCAATCAAACACAACACAAAGGCCCAAAGTCGCTGCAACCCACAACACGAAGGACGTTGCATCTCTCAGAATCACCGGTTAGTTTATTGAGACCTCCGCCCACTTTTCGATGATTCCAAGAACGCGCACGACCCTTAATACTCATCCCCCACTCCCACCTTTGTAACTACAAGATCGTCTCTCTCTATCTCTCCCTCACGCACATTCACTCAAATGGCTCATTTACTCCAAACAACATTCTTCCCTTCCTCCAATTCCCTCCAGCGAAACCCGAACCGCTCGTCCACCGCCATCCAATTAAGGACCACTCATGTGCAGGCCAAGATCCGGGAAATCTTCATGCCAGCGCTGAGCTCCACCATGACTGAGGGGAAGATCGTTTCTTGGGTCAAATGCGAAGGCGACAAGCTAGCCAAAGGTGAAAGTGTGGTCGTCGTTGAGTCCGACAAGGCTGACATGGACGTTGAGAGTTTCTACGACGGGTACTTAGCGGCCATCATGGTCGAGGAAGGTGGGATCGCCTCTGTCGGCTCTGCTATCGCCTTGTTGGCGGAGACTGAGGCGGAGATTGCGGAGGCTAAGTCTAAAGCGTCATCTTCCTCGACTACCCAAGTTGCTGCTTCGTCTAGTGGTGCTCCAGAGTCGGTGACAGAGAGGATTCCGGGGCCTGTTGCGCAGTCGTCGACAGTTGCGACAACTTCAAAAGCGGTGGCGGCGTCGGCAGTGCACCCAGCGTCGGAGGGAGGGAAGAGAGTGGTGGCGTCGCCGTATGCCAAGAAACTTTCTAAGGAGTTGAAGGTGGATTTGGAGAAAGTTATGGGAAGTGGGCCTAATGGAAGGATTGTGGCTAAGGATGTTGAGGCTGCCGCGGCCGCTGCTGCCGCTGCTGCTGAGTCCGCTTCATCACCTTCGACTAAAGTGGGAACTTTGAAGGCCGCCCTGGCTGGAGTTGAGTTGGGGAATGTGATTCCCTTTACTACGATGCAGGGGGCGGTGAGTAAGAACATGGTGGAGAGCTTGTCAGTGCCAACTTTTAGAGTTGGGTACACTATTACTACTGATGCACTTGATGCTCTTTACAAGAAGGTAATGCACCAGTGACGTGTTATTTCATTTTAGATGTTGTAATTGGCAGGTGTTGATTGCATGTTTTTTTTTCAATTTTAATGATGAATTCTTCTTTTCTTGTGGATGTTATGATCTTATTGAATGTTTACAATATGAAGGTCCTAAATGCAATGCTATGGATTAGGGTGTCATTGCTTGGATAAAAGAAGTTTTGGTTGTACTCTTTTCTCAAATTTTATGTACGAATACTTGATTTTTGAAATAGTGGACCGAATCTGTGCTGGTTGTTTCTAGTGCATTTATTATTCTGATGATACATCCTTAATATCATTATCCTTTCTTTCGGTGTTTAGATAAAGTCAAAGGGAGTTACTATGACTGCATTGCTTGCAAAGGCAACGGCACTTGCGTTAGTTAAGCATCCTGTAGTAAATGCTAGTTGCAGAGATGGAAAGAGTTTTACATATAATAGTAGCATCAACATTGCAGTTGCTGTTGCCGTGGATGGTGGTTTGATTACACCAGTGCTTCAAGATGCTGACAAGGTTTTGTTACCCTGCTTTTGGCTATCTGATGGTTCTTTTCAGATGAAAATATAGTTACTAAATTGCACGATGACTTATACTGATGCATTTTTCAGGTTGACATTTATTCATTGTCAAGAAATTGGAAGGAATTGGTTGATAAGGCCAGGGCCAAGCAGTTGCAACCTCAAGAGTACAATACAGGTACACTTAAGAGATATGAAAATTTGCAAGATGCTTTTATTGAAAAGGTTTTTACTTGACAAACAAAATTGTTGTGAGTATTTATATTATTACTTTTTTAATTTTTTGCCCCTGAAGATCAACAATAGTGGCTATAAGATTCATCTTGTGATGGACTTACATTAGCAGATTTTAACGTCCATTAGTCATCAGTAGCATACTAATATCGTTCAACCAATAATTACTGAAAACTTCGGAAAAAGAAATTAAGAGAAAAAATATCAACAGAGCTTGCCATTGGACTATCAGCAAAGTAATTGTGTGATGCCAAGGTTTTAAATTTCAATTATCAAATGCGATAGCTACTATGATATTGTGATCCCAACAATAGACATGATTGCATTTTGTGGCTGTAATGTATTCAAACACAACTGCATCCAAAATCAATGCACTAACCTGTGTTTTGAAAGAAAGGATACAGTTCCAAATTTGGCCTCTTTTTCTGTGAGAAGGAGAGTATTAACTGCTGGTTGCTTATATATGCTTTAAATCTTTTGATGATGGAAGAGAGGAAACAGTTCCACACATGAAGGTCTGAAGTTCCTTCACTACCTCAGGGACTGACTAAGACCCTTGGAACTTTCTGAGACATTGATTTGGGTGTGTGATGGTTCATAACTTTTGTTCTTATAAAGGAGTTCCTTGATTGGTTATGAGTGCCTAGTTACATAAGCTTTCAACTAGTGCATATGATCAGAGCTGGATCCACGTGCTTTTTCCCTTTCTAGTGACATGTTGAGAGTAACTTTATGTTTTTATTACTCAAATTGTTCTTTAGCCATGGATATGTCATTTGGTAGGTGGAAGGCCTTACAACAAGATATCGGTATTGTATGCTGATCCAAGGGTACTCAACATTTGAGTTTTTGTTTCATCTGGGGGTCCTCTTCCAAGGCTTAATTCCATATTTCATGTTTTTCTTTGTTGTTTGTGTACGTGTTTTTCTTTGTTGTTTGTGTATACCCTAACTAATTGTGATTGACTAATAAATTGTCCCACCTCACCTTGGAAATGCCATCTTTATATTTTTTTAGTTGCTAGTTCTTGAATGTGACCACATTTTGGGTCCCATTGGATAGTCTTGCATGTTATTGTAGGTAGAATCAAGATTTAGCGTTCCCTCAGCTTAAATCTTTAAATTGCTGAAGTTGTGATAAAACTTGTATTTGACGTGAGATTAGTTTTCTTCGTGCGATAGAAACATAACTTGGTTTTAGAGTTGGCACATGTTTTTGTGTGATTTAGCTTAGGTACTTTCTAGAAAAAAGGGTTCACTATGGTAGTTGTTTATAAAGTAGTTGCTACAAAGTGAACAATTCCTAAATAACATCTATCAAATTAAATTATTGATTTATTTTGTAAATATCAATATTGTGGTAAAAATTCAAAATTGATTTTTATCTTCTTTAAAAAAATTGCAATTCTTGTTGATAATGTGGACTTTCATTGTGTGAACTATTGATGGTAAAGTTAGTTAAAGGTCCACATTTTGTCGTTGCATCTTTGCTCTTAAAAAACTTTAGGGGGCAGTTAGTTCACATGAGAGAATGGTAATGAGAGTGAGAATGAATATATTGAGGAATTAGAATGAATATAATCGTTATAATTATGATAGTTGGTTAAAAGGAATGAATGATTACCATTACTATTGATAATGGTTGGTTTGTTAAAATATTGAGAAATAAAAATTTGTTAAATTTTTATTTTACTTCAAATTTTAATATATTTTAATTAATTATATTTAATTAGTAAAAAATAAAAATATAATTAATTAATTATATTGGATTGCAAAAAAAAGTGTCACAGGCATGATAGTCTCTGCGCGCCCGTGACACTTGCCTGTTATTAAGGAATGAAAATCATTCCCATCATATTTAGGAGGTATCGAGTAATTCTCAAAAGTGGGATATTAAAAAACTGTTCATACAATGATAATACATGATCAACCAAATGTTTTTTATTCCTTACTCATGGATACCTTCCCAAACCTATTAACCAAGCACCCCTTTAGTTTTCTCTTAGAAATGACATTATCTTCATGATGGCTGGCATTATTCTATTATTATGCTCAGATTATGGAATTTCCTTTATTAGCATAATGTCTTTGGTATAGCTAGATCATTAAATTATACTCTTAAATGATCATTTTAGATGGATTTGCTTTAACCATCTTTAAGGAATTGTACACTTGTTGTTGATTTGAATGCTAAAGTGTATGAATGTAGAATCAGTGGTGTGAACATGAGAAAAATTGTCGTGGCTTATTTGAGTCTTTCTTTCCATTTTACACGGAAGATCCACCCTATATAGGAAATGTTGCAGTCAAATCATTGTATAGCATGCATAATTCATGAGCGGTGATTCTTAGAAAGCATTTTTTAATTAATTATATTTCAAGTCCAAGATGCTAAATGCCTTTGATTTGTTATATGCTTTGTTCTCAAATTTGTTGTCATAACCAGGGATGAAAATGGGCTAGTTCATGGGCCTAGACTAAGGTGTTTTCAATAGGCCGGTCTAGGGCCCAACTCTTCTAAGCAAAAAGGAAGACCTTCGTTTTGATTAGAAGAGTTGGGCTACACTTTTAATTTTAAAAGTTGGTAGGGCTGACATATTGCTATCCCTACTCATAACTGCTCTAGCATTTGCTCAACTTACCACCTAGAGCTTGGTATGTGTTGTAAAGAGCTAGCAGTACTTTCTCATCCACCAAAGTCCTAACTTTGGTGGGAAAGGTGATCTGTGTAGTCTAAAATGAGCCCCATGCGAACAAAAAAGTGCCCAAATTGATTATTCAGCACTTCTTATCTTGTTTGCTTTCTTTTGTTTAAATTTTCATTGTTTTTACATCTCCATACAGGTACTTTCACACTTTCTAACCTTGGAATGTTTGGTGTGGATCGTTTTGATGCCATTTTGCCACCTGGAACTGTACGTTCTTCTTTCCTATCTGCTGAATCATCTACCAACATTGATCTACTGCATTGTATCCTCGTGGTTATTCATTTCTTGCCTGAACTTTTGCAGGGAGCAATTATGGCTATTGGATCTGCTCAGCCTAGTGTTGTTGCTAGCAAGGATGGCCGGATTGGTATGAAGAACCAGATGCAGGTCAGAAGCATATTTTCATTGATTTTCAATATGACAAAAAAGGACCTGGATTTTGATGGAAAATTGCAATTTCTACAGGTAAATGTTACAGCTGATCATCGAATAATTTATGGTGCGGATCTTGCCTCCTTTCTACAAACATTGGCAGCAATAATCGAGGACCCCAAAGACCTTACCTTCTAGTCATGGTGTTGTTACCGAGTCCCAGTCTTAAGATTTCATTGTCTTGTGTTCCCAGAGCATAATATCCTCCAGTAATCAGATTCTTGCAAAGAAATGTTGGGAGTTAATCAAAGTCTGTTGAAAGTTATAGAAAGAGGAAAAATCACATCTTAGTTTTGTTCCAGTTTTTAAACAGCATAATTTTCTTAGTTGCCACAGGTGCTTGCCTTTCCGTCGTCTTGTTTCTTCAGTGCTTTTTTCTATAGTGGATTCATTCATATTTTTCCATACCATATCCAAACTTAAATCTCGTCAATTATTTTATTCCTTTTCTCTCTACAAATATTCAGATACTATTCGTCAATTCTAACATATATATCCAACAATAATATACGTTAGAATAATATATAAATTAAATGCAGAAAAAAAACGAAATATTTTCAGCCTTTGTTGTCTTTACTTAAATTTGCGTTTTGCAATTCGTTTTAAGTTTTCAATTTTCAAGTTGACAGAATATATTTTCATAAGAGAAGAAGCTTAGAGATCTCAAATTTTGCAAGAAAAGTCTATATGAATGTGCTCTCTTCAAATAAATTATTGAGTTACCATAAAATTAGGACTTTCGTACCCATTTAATTCATAACGTTGGACTACAATTAATGAGTGTTAAACCAGAATATGAAAGTTCTTACATTAAAACACTTGGTTTATATGTTTAATTTAGTATCAAATCCTAATTCAATCCAAATATAATGTACGAAATATGACAGATAAGTTTTCTAATAGTTGAGTACTATCTTCCATGTATTATAGTATAATATATTTAGTATCAATCGAATATAATAACATCCCTATATTTATTGTAGGTTTAAAATAATCAATTTTCTCAAAATTCATTAATGTACATCGTAATATGAGAAAATAATATAAGAGCTCCACGAAAACAACTAAATCCATACAATAAAAACTATATAATGGAACTCAATCTCATTCTAACAACAAGATCCTTGAATTTCATTGGTGGCATGTCTTTTGTTAAAGAATCAGCTATCATCAATTCGGTACTAATGTATTCAACGACCACTTTCTTGGTTCACTTATAGATAAAAACTTGATGTTGATATGTTTACTCTAATTACCACTTATATTGTTTTTAGCAAGAAAACAATAATTAAATTGTCACAATATATTCTCAACGGCTTACAAATGAATCCATGAGTCTAAGCTCATATATGAAACTCTTTAGCCATAAATCATCTGATGTAGCCTCAAAACAAGAAACAAACTCAGCCTCCAAGGTGGAAGTAGCAATCAAAGGCTGCTTGACACTCATCCAAGATATGGCTCCATGGGCAAACATAAAGATAGAACCTAATTTCGATTTCTGTGATTCAACACGCCTAACAAAATCTGAATCTAAATACCCTGTTACCTCCAAATTGTTGGTTCGTCTGTACATAAACATTTAATCTTTGATCTCTTGAAGGTACCTCAATATTTTCTCTGCAACTATCCAGTGATTTAATCCTGGGTTACTATGATACTTGCCTAATATTCCAACAGTAAATGCAATGTCAGATCTTGTATAAACCTGAGCATACATTAAGCTTCAGACTACAGAAGCATATGAAAATTTTCCATTCATTTACTTTCAAAATCATTTTCAGGCATTGATCCAAATTGAATCTATCCCCTTTCACAATGGAAGCTATGCTAGGTGAACAGTCTTTCATCTAAAATCTCTCTAAAACTTTATTAATATAGATTTCTTGAGACAAACCCAAAATATTATGAAATCTATCTCGATGAATCTTAATGCTAATGACATAAAACGCATCACTCATATCTTTCAATTCAAAATACTTAGAGAGAAATTGTTTCACATCATGTAACAAACTCTTATCATTGGTTGCAACTAATATGTCATTCATATATAATACAAGAAAATAAATTTTAATCTCACTAATCTTCTGGTATATACATTGATCCATGATATTTTCTTCAAAACCAAAGGATGAGATAATATCATGAAATTTCAAATACCATTGGCAGGACACTTGCTTCAATCCATATATAGATCTTTTAAACTTGTAAACAAAAAACTCACCATTATTAGAGGAAAATCCTTCTAGTTGTTTCATATCAATCTCTTCCTTTAGGTCACCATTTAAAAAAGTCGTCTTCATATCCATTTGATGCAATTCTATGTCAAAATGACTAACCAATGTCAAAATTATACAAAGTGAATCTTTTCTAGACATAGGAGAAAATGTATTTGTGTAACCGATTCCTTCCTTTTGAATGAATCCTTTAGTAACGAATCTTACCTTATATCTCTGAGTGTTGCCTAATGAGTATTTCTTTGTCCTAAATACCCATTTGCAGCCTACGAGTTTTGCTCCTTTAGGCAACTCCAAAAGATCCCAAACATTGTTATTCTTCATATAATTCATTTCTTCCTTCATGGCATTGTACAATAAATTTGATTCATTACAACTCATGGCTTGTGAAAAGGTTTCAGGATCATCCTCGACTCCTATAATGTAGTCAGATTCTTATAGCTATACAACATAATTACTAGTAATAGTTGATTTCATTGTTCTAATAGATCTACTTAATGTTGCACCAACATCCTCCTATGGAGTCTGTCGTTTAACTGGTTACTAAATGCTTTCAAGTAATTCTTGAATAACTAGATCCACTAGATTATCAAAAACTAGTGGAATTTCTTGATTGTCATTTATGTTTACAGTAGGTTGTTGAATTTCAATAATTTGTTGTACAAAGTCTATATGAACTTGAAGATCGTTGTGAATGACAATCACCTTATTGTTTGAGGTAGAAAGTTGAGTATCCATATGATCATTATTAGTAACTACCTTGAAATTGATCCTTCCTACAAATCAAGTCATTCTCAATAAATTTTGCATTTCATGATTCCACAATTCTATTGTGATGTGATGGTTAATAAAATCTATATCTTTTAGACCTTTCTACATATCCAATGAAATACCTATTTATGGTCTTTAAATCTAATATCTTCTCTTGTAGATTATAAATTCTTATTTCAGACAAACATCCCCAAACACGTATATGTTGCAAACTCGGTTTCTAACCTTTGAATAACTTAATTGGCATCTTTGGAACAACCTTGATTGGTACTCTTTTTAATCTATACAAAATTATCTTAAGAGCTTCAGTCTACAAGGACTTAGGAAGTTTGGTGTAACATCCCACCCTCAATTGGAAGGGTAAAATAGTAAATTTGACATAGGATGGAATAGATTTGGAGTGCATAGG
>JANTPM010000003.1:25868811-25890645 GCA_025434745.1 Erythroxylum divaricatum
AAAGGGCCTCGAGGCCAGTGAATTGTTTATATAAATTATTTTCCGCATAACATGTGATGTGTATGTATGTGTGTTAAAAAAAAAGAAATTTATACTGAGTTTTGATTGAGGGATGTACACCACCCTCGCGGGGCACAGACTCGGATATCGCCATCGATGTCGGGTTCAGGTCTTGTGGGAGTGGGGTGTTACATTTGGAGCTACTCAACATGCTCTATACTATATCTAATAATGTTTGGTTTCTGCTTTCTACCATGTCATTCTAGTTTGGAGATCCATGCATAGTATATTGGGCTACTATTTTATTGAATATACCTCGAAAATAGACCAGATGCTTGTCTATCTTCAGCATATCTATCACATATTGTGTAAAATCATGCAAAATTCTCTTCTCTGCTAATAAGAAAAATGAGGTGGAAGGATATCACCTATGACGTAGTTTGCAATGTCCATAAATCTTGGAATACTTGATTCATTTACCAAGAATAACGTCTCATCAGGGAATTTTTCATTGATTTCTGCTTGTGGATACAACTAGCTTCGTTCTGACCTTAATAGGTTATTAACTACCATGTTTTTTGCTCCTTTTTTTATCCTTAATCTCTATATCAAATTTTTGTAGGAGTAGGATCCACCAAATTAATTGGGGCTTCGCATCCTTCTTGGCAAAAAGATACTTCAATGTTGCGTGATCTATAAACACATCAACCTTTAAACTCAGTAAGTAAAAACAAAACTTCTCATATGCAAAAGCTACAACTAATAGCTCTTTTTTGTGGTTGTATAGTTAAGTTGAGGTCCTGTTAAAGTTCTGCTAGTATAATAAATGGCATGCAACATTTTTTCCTTACGTTGCCCTAATACAAATCCACTTACATAGTCACTAGCATCACACATTAATTCAAATGGTAAATTCTAGTACAGCAGTTGTAAAATAGTTACTGATGTCAATGCGCCTTGTAACCTATCAAAAGTAAGTAAATAATCATTATCAAAAATGAAAGGTAAACGGTTTGCTAATTAATGAAAAATCCATTATAAATCATTAGTAGAATTCGACATGCCCCAAAAATGATATGACCCCTCGGACATTGCTTAATGGTGGAATCTTATCAATAAATTTATTCTTCACTTTATCCACTTCAATACCATTGCAAGATATCTTTTGTCCCAACACAACTCCTTTCTTAACCATAAATAGGCATTTCTCCCAATTTAAGACTAAATGCGACTCTTCACACTATTGGAGAACTTTGTCTAAATTTGTCAAATACTGCTTGAAAGAATCTCTAAATACTAAAAAAATCATCCATAAATACTTCCAAAAAATCCTCAATCATATATGCAAAAATTGCTATCATACATCACAGAAATGTAGCTAGTATATTATAAATACGAACAGAATTCATCGGTATACGAAAGTGCCACATGGGCATGGAAAAGTTATCTTCTCATGATCATCTGGATATATAAATACTTGTTTGTAGCTAGAATATCCATCCAAAAAGCAATAAAATGTATGTTCAATAACTCGTTCTATCATCTAATCAACAAAAGGCAATGGAAAATGGTCTTTCTTTGTTGCCGAGTTGAGCTTCCTATAATCAATGCTGACCTACCACCCATTAATTATTCATGTTGATATCAATTCATCCTTCTCATTTTCCACCACTATTATCCCACCTTTCTTAGGTATACACTGTACTGGACTCACCCATTTGCTATTTGATATTGGCTATATAATTTTTGCATCCAAAAGCTTGATAATATCCTTTTTGACAATTTCCTAAATGTTCAGATTCAGTCGTTGCTGCCTATCCCTTATTGTCTTTCATCCATCCTCGAGACTTATTCTATGCATAACAATGTTGGTGTTTTTTTCCCTCGAATGTCTGATATTTGATACCTCATAGCTCTCATTCTTCTCTTTATAATCTCAACCACTTTCTTTCCTTGTTCCTCATTTAACTGATTTGAAATAATTATCAGTAGTGTTTGATCCTTTCTTAGAAATGTGTACCTTAAATGTGCTTGTAGTGATTTGAGCTCAATGGTTGGTGGTTTCTCACAAGAAGGTTGGGTTGGTGACTGTTTTCTTTAAAGGTTCCTATTTTTGATTGGCATCTAACTCCCTTTCTTCTATACTTATCTCATTGTTGGCTACTTCACTTTTCTGCTCAATAAGTACTCTCTACTATTCCCCCAAACAATCATCCACCACATTAACTTTCATACAAATGTTTCACTTAGCCTTTCTTTTTAATGTCCTATCTATGTTGAATTTGACTTTTTCTTCATCGATACGTAGAATTAAGATCCTATCATTAACATCAATGACTGCCCACCTAGTGTTCATGAATGGACATCCAAGAATGAGTGCACACGACCTACCTTCTGTAACATTAAGAATTACAAAGTCAACAGGAATAATCAATATATCAATCTTTACTAAAACATCGTCTACAACTACAAATAATTTCTTTATCAATTGATATGTTAACTGAATTGTCATTGAGGTTAGCTTTATATAATCCAACTTCAATTTCCTAAACATAGAAAATGGCATAAGATTAATACTTGTATAAGATCACATAAACATTTAGAAAATTCCACACAATTGACAATGTAAGGAATAGTGAAACTCCTGGGATCTTTTAATTTTGATGGCACATTATTAGTGATCATCGAACTATGACTAACATTATAGGTTACTATCTTCTTAAAATCCCAAGTCCGCTTGTGGGAAAGTAGCTCCTTTAATAATTTTTCATATTTGGGCATATGTTCAAGCACTTTTGGAAGTGAAAAACTTAAATGCCATTTCTTAAGTTTTTCCAAAAATTTTGTGAATTGGGTCTCTGTAAGATTCTACTTTAATCTCTGTGGAAATCGTAACTTAGGTACGTATGATGAAGGTGGAACGTAGGGGGTTCCTCCTATTCTGTTACCTTCAGTTTGCCTTTCTCTTGACTTATCTTAACCTAATCTTTGGCTTCCTTCTAAACTAGTTCTACTAACTCCTTTCCACTTCTCAAATATATTACTTTCACTTGGTCCTTCAGGTTAGATTTAGTCCTATTAGGAAGGTTATCTAAATTTCAGACTATCAATGTGATTGAGAGTTAGCCCACTTAAACCTTTAAGTTATGAATGGAAGACATATGCCTTTTGAGCATTAGGTTAGTCCTTGATTGTGTTTTCTTCTATTCTTCATCCATGTTGTTTACCTTGGAGCCTATAAAGCCTATCGCATACATTATTCTGAAAAATTGGAATTCTATCTTTGACTCAAGGCTTTCATAATTTGAATCCCAATTTCCTGACCTGTCTTAGAATCCTAATAGTCTTTGTGGTCTCAAATTTACACCTGCATTGTTAGTTCAACAAAAATTTGGGTGGTTTTTCACCTAGAGTTATAAGTGTTTAAGAAAGAATTTTTACCTGACCGTTGTGGCATACCCAAATAATTTACCTTTTCTATTCCATTATTGTTCATCAATTACATTATGTTGATATGTGGTCATATTGTCCACATATTTCATAAACTTGTTGCATTGCGTTTACCGAACTAGATGAGGCATTGATGTTATTAGTTTTCTAGTTAATGTCGCTATCTGTGCCTGTATGGTCAAAGTTGACTTTGTTCATATGATTCCTTTTTTTCATTCACATTGTATAGTCTACTTATTTTAGTTGACCACAGACAATTGTTAATAGCCATATTCTCAATTAGATAGTATACAAAATCAATGGTTGTTCTCATCAACGAGGCTTCGACTGTTGCATCAATTGTGCTCCTGGTCGTTGCATTAACTCCATTATAAAAAAGTATGTAATAATAGCTTTCTTAGTAGGTTATGAAGAGAGCAACTTCTCTATAACTCCTTGAATCTCTCTCATGCCTCTTAGAGGGATTCTTTATCATACTGCTAAAAGGTTGTGATTTCCTTGACAATCCAAGCCGTCTTTGTTAATGGAAAGTATTTAGCTAAGAAAACTTACACTAACTAGTCTCATGTAGTTACATGCTCCAAATTAAGAGAATTTAACCATGCCTTTGCTCAATCTTTTAGTGTGAAGGGAAAGAGTCTCATTCTTGCTGCCTTCTTGAATAATCCATTATAACTAAATGTATTGCATCTAAAAAATTAGCAAGGTGAGCATTTGGATCCTCATATGGTTAACCGTAGAAATGACTAGTTTACAAAATATTTAATAAAGCAGGCTTGATTTCAAAATTGTTCACATTAATAAGTGGCTTGATGATCCCTTATTTGTTTAGATTGAACCGGGCAGTATAAAATCCATTATTGTTCTTTATTCACCACCTTCATTTGCTAATATCTTTTTGGTTTCGTCTTGACGCCTTGGTTTTCTTAATTCCCTTTCAAGTTTGGTGACGTAAGTTTGGTGATGCCAAGTTCGCTTAATTTGCTTGCACTTTCGAAACTTCTTATATGCATACACTTGTTACACACAAGAAAGAGTATCAAATAAAAAAGAAAAGAAATCCCAAATCAAAACAATTCAAATCACACTTGAAGCTAGGCGCAATCTATGACAATAGTACCAAAAACTTGATAATTATTTAGTGTTTAGCTTAAAGTTTTTAAATTAATTGAAGTTACTATACCGCAAGTATACGACTCATATAAAATGATATAGTAAGGTATCATTCCGTCAAGGATTGGTTAGTATCCTTGTAATGTAAATTAACTTTTGTTTGAGTAAACCAAATAATGAGAGATTGAAATTGCAAATAATCAAAATTTAAAAGCTTGCAAACACATTTCAAAAGGTCACAAAAATAAGAAAACAATTTGGTTTAGAGAATAAAATTATAAAATTTAGGGTCATTCACTCCACACCATATAATCCCTCACTTTAGTACTGTAATCATGTTTAATCCTAGGCATTCTATTGTGTTGGCCCTTTCTCTCTCAATACTCAAATCAATTAAGCCTAAAATAACGATTAAAGTTCGGTATGTGATCTTTTAACCTACAAATTATACTTATAAGTATTTGATACTGAATTTAGATTCAACATTATTATAATGTTCAAGGCATGATAAGAAATTAATTGTTGAGTAAAAGTAGTTGATTCAATTTTATACAAATAGTTTGTATGTGTTGGATAAAAGGAGACTTATGCTTTACATAGAAGGCAAGAATAAAAGTTGGATAACCGAGACTATCCTTTTATGCTATGTTGGTTAAATTAACATAATGAGAATCATAAAGTTACATACAAGGACATGTTTATTCTTTTGATTATGAATCGTATAAAACTTATGAAACTTTTCAAGTTGAAGAATAACCAAATCAACCTTTGGTGAAAGGATGATGATGGTATTGAATTGTTAAATTTATATATGTGATGTATTGGATGGAATAATAATTCACAAAAGGATAATATTTATATTTCATTAGGTTAATAATGACTTTATGTGATATAGTCATATGTATTAAATGAAATAATGATTTAAAAATTTTGAAAAGTTCAAATTGTTTAAATATAAGTATAAATTAAGCATTGAGAATGCTGAAGCATTTAGATGAGATTGTTGTTGTAAGTTTAAAATTTTGATTTTCTATAAGGAATGAGATTCTCTAATGAATACGTTCACAAAAGAATTTCATAAGAATATGGATTAATGTGAGGAGGAAAATACAATATGAGATATTGTACAATGCAATAGTATTTTTCATATAACTGTACCTAGTACAATGACTTACCTTCAATAGTTCCAATTGAATCAATTAGCAAGATTTCATATCAGATATGAAACACTAAGTCTTTAAAAGAGTCTAAAGTTAATGATTTAAGGACGTGATGGTTAGCTTAAGCATGTATTATCCATTATGTTTATAACTAAATTAGGTAATGAAAGGTTATGTGATATCCAACATTTGGATATAATCTTACAAATTTGTTGAACAAATTGTTTATTTCAATATACTTATAAGAGAATGGTTCTCAGGATAAGTAGTGGAAACAAGATGAAATTTGAAATGTTCAAACCTCATGACAATACATTTGATTGGAACTATTGCCTTATTGATACATTTGATGTATAGTTGAAAGTTTACTAGAAATTGAAAGATTCACTTTCATGATGAATTCAAAGAGTTTGTTTTGGAGATGATTGAGAATTTATCATGTCTACTAGAAGGTTAGTAGGAGTATAGTTGTCCTCTTTGGTGAGAGTGCGTAGAGACATATTGCTCACAGGGAATAACGGTTTTATTTTTCAATTTTTGAAAATATAATTGTCCAAGAACAACTTTTATTGGATATGGCAAGGTAACAATTTAATTCAGGGAATTAGATCTATAGAGATAGATTGGAAGTTATTTACCTATTATAAGTCCAGGTACATAAATAATGTATTAAAGATGTTTAGAATTTGAGATATCTGATATTTATGAAATATTAAAGATATCCATTATTCTATATATGAGTTGATATTTAAGTTTAAGGAGATAAGGATATTAACTTTATAAGTAAATCCTAGTAATGGTTTATTTATTTAGAACAATATCATTCCAGATTGGAAAGGTTCCAATGTAGCAATGGTTGCTAATGAAGCCATAATACCTTTTCCATTAGTGGAAATGATTAATTGTTTCAATAAGTTCTTTAGTAAACTTCATATAGTTCGTTCCATTATTCAAGATAGTAATGTATTATGGAACATTAGAATCATTGGGCATGCAAAAAGAGCTAAGTTCTTATCAAAGATCTAAGTATGTATTTAAGCAATTTTTGTTAATTATGATGATAATTAAGATGAAAGTTGTAAGATTTAAGCACGTGTTCACTATAGAGAATCTTGTAGAATTTTCTGATCAACCCACTGTTCTAGTAGTAGTGTAATCGTCATATGGTGATATGGTATAAGGTGTTCAACATATTGGTTTAGTGCAAGTGGCAGATTGTTGGTTTGTGCCCTACAATTAATCGATTGGTGTATTTTAGTGAAAAAATAGTTTAAAGGAATTTTTTATCTTATACATGTTTAGATGTATATGATGATAAAGTCCATGGGATTGTCATACATTACAAATGAAATTATAATGAGATTATAATTATGAGATTCATTTTGTATTTATATATTATTCCTAAATTATTCCTAGTCATTGTTCTATTAAGACTAGACATTAGTAGAACATAAAAATACTAGCACACATTATATTTTCCTTATGAAGGAAGTAGTTAATCTCATAGATGTATTGGTCCTTATTAAAGAACAAGTTCATTGAACATATCCAAAATGAGAAATCCATTTGGAACATTACTTATATGTCTATAAAATTTTAATTGTGATGATTGTATAAATGATTCTTTAGCTTGGATGTAGCATGAACTATATGGAGGTAGTTGTGTGGTAAAGATACGATTCATCACCCTAAAGTAATTAGGGAGAATGACATTTTGTAAATAGTTTACAAATGTCATTAATTAGGTTGACAACTAATGGCAGAGAACTAATATGATTATAATCAAAATAGAGTAGACATTAATTTCATACTATATATCAAATCAAAACATAGTATGATGAAATGATTAAATTATACAGAAAAATCATGCACGAAAATGTTAGTCAAAATTACTTTGACATTCCTAAATATTTGAGTGATCATGATGCATTGCTAGACGTCAATCTTGATAGATGATTATAAATTGTTTAATTAGAAAATTAAAGATAATTAAAACGAGTTTTAATTTATCTAATTCTAATTATGAATTAGAATTATAATTATAATTAGAATTTATAACTTAAAATCATTGCCAATATATTTAGGAATCTAATGGGTCTTACATATAAAATGGGTTGAAGAGAGCAAAGTTATTTAATCGAATAAGACGTGATTATAAAGTTTGAGAAATTTATGATTAAAAATGAGATATTTAATAAATAAGGATCAATATGAGATAATGGATCTTATTGGCATAATTGGTATTTAATTATAATTATTTGTAATTCTAACTAAAGTTTAATAGAAAATAGAATTAAATTTCAATTCAATTACTAAAACATCACAAACCTATTATAAATAGGCTTAAACTCTAATGGAGCTAGCACTTCTCTTTTAACCTTCTCTATAAGAGTTATAGAGTTCTCTCAACATATTCTATAGATATCGTTAAAGGCCGAACATTTGTGTGACTACAGTGATTAAGATGGATTAATTTCGGAAATAGTTTGAGGGATACGACAAGAACATGATTAAACTTCAGAATAAGATCCAAATTAAGATTCATGCTTTATTATTGATTTATGTGTTAATCATTTTATAGAATTAAAGTGATCTTGGTTTTCGGAAAAAATAAAATTACAAAAAAGTTTTGTAATTATTTCGTTGTGGCTAGGGTTGAATCCGGACTCGATTTTCTAGCAACCTTCAGGGGATTGTGTTTGAGCAAAACAAGTCTGAAAACATTTAACTTTAGCTTTATGAATTTTAAAAAGATCTTAAGTTAGATCTAGAGTTGTAAGAATCAGAGTTTAATGTCCATTTTTTAAAACTCTTTTCCATGAAACTATTGAAATGTGAAAGTGAAGATTCTTACGATCTCAAATTTCGTCTCTTTTTCGTTGGTAAATTGATGTATCTGATTATGCTTTTGAGCATATCTAGGAGAAGGCTTTGGAATTGCTCCTTTTCACCCTTCGCTCGAATAGAGAATTTACTCCAAGCAGCTGTGTTATGACACGCTGAAGACCCACGCTGGTTGCTGCCGTGGTTTCTCACGGTGAATCTGAAAGGCCTGTGGATGCTTCTATAGTTGGAGGTACTAATAGTTGCAGAAACTGATGCACCAAATTGAAATTTGGTTCAATGAACTGCAGTTTATGCCAGTCCTTTCACGCCAACATTTCCCTTTCCTAATTTTCCATCCAGAGACAAAAGGAATTTGGATTGGAATTTCTTTCATTTTATTGAAACCAACATTTCATTTTCTGAAAATTCTTTTTTGTATTTCTGATCATCAATATTCCTCTTGCTTTGTTATTACTTCAAAGATGTAAGTTTTTTTGTGAGAATTTGAATTGTAAAACAGCTTACTTTGTTACGTGAACTGTGCACAAGGCAAAAGAAATTTGACTTGTTTAGGTAGGGTTACGTTTTTGATTGATTTCGATATGCAAGTTGTCCTAACAAAAGTATGGTGGAGCAATCCCTTTCAAGCTCATTGAAGTCAATCCCTCATAGTGGAAAATATTGCCAAAATCAAGCAATTGCTCCTACAAATCCGGCGGTAGATGAGATACACCCAACTATCTTTTAAAGTTTAGCTTCATTTGCATACAGTTTAATTCTTATCCCTTGAAACCAATTCATGATTAACATATACCTGGAATCTTAGTTGAGCAGGACAAAAATTGTATACAGAAACCAAATAATTTAGGAATATACATAGGCATAGAACTTATGTTTGATGGCGTAAATAGTAGACAGTTTACTAATTCCCCTTTGAAATGTAAGAACATGAAGAAAGAAATGTGCCATTATATTCATATAGTGAAAAAAAAAGAGTCCAATAAAACATTATAAAGTTGGTTCCATTTTAATATTTTTTGTTGGGGTATTTACCTGAGAGTACTATAAACCAACGTGAATACTCGCAATCAAACTAGTTTGTGTTATAAAAGATAAAAATAATATGGTGTGCCACTAATTGTTAATACACCACTTAATTGTTAATTCACCAAATGCACCACTTAATAGTTAGTGTACTACTTATATTATCATGATAGTATTTTATTAGAAATTTTGTACTATAAATAGAAGGGTTAACTTGATATAAGTCACACCAATTTATAAGAAAAATTCTTCTCTCCTAAATATTCTTAAATTTTAGTTTCGGTTTTATAACAGTTTGAACTATATTATAAGCCCCTACCAATGAGTGTTATTTTTTACCTTTGTACACAATTGCCTCTTGGTGTTTCTGAGCAACTTCTTAAGGAGACAGACTACAGTTGGAAATCAAATAATGGTGGGAGTGAAGATAAAGTATTCACGTATGTTCTTCATATTATGCTTGCGATTTGTTCTTATATTATAATCCGCTCCTCGATTTTTTAATTTCTAGTTTGTATTATTCCCATATGTATTTGCACTAATTAAGCTCTATCATGGACATGAGTCGATGGACTTAAGAAATGGACATGTCTACAAACAAATATTTATTATTCAACTACTTTGGCGAAGGTTGTCTTTGGATGATGTGAATACGACATTATTTCATACAATGAATAGAAATGGCTCTTTTGATAAACTACTATGATCGCAAAATTGTGAATAAAAATACTTCTCAAAGAATCAATGAATAAAGATTATGTTGACAAGTGCTTCAAAATTTATTAAATTAGAGTTGACATGTTTAATATATTAAGGTATAATAAAAAAATTACTAATTAATGATGATAAATTTTCTATTGAGGATAATGTCAAAATAGAGATTTTATTATAATTTAAGTTAAGAAGCAAATTTTTTATCAAATTGAAAATTGCAAGGTGTTCTCCCAAAATTATATATAATTTGTTAAAATTGAATAAATACTTTAGGAAAAAAAATATATGCGAAAACAAGTTTCTAACTCCCAAAAATAATTTTAACTAATGTAAAACGCATAACAATTCAATAGACAAGAATAAAAATTGAAGAATAATTAAATTAAAATGGATCATTTGAATATATTTTATTCTTTACACATGAAAAGCTTTACTAACAACTTAACAAATAAGTTAAATTATTTCTTCCAACCCATCTTTTAGTTTCAATAGACGTTAAGATTAAGAAGCACTACCTTTGTTAAGTATCCATCCTTATTTTGAGACAAATATGACTTTCTAGTGATTATAGACACTTTCATAGTTTATAGGGATGAGGAGCTAGTGAAAACAAGATGGATGATGGTTAAAGTAAGCTTTTCTAAGCAAGCACGAATGTGTAAGGTGCTACATGCCCTTTCCCTTTACTTACATAGTAGTATGAGTCAACTGTGTAAGAATATAAAAATATGTGCAAAAAGAAGTCAGAGGGCAAAGATATACACATTCTTGCACACATCCATGTTCATGACATACATGGTCGTGTATGACAACCGTGTAACTCTCTATAACCATAGACATATGTAATTTTGTTAAAGTTAGAAGTAACATAGTCACTTATGCAACTGTTTATGTGACCATGTACACTGTAGAAAAAACCCAAATTTTGAAATATAAAAGAGAAAAAGGTGTAGGACACTAAGTGAAAGTAGGTAGAAATGTATTTTCATCCTTTTGTTGGTTGTTTTTTAATATCAGGTTGTTTATAGAGATGGTTGTCAAGGTTAGTTTGAGAGTTTTATTGATTATTATATCAACCTAGTTTCAATCCTAAAACTTAGAAAGACAACTTGTAGCTATGGTTGAAATATTGTTTCTAGCAATGGTTAATTGCTCAGTGTTAGATTTTACAGATTTTCATTTGAATTTACTGAATTTATTTTGTCAACTTGGCCTATAGTTTTTTCTCTACATTGGAGTTTTCTACGCAAATCTTGGTGTTTGTTTCATTACTTCATTTTTCAGTCTTATACTGATCAGTTGGTTAATTCTTATGAGTTTTTTTCTTATTGATCTTTGGTTCACTTATATTGAGTTGTGCTATTGACTCCTAAAAAGTAGTATTAGAGTCATCGTGATGTGAAATGGAAATAACTCTATGGTCAAGTTGACATCAATAAGTTACTCTATTTGAAGGCACATGATGAAGGACCTTTTGTACTGTAAGATCTTTTCTATCATATTAATGTAGACAAAGGTGTAAAGGATGAAGTTTCTTCAAAACCAGGGAAGATGTCAGATAGAGAATGAGAAAAGATGAAGGGAAAAACTCTGGGCATGATTCGACAATGGATTGAAATCAGTATATTCAATTATATGTCTTAAGAAATAGATCCTTTTAAGATGTGGGAAAGCTTTAAGGCCTTTATAAAAGGAAGGCTACTTATAATAAGGCCCCTCTGATTAAAATATTTATAAACTTGAAGCAAAAAGTTGGGAAATATATATTGAAGCATCTGAGTAATTTCTATGACATAATTAACAAGCTTACTACCATAAAGACCATTCTTGATAACAAGCTTTAAGCCTTATTGCTATTGAGTTTGCTATCAAATAGTTGGGAGACACTGGTGGTGATAATTAATAATTTAGCTCATAACAGTGTGCTTTCATTGGATGTAATCAAAGAGAGTGGTATCCAATGAAGAAATCATAAGAAAAGAGATGGAAGGTGATAATGTTTAGGCTTTAACAGCAGAAAGAAGGAGGAGCAGCAAGAGTAGAGGTTCCAAAGGGCGTGGCAAGTCCAAGAATTGATCAAAATTTATAGGTGACAAAGAGGTGGTGAGATGCCATTATTGTGATAAGGCAAGATAAATTAAGAGATTTTACTACAATTAGAAGAGGAGTCAGAAAATGTAAGATCATCATAATGGTGGAGATGATAAGAATACAACCACAATTACTACAAACATAAACAATAAGGTGTCTTTAGTTTATGCAGTAAGTTAATGACTTCATAATGGTGATTTGGGTTCTGGGTGGCTGATTGACACGTGAGCTTATATCATTATATTCCAAAAAAGGAGTACTTCTTAAACTACAAAAGTTGATAATTTAGAAGTCTAAAGATAGAAAATCAAAGTTCCACCAAGATTATGGATATGGGTGATATTAAAGTTTAGACAAATGTTGGATGCTTGTTGACTTTGAGAGATGTATGACACAACCCTAATTTAAAACTAAATTTGTTATCAACTATTGTGTTAAATCAAGAAAGATTCTAGTGCATTTTCAAGGATAAAAGTGGAAAATATCTAAGGGAGTAATGCATATTTCTCGAGGAGAGTTATATTACACATTGTATAAGACACATGCAAAGGAGTGTGATGGAGAAGCATATATAATTAAAGAGAAAACTTATCCAAATATAAGGCATTGATGATTAGGGATTGTGGTTCAGAACAAACTAAAGTTTCTAGCTACTAAATCCCTTATCCCAGTTAAGAACATCCTATCACTTAATCCTTGTTATCATTATTTAGTAGGAAAGTAGTATAGAGTCCCTTTAAAAGAAGATCTGTAAGGAAGAAGAAAATATTAGAGCTAGTACATTCAGATCTCTATGGCCCAAATTATGAGGATTCATTGGGAGGTAACAAATATTTTGTTACGTTTGTTGATGGTGCTTTAAGGAATACTTAGGTGTACATATTGAAAGCAAAGAGTCAAATCTTTGAAACTTTATAGAAGTTTCCTGCCATGATAGAAAGAGAAGTTGAGAGGAAGCTAAAGTGCCTGCGAATAGATAATGGATGTGAGTATATTTCCAAGGAGTTTGAAGACTACTATATGTTGTATGGCATTAGACATAAAAAGACCAAACCTGATACTCCATAACAAAATGGTATTTATGAAAGGATGGACATAACTAATGTGGAGAAGGTTTGTTGCATGCTTAGAATGTCTAAGCTATCGAAGATATTTTTGGGTGAAGCAGTCATAACTACAATCTATCTAATCAATAGAGATCATTCAATTCCCTTGGTGCTTGATATTTTTGAGAGAATGTGGATATGCAGAGATATCACATACCATCATTTAAGAGTATTTGGTTACAAGGTATTAAACGTGTATCTAAGGATCATAAACAAAAGATTGACTTAAAGGTGATACCTTGCATCCTTATCGACTATGATGATGATTAGTTTAGCTTTAGGCTTTATGAACCAAAGAAGCATAAAGTGTTCAGGAGCAAAGATGTGATATTCTAGGAGTGCGAGAGAGATGCAGATATTTTTAAAGGAGATAAAGATACAAATAATAGCTCATATTAAAGTATTGTGAATTCTTCTCCAAATTTTACCTTTAGTGAGTAGTCTACAAGTAAAGGAGATGAAGAGCTTGATTAAGCACACATTGATGGTGATTAGGTGAACTTGGTAATGATGAGTCATATGAACCATATTTGGACAATGTTAAAGATGAAGCCATTGAGGAAAATAAACAGGAGGACCAACTAGATCCAATAGCTACTGTTATATAGTTTTGAAGGTCGAAAAGGGAGAAAACACCTTTTACAAGATATCCAAGTTCAAAATATATCTTAGTTACTACTGAGGGGGAGCTTTAGAATGTCTAAAAGATTGAATTTTATGAAGATAAAGATTTCTATTTCACACCTATGTAAGAAGATATGAACTCTCTAAAGAAGAATGATACATATAAGCTTGTGAATCTTCCAAAAGGAAAAAAGGCATTAAAGAATAAATGGGTGTTCAAAATAAATAAAGATGATGACAAGATAGTGAAGCATAAGTCAAAGCTAGTGATAAAAGGTTCTAGTCAAAAGATGGGTACAAAATTTGATGAAATCTCATCAGTGGTTAATATAACTTCAATTCAAATAGTATGGAGTTTGACTGTGTTTGGATCTTGAACTCAAGTAGTTAGATGTTAAAATAACCATCTTGTATGGAGACTTGGAAGAGGAGATATATATAGAGCAACTAGAAGGTTTCAAGGCTAAATACAAAGAGAATTTGGCTTATAGGTTAAAGAAAAGTTTATATGGGTTGAAACAAGCTACAAGGTAGTGGTATCAAAAGTTTGACTCATTTATGATAGATTATAGTTAGAAACAAACTTATGTCAGTCCTTATGTGCATTTCAAGAAGTGCACAAGTAGGAACTTCATCTTCTTCTATATGTTAGTGACATGTTGATCGTAGGTGATGATTTTGGAATAATTTAAATGTTAGAAGAGAATTTGTCTAAATCTTTTGATATGAAAGATTTAGCAAATGTATTGAAGATTTTAGGCATGGAAATAACTTAAGACAGGAAGAGTAAGAAACTATGATTGTCAAAAGAGAGATACATTAAACAGGTATTAAAAAGGCTCAATATGAATCATATTAAGCTATTTAGCATGCCATTGGCTTCTCACTTTGTGCTGAGTAAGTATGAATGTCCCTTAACAAAAAAGGAGGAAGATGATATATCTTCTATTTCATATTCATCTACAGTAAGGTTTTGACGTATGTTATATTATATATAAGACTAGATATTGCACAAGCTGTTGAGTTAATAAGTAGATACTTGTCTAAATTGGGAAGGTTTAATGAGAAGCGATGAAATAGATTTTGAGTTATTTGAGTGGTCCATCTAAACAAAGTTTGTGTTTTAGTGATGGTGAGCCCATTTTTGAAGCTTATACAAATGCAAATATGGTTGAAGATCTTGATGGTAAAAGTCCACTTCAAGTTTTTTGTTCAAGTTTGTAAGATGAGTCATTTCATGGCAATCTAAACTACAAAAGCTTATGGCTTTATTAACAACTAAAGCAGAGTATGTAGCTATAGTAAAAGCTAATAACAAGATGCTTTGGCCAAAAAGGTTCCTTAAAGATTTGAATGTGAATTAAAAAGAATATGTAGTATTTTGTTATACTCAAAGTGTTATTGACTTAAGCAAAAATACTATGTATCATTTCCACAAAAAAACACATAGATTTTAGATATCATTGGTTAAGGTTATTGATTGAAGAGCAACAGATGATGTTAAATAAGATTCACATAAATGGTGGTAACATGTTGATAAAAGAGGTTCTTAAAAATAAGCATGAACTTTGTAATATGTTTGTTAGATGTCTTTCAAGTGGATACTGAAGCATTATGTGTCTCCCCCATATTTGGGCTAGAGGAGAAGATTGATGAGTGTTCAACCCTATTTTAAGACCAATATGACTTTTTGATGATTGTAGATACTTTTATGATTCATGGGAATGATGAACGAGTGAAGATAAGAAAGAAAATAGTTGGAATAAGCTTTTATGGGAAGATATGACCTTGGCGGGTACTACATGCTTGTGTCCTTTATTTATATGAATGTGTGAATCAATCGTGTAAGCTTTTGGAAATGTGTTCAGAAGGAAGAGAAAGGGAAAAGGCATGCACAATTGCGAATATGCCCATGTTCATAACATATATGACTGTGTGTGATGACCTGTAACTCTCTATAGCTATGTACATTCGTGATTTTGTTAAAGATGAAAAAGGCATAGTGATTTACATGATCGTATAAGTGAACGTTTGCTGTGTAAAAAAATTCTATTTTAAAATATAAAAGATAAAACTTGTAAGTTTAATATAAGAGTGGCAAATTGGCTATAACACAAAAAGTGAAGAAATTTTGAGGGAAAGTAGATAGAAAGTATTCTCATCATTTGTTGATTGTTTTTTAATAACAAGTTGTTTATAAAGATTATCTTTAGGGTTAGTTTGAGAGTTTTGTTGAATGATATTTCAACTTAGTTTCAATAATGAAACTTGGTGAGACAACTTGTAATTGCGGGATGAGAAATTATTTTAAACCAAGGTTGATTACTTGGGATTAAATTTTGTAAATTCTTATATGAATTTAGTGGATCTGTTTGTCAATTTAGCCCATAGTTTTTCTCTCTACATTGGAGGATTTGTCACATAAATCTTATTGTTGGTTTCATATGCTAATAAGCTAGTTAATTCTTATAAATATTTGGTCTTTAGTTGATTTTAGAGAGTTATGTTATTGACTCCCAACAACCTTCTCTAGTAAATAATAAAACACAAATCTGATCATTGCTATATGATTTTTTAAAGATAAAATAATTCTTTAAAGCCATAAAAGGATTCAAAGGGTCTTTACAATGATGTACCAAACAAAAGGAAATGCATCACATTTTTAATTGTACTTCGGAAAAACTGGGAAGCTAAAGATTCCATTGTCTTCTAGTAGAGGTTCTCAATTGTCCTAAAATTTAATGGGCCACCAGAGTTTCCGTTATCTAATAATATAGCTTGTGGGATTAAAACATGCTTATTTTTATTAGCCTTGTGAAAGATTCTTTGATTCCCTTCCCTCTAAATTACATGGACTGCAAAGTTAAGACTGAGACTTAAACAAACTTTATCTTTCCCTAAAAAGCTAAACTTATCTTCAACCCATTCCAATATATTGTTCCAATATGACTCATGACAGTAAAGATTTAAGCCGTGTTGAATGCTAGCCTAAATGGAAGTGGTGAAGCTACATTTGAAGTATATATCATCAATGTTTTCTTTCTCAATATGACATAGCATGCATAACTTATAAATGGACTCAACTATCATGTATTTAGTTTTCAGTCTTCTCCTAGCTACATACTAAGTAATGAATGAAGCTTTTGGTTTTAAGGAACCTTTTTATACAATATTGTACCAAGGAATGAGAGGTATAGGAGCACTGTGAGCTTTGATGCATAAAGAGTTTTTGTAGTCTCCGATGTTACTTAAAGATGAAATAGGTTTATTAGGAGAGCAAGGATTGAGCAGTTTGGAAAGTAGCTCAGAAGCCTATCAGTCCTCTTCTTTAAAAATGCCAAGAATTTTACTCAATAACATTTCTAACTTGTGCTTGAGAAAAGATTCTTATAGATTGTGAAGAAATATCCTCCTTAAGGCATATGGGCTTAGAGGAGTCTAATTATCTAACTATAACTATGTATCACCATCATTCCTTACCTGAATTTTGATAAATGGATAAACAATTAATAACTACTTCGTATTTAGCTCAAAGTTTTAAAATTAATTAAAGTTGTTATACTGTAAGTATACGACTTATATAAAATAATATAGCAAGGTATTATAATTCAAATTGACTTTTGTTTGAGTAAATCAAATAATGAGAAATTGAAATTGAAATTGCAAAAATTAACAATTTAAAGCTTGCAAACATGCTTCAAAATGTCTTAAAAATAAGAACATAGTTTTGGTTTCAAGAAACAAATTATGAAGGCTAGGTCATTCTCTCTATACCATGTAATCCCTCACTTTGGTAATATAATCATGCTTAGTCCTAGGCATTCTAATGTATTGACCCTTTCTCTCTCAATACTCGAACCAATTTAACCCAAAATAATGATAAAATTTTGGTATGTAATCTCTTAACCTACACATTTTACTTAACCTTTAAGTGGATACGAAGTATCTTTCTCTATATGTCAAGTTAGCTTGATGTGTAAAGTGTTCTCAAAGTTTTCCATTCTTATAGTACATCTAAATTGATTTCCTAACTCCATTTTTCAATGTAAGCAAGACATATAAAGTCCATACATGATAAGCGTTAAAGCAAACCATAAATTTGAAGTAAATCACACATTAGTATAATGCTTATAATACGATAACGAATACACGAGAAGGGGGGTTGAATTGTGTATTCCCCTTTTTGAAAACTCTTTCAAAACTGTTTTGTTTAAAAAAAACAAATTCTTTTACAGAAACTTTAGTAAATTCAAAATAATCAAAACTTTGAACTTTAAGAGAGATAGGGTAGAGAGAAGTTCATATAACGATTTTATACTGGTTCACCCCAAACCGTGGGCTACGTCCAGTTCTCAGAGTTCTTTCTGAGATTTCACTATCTCTTCAACGTTTACAAGTATTCTTTCCGAGCCTCTTCAGGTCTCTACACTCAGTATTCTTTCACTCTTAGCCTCTGCAGGCTATCTGTACTACTTTCTTACAAAAGTATTTGAAACCTGTTACAGTAATACTAGCTCTCATCTAATTTGCACAATTGTCTTACAGACGAGCTTTTTCGTTCGCGTATACGTAGATCAATTATCTCAACTTTTTCTAACTTTGCAATCTTCGATTTCGACTTATATTTATAGCCTTCGTCTGCAATTGCTTCTTGAATCTTGCTTCTTGAATCTTGTTTCTTGAATCTTGAAAGAAACGATTAATCAGTTGAATTCTGTAACTAACTCGAACTGACTCTTGCATCTTCTTTTGAATTCTGCGTATGCTTTTCTCCATCTGTATTTTTGCGTCTGCTTTTCTGCGTCTGTATTTTTTCGTCTGTGTTTCTGCGTCTGTGTTTCTTCGTCTATGTTTCATTTTGCGTCTGCGTCTGCTTTTCATTTTGCGTCTACGTTTGCTTCTCATTTTGCGTCTGCGTCTGCTTCTCATTTTGCGTCTGCGCCTGCTTTTCATTTTGAGTCTGCGCCTGCTTTTCATTTTGCGTCTGCGTCTGTTTCTCATTTTGCATCTGCGTCTGCTTCTCATTTTGCGTCTGTTTTTACTACTTCTTTGTTATTCATCAAAATCATATATATGTAAAGTCATTTTGACTCAACAAAATTAAACCAAAGTGAGTTCTTACATAGTTATGGTAAGAACAAATCTAAAATCTACTTAGAAATCCATTACAATCATCACCAACATCCTCACAACAAATCCATACCTCCTTTTCATACAATAACTAAACAAATCAAATGAGAGAAGAGAGAATAGAAGGCTTAAGAGTTGAAGAACAAAGCTGAAACTTGGTGTGACAACTTTGAGATCTCTTGAAATCACTTGATTCTCTTAGAAAATCCACCAAAAAATATATCTATCTTCCTCCTTTTTGTGTGTTGCATGACCCTCTTCTCTTTTTAGGCTTTAAAATAAGGTTTTTATACCCCTCTAGGCAGTTAAACTGACCTAGTATGGATGTAGAGCAAATTGGTATTACCAACTGGAAAGTTGAAAATTTTGAACTTCTGCCTAGAAAATTCCCGCTTTCTTCTTTAATATCTACAACAAGTCTACATGCAAATTAGTTGATAATCAACACAAATAAGGTCCAAATTTTTCCCAAACATTAACATATAACCATGAAAAATTTATGTGCATCAAAACACACTAAAAGCATGCAAAACCTAAAACTTAAAAATCTTCATTTAAAACCTAACATGCAATTTATCATTTGTAGTCGCATATATATGGAAGATATGTAAATAACATAAAACTTAAGCTAAACATCTTAGTATGTATGCTAAACATATGCATTATCACGTGACTTAAACAATCTTATAATAAATATCGCTCATCAATAGCTGGCATTTTTCTTAGAATCCATTGCTACATGATTTTGTTACATTATTCGTTTAAATATGATACGTAAGTCCCACCCGACGGGCTCTAACTTGAATCATCACGATTAGTGGGACCCCCACTTTTAGAATCTTGAACGTTGTCAAAGGAAAACCAAGAATTTGCTGACCTTGTAGTAGTAGTTCAACTAATAGGTCCAAAAGCTACCTAAACCAAAACTTTTCCAGCTTCTACAATCACCCTCTATTTCTCTCACAAACCAATCTTCCCCTATTTTACTCATTATTCATAACCAATCCATGGCTAGCACTGATCATCAAGATTTCAGCTTTCCCACCATCACCGACACGCTAACGTCGAGCATTGATTCACCACCATTATGGCGCTTGTCCCCTGTAGCCTCCCCCTGCCACGAGAAATCATCATACAAAGAAGCGGAAGAACTGAAGGAATGTGTACAAACTCGATTGGAGATCAAGTGCACACAAAGAAAGAGCTTTTCATGTGGTTGGGATAAGTTGTTGAAAGCAGGCAACAGAAAGGAAGATGAAGATGATGATGAAGCGGAAAAGATGGACTTGTTATGGGAAAATTTCGATGAAGAGATGTTGAGGAGAAGTAAGAGCGCAAGAGGCCAATCTGAGCAAATACCGGACGTGGGATGTGTTCATCAAACTTTGAGATTATCCAAGAAGAATGGCACTTTGTTTTCGCCCAGAAAGACAGGGTTGGTGGTGTTTGTCAGAGTCATGAAGAGGCTTCTCTTGCTACACAATTCTCATAAGCCAGTCAAGAATCATTCTTCTCATAAGCAATCAAAGAGGAACCTTTCATAGTGACTGCAAGTTCTGGGTTTAAGAAAGTGACAGCCCAGCTACTGATCATGGCATTGATGTTACATGCAACATTTTTTCTTTCGACATGATATTATTAAAATATAAAACCATTTATTTGATTTTTCTTTTTTCTTCAATTATTTGGCACCGACCAAGTAATTGTTTAAAGTCAATCAAGAACCTGTGCGGTGTGAAAAAACAAAATTGTTCAGGTGAATTAAGACTCCACTTTAATTAATACGCTACTGGAGGGTAAACTTGATAAATCCATGTGGTCTGTTTTTCTTAATAAACTGTTAATGTTGGGTTAAGTCCAGACTTTACAACATATTTGGGCATTAAACCATATGGTCCAAAAAGAGACAGGTTACAAAATCACCGTAAAATTTTTAGAAAATTTAAATAAGTCTTTAAATTTTATAAATTTATCCTTAAGGGTAAATCTATTCACATAATAACACCTATAGGTAAAATTTTACAATGGTGTCAGTATTAATGCCTATTTGGATGGACTTTTGGGAAGTCAATAAGCAATTTTTTTTACCACAAAAATTTTTTTAAAAGAAAAATAGGTGTTTGATTGTAAAATAAAAAATACTTCTTTAATAGATATGACTTTTTTGGCAGTCAAAATATAACTTTTTAAGAAACTCAAATTTGAAACTTCTAAAAAAAAACTCTCAAATGACTTTTTTGGGTATATTTTTTCAGATCAATTAATGAGTCTATTTTTTAGTCTCTTTTGTCCTTATATTTTATACATCATTTCCACAATACCCATAAACTCATCTTTCCATTTATTATGTATTTAACTATTTACTCAACTTGAATATTTATTTTGAAATTTATATAATATTATTTGACTTTTCTATATTTTAATATTTATTTTTGTTATTAGTTTGTTTATGTTATAATCCATATAAAAGATTTAGTTAGATATATTTTCATTTGTGTTTCATATAGGTTAAAATTATATAATAATTAATATTGTGCTTTGCATATTGTTTAATATACTTTAAATAATATATATAT
>JANTPM010000003.1:25928980-25945676 GCA_025434745.1 Erythroxylum divaricatum
TATATGAAAGGAATACCTCATAATATATTATTAACAAGTCATAATGTTAATACATGAATCACAAATATCCATTGGCCCAGGGCACACTACTAACACTAATAATAGACACATGGCCAACTTGATTTGCTATAATTAATTGATGTGCTCCAAGTTGATTTGTTATAATAAATTGATGTACTCTATTTTGCGATTTTGCTTTTATAGCTAGATTAAGTGACTCATTATAATGATGTTTTCTAGCTTTTGCTAATATTAATTTAACTCCTTTTTTTAAAAAAATGCAAGTTCTTTTAATGCATCCTAATGTGTAATCCATGGCTAAACCAAATACAGGTTTTTTCAAATCATCAACACACAAATGAATATGTGATATAATCATTATCTTCAATTAAATAAACATTAAGAACACTTGAAGATATTTCTCAATTATAAAACATCAACTCATAAATAAGGATTGGATGTTATGATTCTAGGCAATGACCCTTAAGGTATTATCTTGTTCAATTAACTAATATGGTTTTTCAAGCTTTAACTTGAAGCCTCATGATTTTGCTTTCAAGACTTATTTTTTAATATGTACTTTTAAATTATCCATTTTAAGCTCATTTCTTATCCTATTATTATTGTTGATAAAATCCAATTGGAGGTTTCTTTTCGACTACTTGATTACTCTATGAAAAATATAAGAGATTCCTCCACCGTGGATTAAAGGCATAGTTGTAGGGGTTATTTTTTTATTAGTTACTCCTCATATAATCCACTTGCTCGATCATCAAACTTCCAATATGGCATTCATTTCATCTATGTCCTTCCCTATATATCTCATAGTATAATGCTTAGGCTTGATTTATTAAGGTGCTCATACTTTTAAGTTTATTTATTAAAGCCTCCACCTGAGCTTCCAATCAAGTGGTAGCTTCCATATTATGTACAACTACTTACTTTTTTGTTCTCAACCTACTAGCCTACCACCAAAAGTTATTAATGTCATTTCTTTGTTAAAGGTGGCTTATAGAGTTATATTTTTTAGTTTCTTACTACTTATTGCATTGATCGTCAACTTTATTATGTAGGTCAAATCATTCGAGAAAGTTTGAACCTACATCTATTCTAAAATGACACAATGAAGGCATTTCCTTAGCATATCCTTGAATATATCCCATGCTTTATAAATTTTTTTATTTTAAATTGAATTTAGGTAGTTATGTCACTTCTAAGCTTCGTAGTCTTTTAAAAAAAATATAATTTACAAGGAACTTCTTGGCTAGGTTGTCCAATATTATGATTGAAGTTGTAAGTGGTGACTTCAACGACTATTTTGCTTAATCCCTAAATAAGAATGGGAATAGTATTTGTCTAAATGCATAATTAATTACTTCATTTATGTTAAAAGAATCACATATATCCAAAATTTTGGTGATATGTGCATTGGAATCTTCATTCGGCAACCTGTCAAACTATATGTATTACTATAATATCTAGATGATGTTTAGTTTAATTTCAAGATAGTTTACATTGACTATGATTCTTTTAATACTAAATTGCTTTCCCTTAAGTGATAGTTCTATGTATTCCGACATAGTTTTGTGCTCCTCTGTTGTGTTAAGGTGTAACTTTTAGGATGTTGACTTGTTTTATTTTTTAAGCACCCAATAAAGTGTTTTATTGATCTCTAGATCTTTGCTCCATGAGTTTGGATATTTAGAAATTTTTCCTACACCAAGATTACAATCGAAATCAAAATAAACCATGCATAGAAAGTGAAAAATCTAAATTAAAATAAAAATGAAAAATAAATTACTAAAGTAATAGTGTTTGAGACTCCCAGACATCAATTACTTCCCTAAAAATAGTGCTATAAGCTTGGTGAGTTATTTCCTACTACTTAATGTTTCTTTGCCATAAAATATTACTCACAACCTAAGTCAAGTATAGTTTGGCCCTGGGCAGAAGGCTTGAAATCAACGAGTTAACAGGGTCTTGAGTTTTTTCCATAAAATTATGCCTCAAGCTAGGCCAGACATGGGAGACAATCGATGTTGTTTTAAGAAAAATGACATTATTTTCATTTTTAATCTAAGTTTTATAAAAAAAAATTGTGCTAAGTCAAGCTAAGCCATGCTTCAAACTATCAGGGGCTCGAATTTGAACCCAATCGAGCCTCAAACTAGCCTAACCCAACTCATTCTCATCCCTAATCAAATAATCCTATCATTTGGTAATAATATAGTAATGAATAAAGTATTAATTGCACAATAGTAAACTATCCTACTATAACCGAGCTTAATAATTAAATATAGTGATTGTTAATTGGGAATTTTATATATATATATATATATATATATAACTACATTAAAGATAAACCAAACCACTAAAATCAAATCTTAGAACTAAATAAAAAGATGAAAGCAAGGTGTAATAAACATTTAGATCAAAGTTCTCCTAGTATCAACTTTATATTGATGATTCAATTTATTAAAAGGTTTTATAATCGGGATTGATGAAATTTCCTAAGATAATGAATTGCTCTTATTCAAGTTATAACCACCTATTCTTAAATCTATTCGCAAACATCCCTATTAGAATAGGTCTAAAGAGAACAAATTAAGATTTATGAAAGATTTTATCCTAACACTAGAAGAATCGTAAAGTTTGTATTCAACACACTATTTAACTCTTAATATCATCATCCCACCAAGTCTGAATCCCATACCACTGTAGGATCTGGGGAGGTCTAATAATACACAGCTTTACCCTTACAGAGTAGAGAGGCTATTTCCAGTAGACCCATATGCAAAGGTGACATGAAGAAAAAAAATTACGTAGTATAGTAATAATTCAACAAAAAAACTATAAATAAGTGATGCAAGTTAAAAAGAGTAAATAAATAAAACTAAAATAAATAAATAAAATAAAATAAAATACTTGATATGGTGTCAAGATCTGCTAATACTTGATAAGCTGCAAAGTATAGCTTTTCATGTCTCGAGTTGTGTTAGGGATCCTTTCTCAGTAGCCATATGAGTATGAACAATCCAAAGGTATCAGATGATGTCGAGGGACCTTTCCCCATACACTAGAGCTAAAAATCCAAGTTGTAGGACAGAAAGACTTGTCCACAACTTACAATTAGAAAAGAAAAATTGTACACTAAGGTTAGTCTTCTTAAGCGATAGATACGTTGTCAAAGCTTTACAGTAAAAGACTCTCAATAACTTCCACAACTGTTTTGGTGTGCTTTAAAGGATATCCTTTACTCGTATCTTAACACGCTAGAATTTTCTATTTCTGGCCAATTTCTCAATAAGGGCCAACTCTATCATATCCTTCTTGATCACTTTCCTTTAGTTCTTGTTTAGCCTTCCTTTTCTCTTTGCAGTCACGAAGGATTATTTTCTCACAGTGTCATATAGGAGCATCAGGGTGCCTCCTGCTCTTATGCCCTAACCACGTAAGCCTAGTCTCTCGCAACTTGTCGGCAATACTAGCCATTGTAGTTTGTCTCTCATCATACGATTTCGGACCTTATCTCTTCTGGTAATATCACATATCCATCGGACCATTCGCATCTCTGCTACCAACAACTTACTTGTATATCTACGTTTGGTGGGCCAACTCTCTGCCCCATATAACATGGTTGGTTGAATCACCATTCAATAAAATTTTCCTTTAAGCTTTAATGGAATTGTCTTATCACATACGACCCCTGATGCGCTTCACCATTTGACCCACCTAGATTTGATACAATGAACTATATCGGCATCGATATTACAATCACTCTGAATGATAGACCAGAGGTATTTAAAACTCAATTTATATAGCATGACATTAGTACCAATTGATATGTCCACCTCATGGATCATTTGCTTCCCGAAAAATTGCATTCTAAGTACTACATCTTAATCCTGTTCATTTTAAAACCTTTCGACTCTAACGTTTCTCTCCAACATTCTAACTTGAAATTTACTCCCTCTCTGGTCTCATTCATGAGGACAATATCGTCAACATATAACATACACTGAGGTACCTCTCTTTGAATATGTTTGGTAAGCTCATCCATTACTAATGCAAACAGAAAAGGGCTTAAGGCGAAGCTTTAGTGTAGCCCAATACTAATAGAAAAGTTTTCATGTTGCCTCCTATTGTCTGTACGCTCATCATTTCTCTTTCATATATATCCCTAATTATGGGTATATAGGTCATAGGAATTCCCTTTGCCTCCAAACACCTCAACAAGATTTCCCTACGAACCCTATCATATGCCTTTTCCAAATTAATAGAAACCATATGCAAATTTCGTTTTCATTCCTTATAGCATTTCATTAGTCTATAGAGGAGACGTAGCACTTCTGTTGTGGACTTGCCAGGCATAAAGCCAAATTGGTTGGCTGATATAGAAGTTGCTCTTCGGACTCTCTTCTGAATCACCTTCTCCCACAGCTTCATAGTGTGACTTAGTAGTTTAATGCCTTTATAGTTGTGACAATGTTGGATGTCCCCTTTGGCCTTGTATAATGAAATCAACCTACTCAACCTCCATTCACATTTTGGTTTACTCGATGATCACATTAAAAAGCTGAACTAGCCACTAAATAACGACAACTCTTATTCTCTTCCATACCTCTATAGGAATCTCCTCCGGCCCTACTGCCCTTCCGCTCTCTTTCTCCCTCAAAGCCTTTGTAATTTCTTCCCTTATGACCCTTTCACACTGAGACCAATTATGAAAATGCTTCGACACAGAAGGGTCACCTAACTCTATGTTATCTAATGCCTTCATTATACAGGCCAAAAAAACGTCTCTGCCATCTACTCCTAATTGCAAGGGCCTACATAAGTAACTAACCTGTTTCATCTCATATACAATAGATTTGGTTGGAATCTCTCGTCTTAGTTCCCTATCTTGTGTCAACTTGAAATTTTTTATGCTCCCATGTTAGTATCCAGACTCCTGTACAAAGTCTCGTAAGCTTCACCTTTAGCCACTGAAATTGTCTTCTTTGCCCTCTTCTTTGCCAATTTGTACCTTATTTATTAGTTTCCCTCTCCGCCTCTATTGTACTTGCTAATAGAGCTTTGTATGCTCTCTTTTTCGCTTTCACCGTTCCCTGAACTTCTTCCAAACACTACTAAGATTCCATCCGCCCACCCCACGGTCCTTTAGAAACTCCCAGGACTTTTGTGGCTATTGCTCTTACTAAGGGAGCTACTCCCTCTCACATCCGATTAGCATCCCCTCTCACAGACCATAAGGCTCTATATTGGATTCGAGTCATAAATTGTTCCACCATATCCCCTTTTAGATTCCACAATCTAATTTACAACACTGTTTAGTAAATTGTTATGTCCTCCATCCTTTCACTTCTAGATCCAAAACCAACAATTTATGTTGGGTTGCTAAGCATGCTCCCTGAAGCACTTTGCAATCCTTGCATCATTCTCTGGCTCTAATCCTGACAAGAAAATAATCAATTTGTGTCTTGAATGTGCTACTCTTAAACATCACCAGGTGTGCCTTGTTTTTATTAAATAAGGATTTTGCTATCACTAACTAAAACGCTACAACCATGTCTAATAAAGCATTCCCACTTTCATTTCAGGCATCACCTATTTGTAATAAAAAAAAAATATCTAACTTAATTACTTGCTCATAATATCATGTACTAGTTATTCAGGTCAACAAATTATTTTAGAAACACGATTTCAATCAAGGGGTACATATAAAATAGAAAATTTCCAAATAAGAGGAGACTTTCTAAATTATGAGCGGACAGTATTAAAGAAAGAAAGAAGTTGTCTTATATGACATTTAAGTTTGAGAATTCAAACCTCTCAATAATCTTATATAGCCATCCATACATAGCAAAAATGATCGATTGCTGGCAAAGATCCTCACAATAATAATGCCAATAAAGTTAGGAAATGGGGCAAGAAGATTTTACCAAGTTTGGCTCCAACGAGAAAGACTGCAATACCAGGTGCATAATGCCTCAATTCCGGAATCCATTTCTTAACAACATTTTCATAACTGGCCTTGCTAGTAAGAGAGAAAGCAAGAAGAAAAACATCTTCTCCTCTATAGCTCAGAGTTCTTAACCTATTGTAATCTTCTTAATATCTAAGCCATAATCTCTATCCATATATGAATTCTTTCCAATCATCCACGCACAAATAGATCTAATCTAACGAATATCTCAAATTAGTATTGAAAGTAAGAAAATCCAAAGATAGTTATCATATATGAAACTTCAACTTACAAATAAAATAGAATCAATATTGACAAAGACAATAGCTAGTTTTCCCTCTTATCTAGACATATTAAATAATTATCATATTGTTCAACCTAACATGAACAATCAACATAACAAGGAAGTAAAAAATAGAAAGTATATGGATGATCTTGATTTGTCATAATGATTCGCCCAAATTGAGATGAAACCTGAGGTTTTGTCTTGAAAATAGTCTCCCAATCTCTTTAGGTTCTTTTTCTTCTCAATAGCTCACCTTAATATAAGATAAATGAAAAATGTCTTTTTAATCTAGGAATTTTGCATGTATTTATAGGAGATTATAGCGGTAGACACAATTCACGATACGGTTATATCACAAGTTGTGCTTATCACTGTTTGTTATCTTAAAGGCTACATAAGTACAAGCATGCATGTTTTCAACTCTATTTCTAACTATCTCTTTTCCACGATGGGCACTTGCAATATGCATTATTTCTCAATTCTTTATTCTATGTAATTACAAAGGTGTAGACATGCTTGTTTCAATGACCATGTTTCCTTAACGTCGTGCAATATAACGTCTATCCAATCTTGTATTTGTCTGTATTTTGCACTCTGAATTTTTAAGAAGAATATAGGTTGGAATATGGGTGTATACTTGATTGGTACTAATTAGGTTTTCAGCATGAATTTGAGAACATTTGGCTTATGTTTAGATTATTTCTATAGGATTTTATACTTAATATGGTCTATATTTTGTTTACAAGCCTTTTTTTGGAATTAATTTGGGGCATATGTAAAGTGATTTTGGATATAAACAAGTTAAATATAAACCAATACTCAGAACATAGGTCAAATACAAACACATGTTCTACATCGTATAGGCTGCCTAAAAATTAACTTCTTTGGTAAATTACCGCATGAACGAAGGTGAATCCTATTAATAGATCGACCTACTGCCTAAGCTCAAATCCACACAACTCCAAACTCAACTATTTTAAGCAAAATAATATTTTTTTTATAGAAAAGTTAGATCTCAAATAAACCTAATTTTGGGCAACTCGAAATCGAACTCAATTAAAAAAAGATAATTACACTTAATTTTAAAAAAGAAATTGGCAGAACTATCTCCCGGGCAAACCCATTGTCATCCCACGTTATTAAAAAAAATGAAAAACCACTACATATATATATATATGTAGTAGTACATATCCATTTACTACGGTTGAAGCCCTGCTAACTACTTGAGAATTTACACAAAATAATGAAAAAAAAAACATAATTCCCAAAACAGAAGAAGATAGACATGGATCAAATATCACATATCATATAAAGATGTTATCCAATCAAAATTTGATACAACAAATTTGGTACACAATCAATTGAGGGGGCAAAAAAAAAAAAGAATGCGAGGATCTGTTACAAAAGTAATGAAGTTCGTAGTGACAACGCCAATATGGAAGGAATTGGATACATTTAACGGTTTCAAAAAATGACATGAAATAGGTGTTACGAAGATACTTCAAGTATATCATAAGTTTTCTTCCCCACATATGCATGAAATGTCACAGCCAGAACGCAGCAACATCCAATGACAGCCCACAAAATCCACGACAGCTATGTACTTGTGTCTAATGGCAAATTCAGAAAGACTTGTCAAATGAAGAATTCTACAAAATTTGGTCATCCCATCATTGCCAGCATCTACGCTGAGTGTGGTAAAGGCTAATGTACAGAAATGGGAATCTGATGAAAATTTACATACATGTCATTCTGTCGCTTGACTAAAACTATTTCGTTTCTCCTGTATCCTATGGCGATATAACTTAGCTATGGCTCTCCTCTCACAATCCTGCAATGTTAATAAGAAAAGAAAACATCATTCAACTTTGAATTCCCGTTCATAGCCAATAGGAAAGAAGCGGAAAGCTACTTGCAAGGACAATTTTCTTTAGGAAGCTTTAAAATTGCTCTATATGATTGATAGATTAGTCCAATTCCTCACCTTAAACATATTGAGATAAAATGGTTTGGCAGGATTCATCCGTCTCAATTTCTGATATGTATAAGCAAAACTCAGCTGATCACGAGATGTAAAACGGTCAACCTCATTGAACCATAGACAGGAGAATAGGTTTGACGTCGGCGTATGTGCTCTCACAATTAAAGAACCTTCTGGCACATCTGAAGAGAGGGGAACAAAAACATTTACAGTTGGAAGGTAGAGGAAAAACGAAACCATTATTCAATTGTTAAACATATAAATATTTTGGATTGTAAAAGATCTTACTGCTGGGAAGAAGCCTGTTTGGGTCCGACGCATTGAATCTGTTTAGCCCATCAGCCTTGTAGAAGGCAAATTGTTGATCAATGACTGTATGATTATATTTGTTCAGTCTTTTATTTTGAGCAACCTCTTCCCACACACAATGGCGATCATAGTGATTAGAAATGGCATATTCATGACCTTTCCTCCACAAAAGGTATTCAAGAATTATTAGAGGGTCACGTTGAAGACGTAATTTGCTGTCCAACCAGATAGAGTACCTGAAAAGGATATTCACGTGTGGAGAGCTTAAGGCATGCCAGAGTATTTTGCATCAAATTTCCACCTCTAGAGTTCATCTATAAACTACTACAAGCACCTGACGTCCAAAACTAGCTTCTCTAAGCCATTATGCTGAAAAAATCTTCTGTTGAAGTCTAGTGACTCTAAATATACAGGAGGACAAGGCACATGTATACATATTCTTTGCATAAAAGGAAAAAGAGGCAAAGAGCAAAGATGCAAAAACAAAAATGCATAGTGGGCACACTGAATGACAAACCAAAATTTTCAAGCATCCATGACATGAAAAGAAAACGCCAACTCGTCTCCTTTTGCATGAGTAGATGCTATTTCTGCTACATGAAATAAAATGAAAGAATATAAATTTAAAAAAAAAAACTCCATCGCTCTGTTTTCTTCAAGTGGAAATTCCAGTTGAGTTACTGCCTGTAATGTCCTCAGGACTTTCATAAGGCACATTCAAAGGAAAATTAACAACTGGGGAACAAAAGGCAAAAGGCTTAGAAAAAATGTGAAAAATACTTGATTACTCTATGGCCTTGTGGTCTCTCTATAGACGGGGAAAGCTTACGAGGAAAAAACTTTTGGTGTTATTGGGGATTACCAAAAACTTGAGATTGGAATACTCTGCTTCAGTAAGTTTATTTTTATTTTGATAGTTATTGCCAAAAGTCAAAAACCATCTCAACAAACATAAAAAACCTCTAACTAATGAAAGAAAAAAGAAACCACAATGACAAGGATGCATATACCACTAAACATTCAAAAGTCACAATAACAATAAAAAACAATACCAAGTCCAATCTCACCGTGCAGATGGGAAAAGTCGGTGTGGCAACAATTTTGGTATCTTGCCCACTCTTCGCATGTCAGCATAAGGTAGATTCTTCACCACTACAATCTTCCATAAACCAATAAAACCTCCTCGATCTGGCATTTGACCTTCTGAAGAAAGTGTTTGCAAAGTGACCTCATCCATAAACATAACGAAGCAAACATTCTTCCTAGACAAACGAGTGACCTGAAAGAAAAAAGACTGCATGATTAAAATGTGTCACAAGCACAACAACGGATCCCAATAACATTTCCAAGGAAAACACAGAAAGAAAAATCATAAAATATCAGAGTTAATGTGTGAATAGATAGAGAAGAAAATATAGGCAGTACTATAAAAAGTAACTAAAGAATTTATCATAGAATGTCCGACATAATGGAAGAGTAGGTTCAGAAGAGAAGATTGGCAGTGCCATCTAAGAAGGTATTCCAAAGTGATGAGCTCAAATGATGAATTCTAAAAAAGATAATTTCATATCTTTAAGAATGTTATTTTATCCCTCATAAGTGCTTTCTTGTATAGTTAGTTAATTATCTAGCCTACCTTTGTTACAACGAAGAAACAATAAAAGGGAAAATTATGACTTTAAGAAGAAACAATAAAAGGAAGAGTTACAACTTTAAGGTCTTGTCTTATGGGCTTACCTGTGGTCAGTTTGTATCGGATACAATCCATGATACAGTTAAGTCACCTCATTGGATGTTAAAGATTAGATGTTTGACACCAGGATGTGGACTCAGAAACTTGAAAGTAAGAAGACCAAGTTACCATATTAATGGAGCCAAGATCTTGACTGAGTATCAGTAGTTGTAATCTTAATACAACCAGCGGCTTTACATGTCAGTTATCAAAAAGCTTTGCAGGAATCCTTAGAATTGAACCCATCAATCATGAAAGCAAAGTGAAAAAATTTAGGATTTTCCCTATGTGAAGTGTGAGTGATTCTAATTCAGAGGCTAGAATCCTTGAATTTCAGTTCAGTTGCATAATCTTCCTGGAAAAATACATCAAATTTTACCTCAAACTGTCAACTTATATTCCTAACATGAGGCTCGGATCAATACTGTTCACAACTGCTGGTCCTCTTATCCTCTTTAGGAATGCTGTTTACACTTTTGGTCACTTATGCACCATGTTCGCATCCAAAAATAACTTCATTTACAAACCAATTGTTTCAATAGAAACTAACCAAATCTTGTTCTCCATTAACCTGAAGCTGTGTCGGTTACCATTACTTTGCTCCTACAGAAAATTTGGCTGTTCTACACCAGCAATAAGATAGAAGAGATTTGGACCAAAAGAAAAGTTTCAAGATATCCTTAGCATAATCTAATTTGTATACCAGATTGTCAGGCTCGTACATTTGAAAAGCCAATTTTATAACAATCTAAGACAATTGAAGCAGCATACAACAAAATATAAACTCCATTCAAAAAAGATGCCAAAACTAAACAATAACAGAGAGAAAGAATGCAAATCAGCACATGCACAGCATAGACAATAGACTTATTATAACAAATGGACATAGTAACAATGGTCAGAATTAAGGGGGAAAAAAAGCAAGGCATCTAAAACCAGAAAGGCATCAAAAGCAAGGCCAATCAACTGCAGTATCCATTGTACTTCCTTTAAGATTATGCTAGTAAGTTTCAACTCTGAAACTGTTCACTAAACTACAACCTAGAATAGAGTTGTCTTTGTGCATTCATGTGTGCATATGCATGCAGGATGACACCTCTCTAATGTCAGGGTCAATTGACACAGCTCAAATACTGATTTGGGATGTATTACTACTTTTACGTAGATAGTATTTAAGCCCATTAATTAAGTACTATTAACATATTATTTAAATAAATTTAACCATTAGATTTTCTACTCCAATAAAACAACATACTTAACTCAAAATAAAAATAAAAACCAAATATATCCGACTAAAATTTTCAAATTTTCATATGTTCTAACTGTTGGTTTGGTTAAAATTCTAATTACAAGTCAAACTGGCTATTCACATCAGAGGTGAATTAACACCACATCCCCAAATTAAAAGTGTAACAGCAAAATTGCTCAAATTTCTCAAAGTTGATACAAAATCCACATTACCGTTTTACCAGTAGGTGACCTTAGGCGATCTGAATTTCCAAAAATGCAAGAGACTACAGCAATGTGGCATCTACTGATATAATTTAAGTCATCTTCAGCCAAATCAAATCCTGTACTTTGGGATCCTTCAGGACCTCTGACAAAGCCGCAATGCATTTTTTGATCATGTACCAAGAATGTTTCTTCTCGATCCTGCAAGCTCTGGTGACCAGCAAATCTGGGTTTCCATTGTTCTTGTCCATTAGGCTTCTCCATTTCAATATACTGCAAGGAAAACCTAGCAAATTTTCGATTTTCAAAGGGTTCCACTAGCTGTGCAGTTGAGTTTGAGAACTTCATCTCACAAGAAGAGCCTGAAGAATTTGGGAGAAAAAGTCAGGAAAAACAAAGGAAGGAAACAAAAAGCCAGAAATTGTTGTAAACTATGGAGGTCGTAAAGAAAACTATTTGATAATCGTGACAAAAGAAATTACAAACTCACCCTGATGCATCAACCTTGCATTTCACAGCAACTGAACAGTCAAATATCACATCTATAGATGCAGGTATCGGCAAGTGCATAGATGTTCAATCTAGAAGATAAATGAAATGTCTCATGGAAGCAAAAACTAAAGATTACCACACACACACGCATACACACATATATACGTATATACCACACACATATTCGGAACACCCCAATACTATATCTTAGGAATCATAATTTTGGTGTTCTTAACATCGTTTTCAAGTTTAATTTTGGAGGGTATTAATAATAGTTGAATTAGGCTTGTCAAGATTTGTCAGAGAACCATTGACTATAAGTCATTGCATAGCAGGACAACTTTATACCATAACTAGGATAGATTTTCATGTCACAATTGTATAATCCTTAACTTCATAAAGTCGTCTTCTTTCCACAGAGTTAAACACATCAATAGTATACACTTTTTCTTATTTCTACATTAAGCAAACACATCAGTAGCATAAACTTTCTCTTATTTATATATTAAGCTATCAACTTATGGAGATACAAATTATTTGAATGATGGTATTGTGAGAGTTGATGTTTTCTTGGAAACCAAAAGCTGAACTAGGTTGGCATTGTTAATCCAGTAACAAATTCTTTCGTTACTAAGTTCTAAGCTAGATGATTCATGTTCCTCTTATCCAAGTACCAATTTGTACTTGAGTTGCGTTGTAGTGGAGTAGTTAAGGCTGATCAAGTTTTTATAATGGAGGTACTTGTTACTTGTTACACAAAACATGGTTGCCTATATCTAGATACATGAAAATCATATGTGTATATAATTTCTTCTTTCTCTTCATGTGGAGAAGTTCAAAATTATGAATTAACTGCAGAGCAACAAGACTTGCAAACAGCACATTGTTAACACAAGCATCAGAATATAGTCATCAAAAACATCTCATAGAAATTTAAAATGAAAAAAAAAATGATATTGGAGGAAAGGCACTTCATACAAAGATATAGGCAAAAATGAGGTAAAAGTTTAACTACAAAAACCACTAGACTTCATGCTCATCCCGTTGTTTGTAACTTAATATGAGTATATTCAACAAAATCCAGTTCAACAACCTAGAATCTTATCATTTGGCATGTTTTGGTCTTATCATTTTGTGGAAACCCTAAATTAGATAAAACCACTAACAATTCGCAAGAATACAAAAATCAGTACATCTTGTTTACGCCAGATATTCTTATTGGCGTTTTAATCTTTTTTCCAAATACCAGCAACCAAAACCAACCATTTTTGTAATTAAGGCCAGGCGTCATCAGTAACATAAAGTTTGACAGCTTAAAATGTCCTATGCATTCCATCATTTGCAAATCGTAAAAGGGAACAACCACAATTACACGTAAGACATGCATACAATGCAATAGGAACATTTTCTTTCTTGGGAGGTGATATTCAGTTACATGTAATACATGCATATCCATATATTCACATGAGAAATAATAACACAAGCGAAAACATCACCTGAAAATTTTCGGCGTCTACGTTTCCTTCCAAAATCTGGCCGTGATTTACTTGATGACAGACCACCAACGGTGCCAGCATATGGCAAATTAGTATCAGTGGCATGCAAATGGGAATCTAAAATGGAATTCTTCTTCATGAAATTCATGGACACATGCCCATTACGCTTGGCAGTACTTTGATCCTTAAAATGAGCATCAAAGAAATTATTAGACTCATTACCATCACCATCGTTATCATCATCATCCTGAGATGTTCCTCCACCAGAGTTTTCACCATTTTCGTGCTTAGAATCACCACGTTCTTCCAAATGAGGATCATGAGAATCTATACCATCATCATAATCATTATCACTATCAGCTTCTTCATTCTGTTGGACATCATTCTCATCCTCAATAAGATTATATTTAACCCCACCTTGATTTGCCAGCTGGCCAACATTTTGCAAAGAGGCCTCATACTCCTTTTCATACCTTTTTAATTCTTTACGCCCGTCCTCGTTGTACAAGCCAACTCCTCTCCGACTCAAATCCTCAAACTTATCATCTTGGAAGGTCTTCCCCTTAGCATTCTTCACTTTTGCAACCTGAATATGAGCACTGTCAGTGGATTCATCCCTAGTATGGTCGATTTCATCCCCATTATAATCTTCATCTCTTCTCCTATCGTCCCGATCCCAATACCTAGAATCTCTACCATGAGCTACAGAGCCCTTGCCAAACCCAACAACTTTAAATGTATCAGTCCTTGTAACATTGGATAGAAAATCAAGATCATTGCTCATAACAATGTCGTTATCATCATCGTCACCAGGAACCTGATGCTCATCTCTTCCTGCGCCGAAACCTATGTAATATGCACTAGTCAACACTAAAATATATTCACAGATCATCATTGTCTATTGCTGTACTAACTAGTTTGAGCCAGATATCTATCTTTTCTCTTTGCTCACTTTTTCCAAACTTTCTCAACAACCAAGCAGAATATTAAAGAGAAAAAAAAAAAAACAGGAAGTAGTTGACCAACCTCTATTATCAGTGGACAGGTAATAGTAAGCCAAGACAGTCGCAGAGAACACAAGGCACAGGATGAGAATGACGGAGCCGATCGAGAACCCAGAGCGCCCCTTGTCTGATCGACTTGAACGGCGTGACCGACTCGGCTTCTGGTGCGACGAGGAGGAGGGTCGTATTCCGACAGAGACGTGATCCGATGTGCCGTTGGTAAAATGGAGGCCCGATTGCCTGTACTGAGCCATTCTCCCAATTCACTTACTCCCTCGCTCTCCAATAAGCAAACGCATTCCTAATGATATGTCTCGCGCTTTACACAAGACACTTTGAAATCGCTATATTTATTACATATCTACAACGGAGAGAGGTGAATGGGTGGTTTTAGATCAGATATTTGTTCAGATTATTTATTTATTCAGATAATTGATTTGTTTTGAAGGCATCCTTGGCCGATGATAGACCCTCCTCTCCTATGAATACGATCCGCGCCACCCGACCCGATCCGTGTTTCTCTTTTGTTAGATTTCGCAATGTACTTTGGGTTAATTAAAGGAGAATTGGGTTACAAGTAGGTTTGCTGTTAGGGAATAAGTTAAGCTGCGAGTTGAAAATAAAATAGCCAAGTGATCTAGTGGATTGGTAGGCATGAGGACTGGTCTATTGGATTCGAGTTTCACGAACTCCCCCTGACATCTTGCATTAGGTGTGCACGGCAAGCATCATGTGATAAATTCACTGTCGATCAATCATTTAGAAGAAGAAAAAGCCTACTGCGGCTAACCTGAAAATTAGTTGAAGGGTCTAATTCTATAACAAAAAATGTTACACACTTGATTTGATCTGTCTAAAGTCTAAACAATTACCTACTTATATTATAGATTTGCCAAATAAAAGGAATGCATTGGAGAGAGCAAGCGAGAATTGAAACAATTATAACTTTTCGAATTTTATTATTAATAAAAGATTAAGACAATGATAACAGCAACAAAAAAATTACTAATAATAAAACTCCAGCAAAAAGATAAAGAAATAAAATTAAATCAAAATCCAAACCTATTATTAATAACAAGATATTTGAATTTGGATTTTGATTTGAATTTGGATTTTGGATAATAAGAATTTGGGGATTTGAAAAGACATTGTATTTTGGAAATTTTAATATATTAACAAAATATGCAATTTAATTTTAAAAGATAGAGCTTGATTCGGATAAAAATGATGTAAGTCTACTAGTGATATAAAGGAGGAGGTGAATTGTGTTAATAATTTTTGGCTTATTTGAAAAGTAATGAATGAATTATGCTTATATGTCATGATGAGAGCATATGCTTGTTTGATCATGCTTCTAGAAGAGTTTGGTCCTGTTCTTACCATATTCAACACTGGGTCATTTTGATTCCTCGTCCATTTTTCAATACGGCACTATGTTCTATCCAGGTTCTATAGTAAGGAATCAACATGGTACCGTGTTTCTTCCTTTAATACCTATAATCATAACTTGAACTCTCAAATGCATGACAGAGAAGCTGATACGGGGGTAATATAGATTTATGTTGGTGAACTCGTGTCTATTTTTGGTAATTCAGTAAATTGATTAAAGATAATGAGAAGTTATGTACAAATCATGAGGATACTCAGAAGCAGTTCTCTACTATTGCCAAAAATGGCCCTTCCTAATAACATACAGAACTCATGTTTGCCACGAGAACCTAACTTGCCACAACAACAGTCAAAAGAAGGCCACCAAAAAGATGACCTTATAAGAGGTACATCCTAACCAACAACATAGCTATTCACAGATTACCATAATCTAAGCACATAAGAAATTCATCTTGATGCTGATAAGCCAAAACTCACTCCAACAAACAACCTAGACATGTCTAACAATAAGATAAACCAGCAACACAACCAAGCACTGATTACAAGCTGAAAATGTCCATTAGTGAAAGACCCGAGGATGATAAGAGATA
>JANTPM010000003.1:25956177-25974436 GCA_025434745.1 Erythroxylum divaricatum
GCCAATAGGTGTAAGGCTGACCGATCGTTTGTGGGTTGTTATGATTGGATTCGGGCCCAGTGAAGCCGACCCAACCAATTTGATTATAATTTTGTAATGAATTATCATTTATTATAAAATTTAATTCACATTATAAAATTTAAAATTTAAATATTTTCAAGTGTTTAAACTTTCTTTACAAATAAAATTATTTAATATAAATTAATCTCTTTTTACTTTCATTATAAAATATAAAATTATTATTTAATATAAAAATTTGAAATTAGTATCTAGAGAATTTTATACTGACTAATCTAATATAATATTTAAATAAAGAATAACAACTACTGTAACTAGAAAAGGCATATATACCAAATAAAAATAATATAGTTATATTAATAAAATAATAAGAACATATTATATAACTAATTGTATTAAGTCAACTAAAAATCTAAAAATTTAAATTAAATTAATTAACCAAATACTCTTTTTAAATATAAAGATTACTCCAAGGTCAGAAAATCTTATTTCCATTCGAAGAAAAGAAGTAAGTGAAATTACAATGTATACGTGGAAACAAGATAAGATAGATATGGTAGGGATTACATTTGCACCTTGCGTTTACTTTTGTAAGGGCGTTGCAGTAACGTTAGTTCAAAGTGCACACGGAAGAACAGCAAGGTCCTTCTATTTACGAGTTTGGATCCTCTGTTTAATATTATGATATTTTATTTTGTTTCATAAATCTCAATCATTCATTTATGTGAATCTCGTATAGATCTTATATAAATAAACGTGAGACCTGTATAAATAAATGACTGAGATTTATAAAACATAATAAGACACCATAATATTAAACAGAAGATTTCATCTCTCTATTTACAGGCATACAAAACCCACCCGTCAGCACCCTCCATACTGCTTATTCTTAGCTCTTCTACCAAGAATGTCAATGAGCGGGCCGGGCCGGGTGAAGAGATCGCAAGTTAGGGTGGTTGAGTTATGAATGGGCTGGGTCAATTTATTCTATTATATATTTTTCAAAAAAAAAAAGTCAAAAGTAGAGTCATTTCTAGGTTAAAAGTCAAATTACAGGTCAAAATTCATCGAGCTAAAATCGGGTCAAAGAAACAAAACTAGAACTAAAATCAGGTCGGACCAAATAGGCCGAGTTGGTTCAGACAGGCCGAGCCGGACCAAGCCTATCTTCCACAAATATCCCAAATTTCAAAACGTATACAAGTGTGCAACATCACCATTAAGTGCATTTACAGCAATACCTTTATTCTAATGTCAGCGAACGAATCAGTAAAGTCCATCGCATGTTTGGCTACTACGCATTACGCAACTATCTTGAAGTTTCGGTAAGGTTCCTGGAAAAACCAATACTGACAGTTTCACATGGAAACGTGTGGGGACCTGCTGAGCGGACAAACTCACATGGTAGTCAGGTAATAACATTGCCTAATCACGATAACTTTATCCTTAATATTATATTTAAATGTACACAACTCAATCGCACTAATATGGTTTATTAATACTGGTTTCTTATTTATTATACATTCGCCACGGATGACGGAATTAAACCTATTCTGTAGTTTATAAATGAAGGATACAATCTCTACCGCCGCACAGCCATCGTCAAGTTTTAACTCCATGATCTAGTCGGGCCTGAATGGACTTGAAATTGCTCTACTATAGTGGAGGATCTAATCTCCAGACTTCTTAGTTCCGTAAAAGATGAGGTGGAGTTGTGATCGGTGTTAACGACGAAGATAAGAAACTTGTAAGCAATTTCAAGTCTATTCAGGCCCACCTAGATCATGCAGTGAAACAAAGTGAAGGAGATTTTTATCAAGAATTGACTGTTTTAATCTCAAAGCTGCTTCTTATCACATGGACGATGTATTAGATGAGTGGAAAACGTCGATTCAGAGATCACAACTCCAACAACATCACTCCTCTAATCCCATTCCTGTCAAGCACAAGGTACTCTCTATCTTTGGTTGCATCTGCTTAGATGTTGGTCTTTGCCCTGTAGTTGGTAGCACAATAAGAGAAATCCAACAAAGACTAGATGACATTTCAATTGGTAAAGTTAGATATCTACTTAATTCAACCCACAAAACTGATAAGCATATCCTTACACATCTCACGACATCTTTCGTCAATACACAAGAAGTAGAAGGCAGAGATGAAGAAAATGATGGGATCAAAAGCATAGTACTTAATGCCAAATTCGTGTTCTCTATCATCTCTCTCGTTGGGATGGGAGGAATTGGTAAAACCACAATAGTGGTTGTACTTATCATGGGATGCAGCGTACACTAACACTTTTTACTTTTGATTAATATTGGTCAATAATTAGTCAAATTGACATTGCTCTTTTTAAAAGTGAATGTGAAAAATTGGAGAGCATCCATAAAGAAATTGCAAAATAAGTGCAAAGATTTGTCTCTTGCTATCATCAATATAAAGAGGATTCATGTAGTTTAAGTATTTGAAAAAAAAAAAAAAGAACGGTTGAAAGTCTTGAAAAAGTGAGAGATGAGATAGTAAAGATATGTTGGGTCCTTAAGAGTTTGGTTATTATAATTTGTCATTTCCATTCAAGCAATGCTCTTTATATTGTGTTGTCTTTCCAAAAGATCACATAATACAAAGAAGAATATTGATTGGTATGGAGATGACTTAAGGTTTTTTCCCCTTTTCTTTCGTCTCCATTTTCAATCCACACTTACCAGATCGGATTTCCATTGCTCTTAACGGAATCACATTTTCCCCCTTTATCCTCAACCTCTTTATCTTCCCATACCCCTCCACCACAACAAGCTACCAAAGCCCTAACATGCTCTCTAACTTCCGTTCCCTTCATCCTCAACAAATTAAGTCCTAAAAAATCCCAGACCCCTCCACCCTTGCTCCCAACATTTTGGGGCAAAAACCTCCCCCAGTCTCACCCACAAACCTATGGGAGGGTGCAAAAACATGGGATGCAACACATATAAGTTTCTTTATGGATAAACGCCCGCCTTTTTCTATAATACAACTATGAGTTCAAAGAAATCGGAAAGGAAGAGGTATACAAGAGATAATGTTAACAAAAAATGACAACATTATATTAACTTTTAGTGCAAAATCTTAGGCTTAAAAAGTGATAAAAGAAGGTTCATGACACATCTCACAGCTTCCATTATTCCTCCAGAATTGGCAATGTGGTATGGATTTAGAAAAAATAAATAACGAATATACCATTATTAGCAATGTTTTAAAAACTAGACCGAACATCGAACCGGTCAAAAGAATGGTTTAAGGTAGTGTTTTGAAGACTGAACCAAACCGATCGATCAGATCAGAAAATTGGTAACTCGAAATATGAAACGGTCCGATTTGACCCGGTTTTTTGTGAGTGATTGACTCGTTCATTTTGTGATCGGACCGGTAAAAATCGTTAAACCGGTTCATTTAAAATGTCTTGATTGTGATGATTTCAACTTGAATGAATATTATGATTAGTGATTTTTTTTAATCTTTTTGATGACATATGACTAGTGAGCTTTGTTATCTTATTTTGTGTTGTATTAACTATTAGGTGATTTTAAAAAAAATGTATATTTTAAAGTTTGAAGATTTAAATTAAGTTTACAATTAGATAAATAAATAATTAAATATTATGTTTAAAAATTATCTTATATATATATAATATAAAATAAAAATTTATATATTTATTAGTCACCGGTTTGATCACGGATGAATTCCGATAGAACCATTGACCCTTGAATTAGTTGCTTCTCTGATTCAATCACTGGTTCGGTTTTTAAAACATTAGTTTAAAGTTTAGATGTTCAATCGGTAGTGAACCATTATAAAATTGGTATATAATAAATAAGAGTAAAACTTATAAGAATAAGTAAAAATAAAGTTGGATAAAATAATGAAGTTCATGAGTAGAGGATGATTCGCTGAGAATGTTCAGATATTTTTTCCTTTCCTCCGTATTTTATTCCGTGATCATTAATTTTCCTCATCTTTAGAACCCAACTTGGACGATACAAATATGTGAGTGGGAAAAAGGCAATTTCAAGATTTTCTCAAAAATTTCAAAAATTTTCATTTATTTTAATGATTAGTATTTACACACAAATAAAATGGTTTGAATTAGAAGATATGTACGTTGAGTTACATAATATGCTTTAGAGAAACAAGCTTTCAAAGTTAAAAGTGAATAAAAACACGATAAATAGAGTTTGTTGCGTATTAATAATAAATTAGATATTTTAACTGTTAATTATGTTAACCTTATTTACTAAATTTAAAAGACAATAGTAGGACATTTATGCATTCTTGTAGATAACTGATCGTGGCTCTGTCGATTCGACTTTAAGATCGATCATTGGAAACCGGTCAAAAATAATAAATTTCAAGATTGCGGTATAGGTTGCAACCTCGGGTCGTCTCACTTAATTGAAACCAAGTGAAAAAGGTCTAAGTTAAATGTCAAAAATTGCAATCAAAGTTGATGAAATGAGGGGGTTTTTGTCATTAGAAAGAACTAAGGAAATTTAACAAAATTGAAGAACAAAGTATAAAAGTGTGTTTTTGGATTTTTAATGAAATAAATGAAATTGAAATTTTGGGTAATAAGCAAATGATAATAAATCCTCTTGAAAATGAGCTTAGGCTATCATGGTTCAAAACAATTTTCGGGAAGTAAGATTCACTAAGTTTTCAAATAACAACCTTAAAGACTTCTCCTAAGGTCCAGGATCTTGATCAATGAACTCCATTTCTCAAGACCCCATTAAGTGCTCTTAAGCCTTAGAACCTTAAGGGATTCTTTAAGTCCAAGATTTTAATCAACGAACTCCGTTAACTAAAATCTTGTTAAATGCACCTTAGTGTGTGAAATGGATAAGTTAATGCAATCGGTCAAATGGCTCAAGCATAATCTCAATATCAAACACAACTAGGCAGATAAAGAGGGTTAACACAATCACCAAAGACATATATGAGACTTCATATATTAGGCATCAAAGTTCTACATTAATCAATCCATAACACAAGTCATCGTTCAACACTTGATTAAACTATAACCAAGCTAATTTAAATACAAGCAGTAAACTCCTAACTCAGGAATTTACAACACTATAAATAAACTAGACTATGTAAGATCAACTCCCCTTTTTAGAACCGGTGAACTCAAGTCATTACTACATCTTCAAGAGGAAATGTGATTTAGCTACGCATAACTCCGGACTGTCTATCGACTGCTAAAGATTGAACGATACCCATGGTAGCAGAAGATACTGACGGTGACGATGAAACGGTGACGATGGTTGAGGATGATAAAAACTGAAAAATGATGAAAGAAAGAGATGATCGCCTTCTCTCTGCCTCCAAAGCGTCTCCGAAGTATATCCGCCCTCCTTGACCTAAAAATAGCAAAGTTTTTAAATGATGGACGTGGTTCGGGTCAAAATAGTGAGAGACATTTCCAAATGGAGTCTGAGTATTTATCTGCTCACCGCGGCGAGATGAATTTAGGCACCGCGGCGTGCTCTTTTCATCTTCTCGCCGCGGCGTGTACTTGTTGGCTTCGCGGCGTGCTTCATTTAATCCTCGTCGAGGCGTGGTGCTTTATAGGCTCCGCGACGTACGTCCTTGTATCCTCGCCGCGGAGAGATGAGTTTGAGGCCGCGGCATGTACTTCCTGGATTGCACACGTCGCGACGTCTACTTGTAACACGTCGCGGCATGTGAACTTCTTCGAATGCTTTTGACTCTTCTTTTTCCCTACAATATAAAACAACAATTTGTAGTATCAATTGTCCATGGAAAACTTATGATGGAATTAATTTCAATTTGTGACAATTTTGCTATCAAATTGTATAAAGTGTGAGCTCATATAAGGGACTAACTAAAGCACAAAAATCACAACTAAAGAGTCAAAAAGTACATTAAGGATAGCAAAAGTCTAGCCAATTTATGTAATAAACTTGGGCTCAATCATGGTGTCATTGATAAAGGATTAAAGGACTTCTAATAACAACTAGTTCAATGCCAAAGCCTCTCTGATTCAGCAGGACTCTTCTAAAAATGTTGCTAGGTTCAATGCTCTTAAGAAGAGAATGGAGCAACGGGAGACAAAGGTTGAGAATATCAAGTCCTATGTCAATCAACTATCCAAAATCATGAGTGAGAACCAAGCAAGTAGCTATAGAACTATTCCCTCCAACACTGTTATGAACCCTAAGAGTTTGAATGCCATAACTCTTCGAAATGTGAAGCAAGTGAGGTTCAACAATCAAGATGAGGGAGTAAATGAAAAGTAGATTGAATGTGAAGAAGTGCCTTCAACATCTGCAAAAGTTAAGAAGTCTAAAAGCTTTAAGGAAAAAGCACTTTTAACTGATAAGGAGTCCACACCATTAAAGAGCAAGGAAGCGAATTCTAAAAGCAAACAGGAATCAAGCAAGTAAGAAGCCCATAAAGCCAACGGTAAGGAGGTAAATCTTAAAGACCTTCCTTTTCCTAATTAGTATTTGATGAGCAAAATGATGACTGAAACTAAATATGAGAAAGATATCATTGATTTGTTTGGTAGAGTAGGAGTCAACATTCCTTTGGTTGATCTTGTGAAAAAGGTTCCTACATATGCTAAGTACCTTAAAGACTTGTGTACCAACAAAAGGAAGTACAGACCAAATGAAAGAGTGCAAGTCAACTCAAATGTGTCTGCTTTGTTTAAACACCAAATGTGGTTGCCCCTATCTGTGGTTCTCCAATTGGCTGATAGGTCTCTTAGGGCATCCAGTGGGCATTATAGAGGACATTTTGCTCCTGGTTAAGGGTTTCATCTTTCCCACTAACTTTTATATGCTTGACATATCTTCTAAAGTCGTGCAGGATACCACACTGATTTTTGGTAGACCTTTCTTAAGGACTACTAGCATTATGATTACCATTAAAGAAAGTACCATCACCATGGAGGTAGGAGATCAAAAAGTTTGCTTTAACATGTACTAAGCAATGAAACATCCTCCTAAGGATAAATCATTTTTGGGTGTTAACATACTTGATATTGGTATTGATGATGCATGCGCTGAATTTAAATTCTAAGATGTTTACTTTAGCTCTGCACTATACTCATTGGATTCTTCGATTGTCGATAGTGATCCCTTAGGAGAAAGCTTTCCATTAATGTTTTAGGTGAATGTAGAATTGTGGAGGCTGACATCGACGTGGCAAGTGGTAAAGTTGTTTCACTACAGCATGGCTATCTGTCGAAGGTTCACTAAGAGAATCAAGAACGTTCATAAAACTCAAGTTTTTTCTTTCCTTCACTTGTTTACTTACTTGTGCTCTATGACTGATTTGACATTGTCAGGTCATTAGTTTGTTGAATAAGTTTTGGGGAGAAACCATTTCAGTAAAAAATTAGCTTAGTTTTTAGTTTAATCAGTACTTTTTCAATTTAATAATTCCTATGCTATTTCTGTCTTCTATTTTATTTTTGATTTGCTTATCAGCCTGATGCATGATATATCTTCAAGTTTAAGGAAATTAATATGATTAATTGTGTTTCACATTATTTTTTTAAGCTTATCTAATGCCTTATGACTTTGTATATGCTCTTTAAGGTTACTGAGTACCCAACTTGTGTCATTTGTTTGTTAGTAATGTTTCTCATTCCGTTGCTGAGCGTTTATTTTTGTCTTGTTAAGTTTTGGGTTAAATTCATCTTGGCATGAAGTCCATGTCGCCATGGTGAACTTACCTTATTCCTTTATGTTGCCCTCAAGTGAATTTCGCTGCGCCGTGAATTGCACGTTGCTGCGGCAAAAGTTCCTTACACCCTTATGTGTTTTCGCATATATTTCACCACGACGTGAAGTCCACATCACCGTGGCCAAGATACCTCATTTCTTTCTATTCCTCTTGGGTTAATTTTGCCGCGACAAACTCCCTATTTGTTCCTCTTTGTTCCTTTTGGGTTAATTTCGCTGCATCGTGGTTCCATATCGTTGCGGCAAAACTTTGATATTTTTAATGTTTTTATGATTAGGGCTAAGTTCGCTAAGGCGAATTTCAGCTTTCACTGCGACGAAGGTTTAATCTGGATGAATTTTACTTGGTGAAATTACCATTCCACCCCTGTTTGCTCTTAACCATTCTTATACCCTTCATTCTTTTTTTTTGTCATTTCACACATCCTAAACCCTACTTAAACCTTCTAACTTTTTCCTTTCTTCCCCAATTTCATTTTTGTCATGGCCATCCTCCATATTCTTAACCCAATCTCTCCCTTCCGACTATCTACGCCGATTTCAATCTTTCGTAAGTGTTTCTTCTCTTCCTTTTTTTTAGTTTCTGTAGCGTTTAGGGTCGTCTAGGTTGTCCTTCTTGTTTTCTTTTCCATTTTCTCTTTAAATTAATTTTGTTTAGGTTACCTAGGATTATTGATTATGCTCTAGCTATTTACTTAGGTTATTATTTTTAGTTTGCTTTACTTGTTTGCTTAGTTATGTTTTGGTATGAATTTTCTGCAGGAAAATCAGTCGAGTTAAACTCCCTGCCCCTCCTACCCCTCCTAGTGACTCTGATTCCTTCGATAGTTTCACTTTTGCAGAATTATATGAGAAAGTAAATACTAAGCCTTTCATTAAAGAGAGACCCTTTCCATTAGCTCCCCCTGACAATCCCTTCGTTCAATAACTTGTTGCTTCTTAACTAACAAGTCTAGTAAAACCCCGTGCTCAAGGAAACGATAAATTGGTTCACCATTTTTACTCGTAATTCAGATTTGGTGATACCATGGAAATTAACTTCCGTGGTATTAAAGCACCAAATGCATTCACCACTGCAAGTATCTATCGCCATTTTAATCTTCCTAACATTCTCCATTGTCATTATGATTACCTCATACACAAGTTGTTAAGTCAAAATGACATTATATAAATGATTTTTATGAAGTACAAATAATAATGAAAAACAGACGAAAGAAAACAGAAGAATAAAAAGCAAACGAAGAAAAGCAGACGAAAGCTAAAATGAAAAGCAGATGAAAGAAAAGCAAACGAAGAGAATCAAACAGAAGCTAAATTGAAAAGTAGACAAAGAAAAGTAGACGGAAGCTAAATTGAAAAGTAGACGAAGAAAAGCAGACAGAAGATAAATTGAAAAGCAGACGAAGAAAAACAGACGGAAAAAAAGAAAACGAAAGAAAAGCAGACAGAAGCTAAAATGAAAAGCAGACGGAAGAAAAGCAGACGGAAGCTAAATTGAAAAGAATACCAAAAAAAACAGACGAAAGAAAAATAGGCGAAAGAAAAACAGACTGAAGAAAAGCAGACGGAAGAAAAGCAGATGAAGAAAAGCTGAAGAAAGAAAAACAAATGGAAGAAAAGCAGACGGAAGCTAAAATGAAAAGCAGACTAAGAAAAGCAGACCAAAGCAAATAGAAAAACATACGGAAGAAAAAAAGACGGAAGAAAAGAACATGAAGAAAAACAGACAAAAGAAAAGTAGACGGAAGAAAATCAGATGGACGCTAAAATGAAAAGCAGACGAAGAAAAGCAGACGGAAGCAAACCACGTCAAATCAAGAATCAGTTTGAGTTAGTTACAGGACTCAACTGAATAACTCCTTTTTGAAAGAAACAAGAATCAAGAAGCAGTTGTAGACGAAGATTATAAATATGAGTCGGAGTCAAAGATTGCAAAAGTTACAAAAGTTAGCAATACTTGAGAGAAACTATTGTGTAAAAAATATAGATCTATTTTTTTCTATAACCAAGCTCGAAAAACCTTTCATTTGAAAGTAGTGCAGATAGCCTGCAGAGGCTAAGTGTGAAAGAAAACTGATTGTAAGAGACCTGAAGAGGCTTAAAGACAAAGAATACTTGTAACGTTTTGAGAGATAGTGAAATCTCAAAATGATATCTGAGGACTGGATGTAACCCACGGTTTGGGGTGAACCAGTATAAAAATCGCTGTGTCAACATCTCTCAACTCTTAATCTCTCTTATCTTTTAATTTTTCGATCTTATTAGTTGTTATACAAGTTTTCGAAAAATACTTTATAACTTTGATTTTCAATAGTTCTTGTGAAAAGAACAAGTTTCTTTTATCAAAATGTTTTTTCGAAGGGGCTTTAAAAATAATACACAATTCAACCCCCTTCTTGTGCATTTGTATATTGTATAATAAGTCTTGTATTAACGTGTGATTCACTTCAAGAGAAAGGTCCCATCAAGGAGAATGCTGAAGTGTTTGTGTAAGTTTTAGTGGGGCTGGCAATCCATTCTAGTCGATCAGGTTGAGACCCATCAGGTTAATATGTTAATGGTTCTAGTAAATGGATGGAGCCAATTATGGAAATATGCCAGTTCCAGGTATTGTCAGTGATAACTTCAGCTATATTTGCATTCATTGGGAGATCTGAACCATTAATAATCCTTGGGTTTGAGAGATCTTTCAGTATTCCTCGATGATGCCACGGGTCCTGCCATAAGAAAGTTGTAACACCATTCCCTATCCTAAATCTAAAATGGTTCCCAAGAAAATTAATATTGTCTATTATGAAAAAGAAACTCAGAAACCGTTGAAGCAACACAAGTCTAATATAGGTTTGTGTTTGTACCTATTGGTCAAAATTTAGAGTTTTCTTAAGATAAAAACAAAAGGGATAAGGAAATCAAAGAGAGAGACGATTGGGAGGACTAGATATCAAAGGGAAGCCAAATAAAATAAACTGAGATTAAGAAGAGAGCAACCTTAGAACAAAGGAAAAATCTCATCAAAGTTGAGCAAGAATATCAAGATTTTAAAATCTATTAAAATGATTTCTTATTTCTTGGGTTTTTTTTGTTTTTCTTTTTTTTTCTTTTTTTGAGTATGGACTAAATTAAGATATAGATCTAGATGGAATGAACCTTGTCCTATTTGTTTTAAATAGATTCTTTAATTTAATGTAAGATTCTAACTTTCTTGAGAATTATTTATATGTACTTATTGTGTTGAATTGAAGTAATGTATGTAGAAGATTCAATATTGAATTTCATATACAGGAGGTTCAAAAATCATATATAAAAATAAATCAAACCATGAATAATGAGAGTTCTATAAAATCATAGAGATAGGGCAACATAAATCTTTTTAGGTTAAAGTCAAATATATCAAAGAAATTTATAAGACAAATTAATACATTCTTAGGGTTTTGATTAAAAAGAAACTTTTGTTAATTAACTTAAAGAATGAGGCTATATGTCTTGAGAGAGAATACAATTATAACTTTAAAATTTATCGATATGAGGAACTAGGATTAATTATTAAATCATGATAAATTCATGTATAGAAATAATTCTAGGGAGATTCTTCGTCTGGATCTGATTTATCTACTAGTTGTTTATTCTTGTTTATTACTTTGATTTAGTGATTCTTATTTGTCATTTTAGTTTATTTAATTATATCTTTCAATAATAAGAAAACAATTAGTAGCAGTTATAATCCTTGTGGGATTGACACTCATACCTCACAAAAATTATACTATAGAAAACAATAAGTACACTTACCTTAGTGATTTCTTTTAATATTTTTTTATATTTCAAGAAATATATAATCATATATCAAGTTTTTGGTGTTGTTTTCATTGGCTAGAATATTAGGAAAACTTTAATTTTATTAATCTAATAATTTTCCTTTTCTTCTTTTCTTTTTGTGTTATTTATTAAGAAAACTTTTTTTCATAATCGTATATTTGTTTTGAATTTTAGAACACTATAAATTATGAGAATACAACAACTAAACACAATGGCATAATAGAGAGGACAACGTACTATAGGGGATTTTATTGCATCATTGCTTACGGGAGCATTGAAAGCTTGGAACATAAGGTATAATAATATGTATATATCAGCTTAACTAGCATTGGTGATGCTTTGTGATACTTAGAGTAGGGAACTAATATGAACATTAGAAAAACTCTAATCATGAATGTTAAGAGACTTAAAATATATGAAAATTGATTGAAAAAGTTTATTTTATAGGGAAGTAGCCTCAAAATAGCGTATAGTAACATATATAATCTAGTATGGAGAAATCATTATACCTTTCCATTGATCAATCAAGCTCAACTCGAATTTCAGCAACAATAAGAACAACAACTAGTTAAGACAAATCTTAAGGAGCTTATAACGAAATTCATTACTGTATCTTAGGCTCAATTTGAGAGTGTTGAAAGGTCTCTTAAATCAATAGGTCTACATTCATAACATAAAAAATCTTTTTAGATAGCTTTCTGAACTTGTCTCTAAATGGTAGCCAGATACTTTGCCTAGTAACACTAAGCCAAATATAAGGGGGCAAGTAACATTTAGAAGTAGAAAGGAGTTTATAGTTAAAGAATCAAAGAAAAAAAAGGAAGGAAAAAGCTATCGTGCAAGAGGAGAAGGAAGAAAAGAATGCTAAAGAGGAGGGTCCAAAGAAGGAAGTAATTATGGAGGATAAGCTAAAGATTCCATACTTGAGCTAACTTTTTCATGTTAAATTTTTTAAGCTTTGGTAAGTTTTTTAGAACTTCTTAAGCAATTATATGTTAACATACCTTTAATTGAAACTTTTTTTACAGATGTCAAAGTATATCAATTAGTTAAAATACCTTATTTCTAACAAAAAGAAATTCAAGGAGTTATCGATAGTGACTTTAAATGAACAGTGCTCATCCATACTACAAAACAAACTATCGCATAAGATCAAAGATCAAAGGATTTTTATTATTCCTTGTATTATTAGTAGCTTATTATTTAAAACATTTGAGAGTTTAGAAGCTTAAATTGATTTGATGACATATCCTTATTCTACTGGAACATATGTATTATAAGGAAGGTAATAAGCCTTAGATTATAAAGGACAATGGATTCAATCTTTCAATTGTGGATATTTATAGGTGTAGATTACATTATGTTTTTTTAGGTGTTTAAGTGTATTTTTAAGTATTTCTTAGATGATTATCATGTGTTTATGTTTAGAATTGTGTTATTGTTAATGTTTGTGTGTACTCTAAGTAGGCCAATTAGTCAATGTGTTATCTAGAAGAAGTACAGGAAGCCTTCTAAGTAGCATGGAAGTAAATCCAAGACAGTAATTTAAGGATATCACATTTTGAAGTGGGAAAGAGCTAGAAGAATTAGTAGAAAAACAAGATAAACCTACCTTAAAGAGAAGAAGAAAAATGATGAAGAAAAGAATGAGGATCCTCCCTATGTTCCTCCTACTCCAACCATTCCTATAAAAAAGAACAAATTGGATACACAATTTGTCACGACTCGGTACTACATCAAGCCCATGACAATTGTCGTATACCCAAGCTAAAAACACTCACGATATCCTTAATCCAACTATGCAAGGTTAACTAAATATCTCTCCCCTTTTTTTTTTGAAAAATTTGACAGCACAATGACTGTATTTAAAAAATTCCCAATACTCAATCAAATACCTACAAACAATTTTAAACACACTTCTATAATCACATCCAAAAATTTTAACAAAACTTCAGGATTTTAAAATCCACTCAAAGTAATCTCAACAAGATTATCAAAAGTTTATGCATAAAGTCCTTTGCAACAACAAACAATCAAGAGTTAAATTTATATAATCATAAAGCATGCTAACATAACCAATCTAATAAAAACAATAAAACAATTCATGAGCCATTATGCAATTAAATACAAAATAAAACTACCCATATGCAGTAATACCCCCGAAAATGTCAAAAGACCGCATGATCCACCTAGAGCTTCAAGCTCACTAAATTAAAATGCATGATTGGAAGGTAGAGGGGGAGAGTACAATATGTACTCAGTGAGCAGGAAAAAAATATCATAAATAGAGCTCGATACACACAAAGACGGTATAAATAACCTATGAGGTGAATATACAACACATAGAAACACATAGGCCTAGCCTATGACTCAACATATACTGGTTAGAAACCACATAAGCCTAGCCTATGACTCAACATATACTGGTTAGAAACTACATAGGCCTAGCCTATGACTCAACATATACCGGTTAGAAACCACATAGGCCTAGCCTACTAATCACTTATCAGGTGAACATAAGTTTCAGTTTCAGTACACATAAGTAGAAAAAAGTCATATGTATAAATCAAATCTCATCATAAAACAAATATTATAATAAACCAAAACAATCATGTGTGTCACCACTAATCGGCCAAACTAATGTGTACACCCAGTGATTTTCAGTATTAGCTCGACTTTCATCCGTGGTGAGTTCAGACTACAGTCGACAAGAGCGTCATGACCCTAGATGATGATCTTATCATTATCCAAACCCTAGGTGTGGAATCATCCGTAAGTCCCGCAGAAAGGTATCGATACAAGGACTCAACTTTTATATACCAGCGTCAAGGGTACGAAGGTCGCTTAATCAGTTGTGTCTAGCATACAATTGGCCAACCGTTACCTCACTAATCACAAAAATAATATAAAAAATTAAGTACAAAAATCAAGTAATGCATCATGTCTTTATTTATCGCTTCAATAGATAAAATGAAACCTTGTCATGACTCTAAGCTAAAAAAGAACACATACATGCAACATACATGACTCGATTATGCATATGTAATTTTCAAAACATTATTTCATGCAATAAAAGTCATTTTTTACACTTCAAATGCAAAGTTGTTCAAAACTGTAGTTTTAGAAAATAAAATATTATCCTTTGCACTTCAAATGTAGGCTTGTTAACAACAATATCATTTCTCAAATATGTAATAAAAAAATCAGTTGCATTCCAAGTGCAAAAATTTATTTAAAACAATGTCGTTTATTAAATACACAAGTATACTAGCATCTATTTGAGATTCAATTATGCTATGCATTACCTTGGTTCAAAATTCACATACAAGTCATCTATTTTAGGGTGTCTTAATCCCATTTGAGAGATAAAGTTTCCCACCTCTATAATTAAAACTTATATTGTCCCTAATGTAACGTTAAATGTAAGTGATGGGACATTCAGCAAAAACAAAAATTTGGAAAATGTAAAGGAAAAGGAACAAGGTCCCCTTAGGTTGCTTCCTAAATAGTGCCTTTGTTTACTATCATTGGCTCGACTTATTGTTTTCTCCATCTCTTGATAAAATTTTGATCTTAAGGTGTCACCACTTCTACTTATTACAACAAAAACGACATACGGTAACAGGTGATAAGTGCTATTAAATATAAATGGTAACACTAATGAGTATGATATGACAGCCCATGTTACTAAAAATATGATGCTTTAGTAACAGTTTTAACATGTTATTGTCTAGTTTAATATAACATTTATTGATAGCTATAAATGTGTTATATTACATTTTATAAATGTTATAAATTAGTTATTTGTTACATTGTTAAAATGTTATATATTAACTTTTTTAACATCCTTAAATTGTTATAGATATGTATTTTGTAACATTTTTTAAATGTTAAAAATGATTTTTTCATAACATTGTTTAAATGTCATTATTGAGTTTATTATAGCATTTATTAATAGCTATAAATGATTTTATGTTACATTTTGTAAATGTTATTAATTAACTATTTATAACATTTTTCAACTGTTACAGATTAACTTTTCACAACATTATTAAAGGGTTATAAACATGAATTTTGTAACATTTTAAAAATATTATAGATAAGTTTTCCATGACGTTGAAAGAATGTTGTTGTTGAGTTTATTATAGCATTTATTGATAGCTACAAATGATTTTATATTATATTTTATGAATGTTATTAATTAACTATTTGTAACATTTTTGAACTGTTATATATTAAATTTTTGCAACATTATTAACATGTAGTAGATATGAATTTTGTAACATTTTACAAATGTTATAGATTAGTTTTCCATGACATTGATAGAATGCTATTGTTAAGTTTATTATAGCATTTATTGATAGCTACAAATGATTTTATATTATATTTTATAAATGATATTAATTAGCTATTTGTAACATTTTTAAACTATTATATATTAACTTTTTGCAACATCATTAACATGTAATAGATATGAATTTTGTAACATTTTAAAAATGTTATAGGTAAGTTTTCCATGACATTGATAGCATGCTATTATTTAGTTTATTATAGCATTGTTGATGCTATTATAATAGTGTTACTAATATATCTTGTGTAACTTGTATAAATAATGGTACACTAATGTGCAAACATATTTATAACTATAAAATTAACTTTTCAAAAACATATTTTGTTGTTCATCAAAGATGAGCAAATCATAGATAATAAACACATAGACACTCATAACAAAAAGCAATAACATAGGTCTCTAAATTGTTATTCCAAAATAGTTCCTACATTATTGAAACAAAAATTGACTACCATATCATCTTCAATTTCCATGTTCTACCTTCTCATGAATAATACCTTGGCTTCCACAATCTACAACCATTGAAACAAAAATCATTAGTATATTTTTCAAATATAGCCGAATGACATAACATATGTTACAAAAGTAATGATTAAGGGAAAATACACACACACGCACACACATGGCCTAGTGTGCATTTGCATATAAACAAAAAATCTTATCGAGATATTTTGAGATTCTTCAATTGTTTGCCTTTTATCTTGTAAACATGCATCTTCAGATTCTTCAAATGATTGGTTTTCACCTTGGAAAATCCATATGAACATCTTATAAAATATATGTTCATATAAAATATAAATTGTATCTATGTAAAATTAAATTAATTATATTGATACTAGCCTGCTTTTGTTTTAATGCTTCATTGAGTAAGCCCTTCATATGGTCCATTTCTTCTTTCATCTCAGGTTGATCTTGTTTTAGTTTGCCAATAATGTTGTCCCTTTGAGCTGTAATGGATAATCGTGTAAGAGTTACTCCTTTCCCTATACCTTTTACTTGTCCACATTTGTCAGGACCCAATACTTTTGATATCGCATCTTCTTTCAAATTAGTTGGAGGAAAATTTGAATCATTATTAATTTCTTCCAATTTTTCCTATAAATTAAAATAATATGCAACATCATAATAATATAAGAATATACAGATATACATATATTTCGTAGCCATATAAAATAATAACTATTAATCGTGGGTTAAAATTTAACTGAAGTTTTCCCTTAAGTTTTGTTTAATCAAGATACGATCGTTAATTAAACCTAACTACCGAACAACCTAGAATACGATCTCTAGATTTAATTAGACAGTAGCATTACAAATTAGAAAAACCGATTAATCAAGGAAACAACCACATGTGATGCGTCATTTAACCTAGGTCATGTTATCTCTAATGATTACGAATCATTAGTCGTTACACATGAATTTCAACATAATAATTACGGATTATATCGAAATTCTAGCAATGAGTTTGCAATTAACGATTCAATGAATGCATTAAAATCATCAACTCACAATACCCAATGGGTTCATACACAAATAATCGAATAATAACGAAAATTTGATTATCTATACACAATACCCAAATCAATTAAAATAAGATAACACAATCAATTCCTAATGAGAGAAAGAAATAACAAAATAATAAAAAATTACCTAACCCAGGTCGTTGGCATCGATGTCACCTCTGAACCGACGTCGAGATATTTAGCTCTTCATAGATATTTTATGAAAATTTGCTTCAGCCATCATTCTAAACCCTAGCCAAAAACCCTTTGTTTGCTCCTCACTGTTCAGCCACTGTTTCAATGATGGTACTGCTCACTATCTGCTGCCCACTGTTGCGTCTCTGCCTGCGCCTCTACTGTAGTGCTCCTCACGCAAGCCTCACCAAGCCGCAGCTCACGCTCCTACGTCCTCTCGCCTACTGCGTCACATCCCTATTTTATTTCCTCCCTGCACTGTTGCGTGATTAGACAAATAAGATGCAACTCTACTTAAATCTTTCTTGCGCCTTGCTCCTGCCCTTCTGCTCCTGGGACGCAGCGTTTCACGCTGTGCTGTTGCGTGAAACGCTGCGTTGCTGTGTTTAAACGCATATTTTTTTTTCAGCAAGCACTTTTAATTCCCTTATTTTGATTTTTCTTGTCTATATATATATATATTTACTTAAGTAATTTGATTCCACCTCACCTTCAACTCGAGTTTTGGGTTGTATATATATATAACAAATATATATATCACTAATTAGTATTAATTATAATAAATTTAACGCCAATCAAAAAAATTTGTATTCTTTAGAATATAATTAATTTATTAACTAAATAGCTAATTT
>JANTPM010000003.1:25986314-26004959 GCA_025434745.1 Erythroxylum divaricatum
GGTTAGATTCCTAGTTCAGTAAGGATTAGGAGATTTGTTTCCTAATCTATGTTGTACTCTTTATGTATATATATCTGGTTAAGTTTCAATAAAGGGGGTACCTTGAAATCCTAAATTCTGATAGACTGATATATGCCTCCCTAAGGAAGAAGGTGGTCTGCATACATCCATCAAAACAACAAACTAGGCTTTGATTCTCAAGCGACTTTGGTGGATTTTGCTTGATAAACACTCACTGTGGATAAGATGGCTACACTCTTATTTTCTTCAAGCAGAAGGATGTGACAAATAAGAAAAAACTCCTTTCATTCTCACTTCTTGAATCGATTACTTACTTTGAGGGACATGGTGCACGTTGATATCACAAGCAGACTTGGGAATGATCTAAATTCTGTTGTCATACTCTATTGGAAAGGCTACCTGATCCAGACTCTAAGCAATAAAATCGCTAAGAAGCTCTTGAGAAGAAGAGGCCCCGAAGTTGATTGGCACAAAATTGTGTAGAAAAAAGCACTCACTCCTCGACTATCTTTCATTCTTTGGCTTGCTATCCAAAATAAGCTTAATACTTCAGACATATTGCCTTACTTGCAAGTTGATAAAAATTGTTCCATGTGTTGGCTTCATGCAGAAATCCGAGGTCATCTTTTCTTCACTTGGCGTTCAACTTCAACATATGGTAGAGGTTAAGAGGAAATGTGAATGGAATGCTCCAGGTTACACCATATCGGACATCATGCAAAGCTTATCGGTCAGGACAACTCGTTCAAAACATACTCAACTCATCTTCATTCTTGTGTGTACACACTATGGCGAGAATGTAATCTCATAAGGTTTGCAAATCAAAGTTCAATAGGAGAATCCATTTGGTTAGACATTCTTTGAGCTAAGCTGGCTCCTATAAGGGAAATTGTATCTGTGCAGGAATTTAGCAAACTACTCCAATTTTAGCTATTAATTTTGAAACTTTAGAGTTTTGTTTGTTTGCTTTGGTATATGTCTCGTTTCAATACTCATCGACTATAATTTTTCCATTATATTGACTTCCCTTTTATTCTGATATTGATATAGCAATAGTCTAAATCTATATTATTATTATTACTATATAATTTTCTATATAATATAAAATAAATAAAAAATAAAAAATAAATATATAAGAATATATAAGATTATAAAATAAGATTGTCTTGTATAATCTTATATAATTATATAACTAAGATTGTCTGTTCAGTAATATTTTATTTTCGTTGGGGGCGATCTTAGAAATCAATCGCGTTCTAGTAAAAAATCTTAATATCGTATTCGTTTAGAAGAAAAACAAAAATTGTGTTTTCATTATGACCTTATAGAATGACATATCCGTGAGCTGCTGATTGTGAAGAACCCCAACCAACAATGCACATCTAATATAGTATTTTCTTTGAACATCCGTGTGCTTGCTCCATTATTTTTTGACTTCTATTTTGTCGTTATTCCTTACATATCTTTGTAAGGAGTGTAAAGGGTATACCCCTTCAACTTTTTCTCTACCTTGTATTATTTCCATTATTTATCAATTAATACCATTTTATTTTTTTTAAAAAAAAACATGTTTGGATCAATATGGAAAAAAACACTAAAAGGACAAGTACAAGGAAGGGGAATTTTGAGGCAACATCTAGTATCAGGAGTAAAAACATACCTTGTAAAATGTTAATCAAAGACAAAGATGGAGGAATGAAGGGCAAAGGGGCTTTGCTTCATTTGTGATGAAGCACTCTCTTGTGACATAAATGCATGAAGTTGTTTTTGGATATAATTGGTGTAATCTAAAGAAGAGGATGAGGGAGGAGGCTTCTTTGGGAGTTTCATTAAGATTTTGAGAAGTCCTATCCTTACTTTTGAGTTTGAGGACAAGCTCTTTGTCCAGGAGGGAGTAATGATATGCAAGATGCATTCTTAGGGAAGAAATATACAAGAAGAGCAATTAGGAGTTAATGGTAGCAATTGATTAGGAAGTTGCTTTATTTTTCTATAGTAGTTTTCTTATTTTTTTGTTGTATTATCTTATTTCGGCAGTATTTATCTTGTGTAGGAAATTTATTATTTTCAGAAGTCTAAGGAAAATAAGTTAGCAGATTGATATTCTATTTTAGTCTCTAAACACACTATTTATTCAGCTTATTTGAAGTACATTTGGATGAATAAGAATGCAGTCAAAATTTTCTTTAAAAAAAGTTGATAGAAAGTTTATTAGAGATGAGTTTTCTAAGCAACAACCGTAGGTCTTAGGAAGAGGAAGTACTCCAACAAATGAAAAGAGGATTTCTCTGAGTCATCCCTTGATTAGATCATATACAAACCATATCAAAAAATTAGGAAAAATGGACAGCTACTTAAATTGTTTATTATTATTGGACATTTTTGAAAATATATATTAAAGTCAACACTTTGATAACATATTTATGAACATTGAATTTATAAGACTAGTTACAAGTGTGTGCAAAGAAGTATATAGAAAATATTAATCTATGCAAGTTGCTTGTATGTTTTATCTTATTAACCGAATTAGTTATTTTATATGAAAATTTTATTTATACATTTGTTTTATCTTGTAGGTACAAAAAATAATTTTCAGTGTGAATCAACTAATATTGTTTAGTAATCGAGAAGTCAAATGCAACTCCTTTTTCGATTTTCCTAAGCATTATGTGAGGTGGTGGGACTTTGGTAGAAGCTATTGTTTATTAGACTATGGCATTACTAACGGGCCTTGAAATTCTAGATTATATTGGATATCACTAAAATGGAATTGTTCGATCATCTTCAATTACTCATTAGGATTGCAAGTTAATGTCCCTACAAGAATAGATCCTTCCGACTTTAAACCTCCTAAGCACTATTGACTTGCCGTAGGAAACAATTGTTTGACGGGAGAAGGTTACCCTGCATGTTGTAGCTCTTGTGGACTAGTCCTATTTATGAACCCAAAATGGGGAAAATTATGATCTTATGATTTGCATGTCTGTGTTATATAATCTTTTTGATTTCAGTAAATACTGGAATAATAAGATGTTATTGTATACCAAGTTATAGAACTTCACATTTTTGAGACCTCAAAATTATTTTTGATAGTCATAGGTAATAGAAATTTGTAATGTTTGGTGGCTTCAGTCCATTTTGTTATGCAAATTGGCAATTTGAGGTTATCCAAACTTGTTTTATATTAAAAATGATTTTTTTGTAATTTTTCTCATTGTAGGTTACTGAAGTGAGCACAATGCTTGGTAGAGCCAGTAATGTTGGGTTTGGAAAGGCTATAGAAGTATTGGACACGCTTGGTAGCAGCATGACAAATTTAAATCTTAGCAGTGGTTTTACTTCAGGAGTAACAACAAAAGGGATTAAAATTTCAATTTTGGCTTTTGAAGTTGCAAACACAATTGTTAAGGGTTCCAATCTAATGCAATCTCTTTCAAAGGAAAATATTACATATTTAAAAGAGGTAGTGCTTCACTCAGAAGGGGTGCAAAGTTTAATTTCAAGAGATATAGATGAGCTCTTGAGAATTTCAGCAGTTGATAAGAGGTAGTTCTTGCATATATTTCTTAAAAAGTTATGTCTTTTCATTTTACTTATGTAGGGTTGTTGTAGATCATTTATTGCATGGATGATAGTAATAAATGTGCTACATGTTATATATAGAGATGAGCTGAAAGTTTTTAATGGAGAGGTGGTACGATTTGGTAATCGATGCAAGGATCCCCAATGGCACAACTTGGATCGCTACTTTGAAAAGTGAGTCCTATGTCATCTCATGACTGTAATATCTTTTTTATTTTTCCATTGTAATAGGTGGTTTAATTTTCTCATTTATACTTCATGATTTTTTAGATTGGGTGCAGAAGTAACGCCTGAAAAGCAGTTGATGGAAGAAGCAAAAACTGACATGCAAGACTTAATGAATTTGGTTCAATATACGGCTGTAAGTATTTAAATGTGAATTATCCTTCATTTGTTGCTTTTAATTTTCAACGTGCATTGCCATGTCTCACTGCCATCAATGTTGAATGTGTTGCAATTTTGGAAAGTTATTCTATATGTTGATGGAAAGTATCTAGTTATACAAAAGACCTTGAACTAAATCATATACATTTGAATTGAGAATTGCATATTAGATGGGACTTAAAGCAAGCGGGAGAGGTAGTAGTAGTTATGTCTTGACATAGACCAACTAGCACTAGATGCTTGACCTTTTGTGTTGGAAAGTGATTTTTAGCCAATTTTTTTGTGGCATCTCTATTGTTGCTATTAGAATTACATTTGCATGATTGCTGTTTCTTCTTGTACCTTAGTTATTTAAAGTGAAAAAGATTTTGATTGTGATGAAATATTGTAAAGATAAGTGAGGAGCAAACATCTTTATAGGCTAGTGAAAGCTTAAAAGGATGTTGACATAATTGTTTCTAACACCTAAAACTTTTGGTTGCACCTTCATTAACAAATCTTTGGAGAACTAAAGACCTTGTTCTAGTGATGAGTGAAATTTTATTGTGTTTGGAACAAGTATCCTGTTAGTCTTAAAACTTTCAACTTTTTATGATCTTTTAATCTATTTGTCTTTTTGTGAACAGTTGAGTCCTAAAGTTAATTCAAAGGAAACAAATTGGTGAAATGTTAGGAATCCATTTTAAATTAGTTTTGCCCTATTGATTGTCTATAAATTGCTTCTGATCTTTTTGTAGTCCCATTTATCGCTTAGGTTTTAATTAGTTTATTCCAAACTGTTGGTATTCTTTGGCAAATTTCTCCATTATGTTGGATGTTGAAAAAAGAAAACATAATTAAAGAGAAGATGTTTTGCTAAGACTTGTAAGTGTCCTCCTCTTTGGAGTTACATACTAGTCCACTAAGCAACTTGCGTTCTTTATTAAATTTTACTTTCGAGTTTTTATTTTTACTTGTGTGCCTTGAGTGATAATTACAATAGAGACTATAAATAATTTTACAACATGCCCACGAGCTTCACCTGTTTAATTTAAATAAGGGTTAATTACAAAAGAAATCCTAAACTTTTCACAATTTCTCAATTATAGCCAAAACCTTAAAAAGTGATAATTAAATACTTGAACTTTCAATTTTTCTCAAATATAGCCCGGTGTTAAGACGTGCTAAGCCATGCAGACGTATTTGTTTGAAAGATGCCAAGTGTTATGGATTTACAGGTCATAATATTGTCAATTTTAATTAAAGATTATTAATTAAAACAATTTAAAAAATTAAAAAAATTCCAAACCCTAACCTATATGTTTGTGGTCACCCATCGCTAAAGTTAGCCATTAACAATTGGCTTAGGGTAATGACAAAGTCTACATAAATATATCACGAGTATATCATCGTAGACCACGAAAGTAGTTTACAATTGTGTGGATTATACTAGCTTGGTTAGTTGGGCTTACACTAACCAATTAAGAATACTCTCCCTTTCTTTATTGTCCAACCTCATTTTTGTAGCAATTCTTGGGAAATTGAGAAACGAACAGAGACTTCAAAGGAAAATGAAAATGAAAAAAAAATTAGTGAATAAGGGAGTGGATGATAAGCGTAGAAACTTGAAATTGGTCTTAAAGCATTCCAAAGTTTTTGGGTATAAACTCCAATTGCCTATTTTAGAGCTTTGTATTTCATTTCTTATTGCTTTGTGAGGGAGAGTGAAGGTTTTAGACCCTCATCAACTTTAATCTCTGTCGGAGATGGGTTGTGTGAGCTTGAAGTAGACAGTTTCAGTGATGTAGGTTGTTGAACAGTCATGCGAGCTCAACTCGAGTAATTGTGGAAATATTGACAAAAGCAACAATAATAAGATGAAAAAGAAGAAAAAGGGAGAACTCAGTTGGGAAAGTGAGCTGGGTGAGTCAGGAAGTGCGAGTTCGAACGGCAACTCGAGCTTTAGCTTGAGGAATTTACACAAGTATTTAGAGGGTGAGTGGGTTGTCATCAACTAGCCTGCTTGGCTTAATTCCATAGTTGCCAACGCTATTCAAGGATGGATTCCTCATAAAATTGATGCATACAATAAACTGGAGAAGGTTGTTTAATGCATTCTTTATCAAATATTCTTAAGAAAAATAATGATTAATATCAAAGAGTGGCCACAAATAGATGGGCTAGGGTTAGGAATTTTTTTCATCTTTCAATTGTTTTAATTAATAATAATTAATTACAATTTACAAAATTATGACATATAAGTCCATAACACTTGGCATCCTGCGTGTCATTAAACACATCTGATGTGGCTTACCATGCCAATTCCGTTAATGGAGACACTAACTTAGGGCTATATTTGAGAAAAATTGAAGTTTGGGAATTGAATTGTCACTTTAAAATTTGGGCTGTAATTGAAAATTTGTGAAAAGTTTTAGATTTTCTTGTAATGAACCCTTTAATTAATCATATTAGACTATTTGATTAACTTTAATATTTCTACCTATCGTCATTTCTTACATATCATCATGGCATGGGGAAGAAGTTTGGTAAGAACACAATCTTGAATGTTTTTTGTTAAAGAATTTGATGTGGTGCAGAAAAGACATTCAAACAATTTGATAAAACACATGGATAAATTGTAAATAGCGGTTGCTGAAAAATTGAATCTATTAAATGGACATTGAAATAAAGGATAGGTCTAGGAATTACTCCTAAGGTTTGTATAAAGAACTAGGAATTGAAACAAATAAAATTATTGAAATCACACCAATAGGTCTGTAAAACTCACGTGTAGATGTTATGATTCACTCGTAAGTGGATAAGAATCACTCATAGAGAGATAAGTTTCACACTTAATAAGCAAGTTTACTCTTCTTATTGCTTGAATGTTGAATAGTAATGGAAAAAATGACTTGAGTTGACAAAGCTTCAGGTTGGGCTCAGGCTGCCATGTGAATAAAAAATTTATGAAAACACCTAATTTCTCTTCTTCCTCTCCTTATCACTTATTGCCACCATAGTTTCACAAGACTTGAAATCACTTTCTCTTTCAACATTATATTCCACAAGAGCTAAGCTACCAGCCCCTAATGGCCCTTTCAGCTATCAGCCGAATACAATGCAAGTCTAGAGAGATACCCCCTGTACTACCCTCCTCATCCTTACATATAGCTCTCTCTCTCTTCTAACTAACATCTCTAACCGTTTGCTGACTCACCCCTCCCTGCCTTAGTGAATCTCCTAGAGTATGTCAGCATGGGCCTAGGATTCATATTCGGACCCTTCTCCCTCTTTCTCCTAGAGTATGTCAATATGGGTTTAGGATCCATATTGCTATCACAAAGCACCAAGCTCTTCACCAAAATCAGAATTTTTAATAATCTATGCCATATATATTAGTGATTTATTCCTAAGCTATTAGTTCAATTTGTCGATAAAAATACAATTTCACAAACTGATTGTTATGGTACTGGAAATAAGTGGAAGGCCAAAACATTTTTGGGATGATTGATATGACGTAACTTTACTAGTTATCTCTAGTTCTCTACTAGAAAACTCTCATCCTACAACTATATAGCAACTTCAGTGTTGGATACATGCATTTGATGACTCATTAGCAAGTAAAACAAGAGCTAGACAGAGTTCTAACATTAGGTGGTGGAGAACAAGAACAAGAGCAAAAGCTATATCCATATCATCTTTATTAACATATTGCTTATGATCCCACATTGAAGTCATTTTTGGTAGAAACTAAAAAAGTATAAAAGTTGCATCATACTATACACTCAAGTTTGTCTAAAACTATTGGAGAGCTCATAAAATCATAAAAGTAAATCAACCTTCACTAAGCCACATTGTTAGGGAAAATATTTTGTATTAGAATATAAGAACCACAAATATAAAGGGAAGGGCTACCTGTTCATAGTCAACATAATCTGTATTCTCATTTAATTTGTATGTCATTGCCTTAAAGAATATCTTGACAATTGATATCTTCTTTGTGTTGGTCTATAATTTAATGAAAATACAAAAAAATTACGTCAGACACTATAATAATGAGATGTTTGCTTTGTATTGTAATACTTGCTTTTATTTGCCCTCGGTTAAAGTAAAAGCAAACAAAAATCATAAAACTAGAAAAACTACACTATAATAATAAGATATTTGTTTTATACGTATTTGGTGTTGGAAGAGGGGGAAAAAAGTGATTTCAACTTTTGTATGATGGCAAGAAGTGTTGAGGAGAGGAAGAAGAGAAAATTAGGTATTTTAATGTTTGTTTTCTATTTAAAAATTATAATTTACTGGCTTGGAAGTTAAAGTCCACATGTCATTCATGTGACTGATGCTAGCTGACGTGGATGTTGGGCTAATTTTTGCAAAAGATTAAAAGTTTAAATATTTTGTTATTATTTTTTGAAGCTCGGGCTAGAATTACAATATTCTATAAAGTACGATTTTTTTTGTGATGAACCCAATTTTAATGCATAACATATTTTTTAAAATAGTTATTATGTCTAAAAAATAAAATATTTTTATGTTAATTTCGATAAATGGAGTTATTGTATCAAATTTGAAATATTTTTTGTTTTAATCATTATAGGACACTAATCTTAATTATATAAAAATTGAGGAATTATTTTATAATTTTTAAAAATAATCCACAGTAGTATTTATTTAGCATTGACGAGTATTAATATTGTACAGTACTAGTACCAAAACTAGTACAAGTTATATTTGCAACTTTATTTGAAACTCAATCTCTATATTAAATGCTCATGGCTACTTTCATCTTGTAAGCATGGATTTTATTTTTATTTTTTAATTTTAATATGTGTTTAATTTATTTTTCATTTTTTTCATTTTTATCAGTTAGCATCTATTTGTTTTAAATATATAACATAGGCATGTAGATTTAATTTAGGCATAATAAACAAATAGAATAAAATAGTGGTATAATTATTGAGACCTATCCTTATTTTTAAAATTTAAAATAAAATTATTTAATTTATTTATATTTTTAGAGCATATGATAAATTTTTAGTTTCCTGTTTTATTTTTAAATCTAATTTTATTATTAATTAAATAAACATATTTGACTATTAAATATTATGGACTAATAAGAATTAGAATTAATATAATTAATTATTGAACTTGTTAATTTTAATGTCTCTAAAAGAATTTCACGAGTTGTACCTTTTAAAAGAGAAATTTTATAATGAAAGATTGGATTTTAATGATAAAGTTGAGGGACTATTTTGTAATTTTAAAATTTGTTATCTCATATTGACTAATATTAGTACTATGTTGTACAAGTTTCGATATGATATTTGCAACTTTGCTACTAAGGTCAAAATAAAAATTGAAATATCCTTTCCAATTAACAAAAGATAAATTAGTCTTTTTTAACTCTACATGATTCCCCAAAATTTGACCAGTCACCTTGACAATCAATCATTGCCAAACATGTCTTTTTTCCATTCCTTCGGATACTTCCTTTTTCTAAATTGATCTTCATAAACTTAACTTCTATGTCTATCTTTTGAACTTCCTCTTTCTTTGACACTTCAAATTTACTTGTTTGTCATGTTTAACACTATGTCTATCATGCAAACATAAAATTTCCTCAACTATTGTGACAGATTTCTACTCCATAACCTCATCTATATTCATCCTGATTATTCATCTTGTCACATTCATACGATATAGAGTAAACCTTTCTTAGCAAAAACCTTTGCTCTAGGTTGCTCCAAAAACCATAGTACTTGTTGGTTAACCTCTTCAGCTTCCTGTTTAGTTATTTTAGCAAGCTTTTCAAGTGCCTTGCAGAGCTGTGCGGGTATTTCAACTTGCTGTCCAGTTTTTTCAGTTTGTTGTTTAGGTGTTTCTACTTCTTGTTTAGTTGTTTCAGCTTGTCGTTTTTCCATCTTTCCCATCTTCACTGTCAAGTTTAGGTTGCTGCTTTGCTGTATTCTTTTTTTATGAGAGATGTCTCTTGTTGAAGATGCGCTTCAATGTTTTCCATCCTCTCCAAAATTCGTAAGATTAGTTAATCCCTCTCTTGACGGATAGAAGACATTGTAACAATTTGATAAAAATATGTCTAAACTGAAAATAGGGGGCTCTTGAAATATTGAATTTAGGGCTGCAAATTAGGAAAATAAGGGAATGGGATGAAGGATAAATCGAAGAGTTTCCTAAGTTTTTGTATCAAGAATTAAAAACCAAACCAAAGAATTGAAATAAACAAAATTGTTTGAATCAGACCATAGTTTTCTGGGGCTTACTTATAGACTTTAGGAATCACTCCCAATTATTTAAGAATCATTCTTAGAAAAGTTATAACACTTAGATAATAATTCTTTTCTTCTTATTATTTGAATATTGAATCTTGAAATCCTAATCCTAATGGAATAGGAAAACCTAATGAACTTCCAAAATAAGAACATCATCCTATTTAAAAAGGATTCTTATTATTGCTTAATGAACTTAATCTCTACAATGAGAAGGACAACATAAAAAATAGAAATATTTTCCTTTTCTAGCTATAATAGAATCGCGGAATTAGAACTTTGGTGAAGTAATTATATTATCAAATGTATGCTTTCAATTGATTCTAAACTTTACTATTTTCCTTGTTTGGATTTATTGACCCTAGCTGTTAAATGCTACAATTTAGTAGAATTTACTGTTGATTTTGGATGGATGGTGTGATTTACTGACACCAAGTTTCATCAAAAGAATTGGAATATGTTGACATTTTGTGAAACAATCCTATACCATATCTAAGGTGCCATTGCACTGATTAATCAATTAATTATCATCAGTACTTAAAAAAATTCTCTCATATCTAAGTAATAAAGAGATATATCATTAACGCTACTTTTTATGACAAAATGTGTCAATTACATAGGATCCTGTTAAAAAATACATAAATCTTGTTTCCTCTTTTTTTTGGTTGCAGGAATTATATCATGAAATGCATACTTTGGACAGATTTGAACAAGATTACAAGCGTAGGCTTGAAGAAGATGATGGTTCCAATGTTGCACAAAGAGGTAGGTTTATGGCTTGATTTAGTTTCCACATTGTTGTTTCTTGATGGTTCCACTAATTATAAACGTTTCTTCTATTTATACATATTTTTTATAATCATTAGCTTGTTATGGGTATTTTTTTTAACTTAAAAATAACCATAAGGAAGAAGATTGATGCTTTTTTCGCTCTCAATTTCTAATGATAATCTTAAAAATAAATCTTATGCATAGGCCTTCAATTTGTTTTTTTTAAGATTTAAATTTATGTAATGGTTCTTCTATTTGCTAGCTGTCTGATACTTCCTTGGTTCAAATTTGAAGAATTAAAAAATGATAATACATATAGCAAAATATTATGAATGACTTTGAATGGGTTTGGTTTTGAAATTTGTATGGTAAAAGTCTGAAATTGTGATCTTCCTTCTGAAAAAGTTTACGTTTGACTTATTTTAAAGCATGTATTTATCGTATTAAGATGATCTGGATATGGGTAGATGAACTTCTTGAGCTGCGATGCATGGAATGTTGGGCGTATAGAGGTGTTGGTAGATTAGAAAAACTGATACCTAGTAGATAATGATCCCAATAAAATAGGGAAATCTTATCCTAGATTCACGATAAGATAAATCAGCACCTAAGTAGTTAAGATGTTGCAGATTAGTAGAGATAAGTAGTTAGAATACTGATTATATACTAGGTGTATTTTAGTTAGGATACTGATTATATATTGGCTGTATTTTTCCTATTTAAGATGCATCAGTCAAGGAATAAAATCACAGAACTTGAGTTCTAGTTTTCCTATTCAGTTCTGTCAAACATGGTATCAGAGCAGGGGTAACTAGCTTCTGTTTTCTCATTGGTCTTTGTTGAAGATCTGCCCAGATTGCAGAACCTCATGCTTCTCTTACTGGCGACCCACCACCTGATGTCTGACCATCAAAATCCTTGCATGCGAGTCTAGAGCTTTTAGCTTTCCTTCCACACATTGACACATCCAGGCGCTTCTGGCAATGTCCTTAACTTTGACCAAGTTCTCCAGCATCGCATCCTATCCTCCGGTGATCTTAAAGGCCTGTTTTTTTAGACCACTGCTACCCTCTTCCTGCAACTGCTATCCTAATCTGTTCTCCGCCGCTGTTGTCCTCTAGTGTTATGTTTTTCAAGTTTGTGATTTTGGCACAGTTGGGATTTTTGTTAATTCCTGTCAGTTTTGGGGTTGAGCTGTCACTCTTTGTTCTCTGTTAGATCATGAATTTCAAGGAAGCCATGGTGGGTTCTGGTCCGACTTATTCAGATGGCAGTAGTGAGCTGACATCAGGAGGAGGAATTAGCATACCTGCACTGATTTCTGTCCCGGAAAACTCTCTCGAAGTCTCCCAAAAACTACCTTGAATGGTCCCAGTCTATACATTGAGTTATCGATGGCAAGGGAAAACTAAGATATTTAAATGGTGAGGTCAAACAACTAGCTGCAAGCAACCCTTGATATTGACAGTGGCATTCGAAAAACTCAATGGTACTACATGGTTGATCAATTCTATGGAATTAGCAATTGGGAAGCCCTTCATGTTCATGCCAACAACTCGTGATATTTGGGAAGCAGTTAGGAAAACATATTCAGATTTGGACGACAACTCACAATTATTTGAATTAAACACCAGAATGTGGAAAATGCAGCAAAGTGAGAGGAACGGAACAACATATTATAATGAAATGATGTCTGTATGATAGGAATTGGATTTGTTTGATGAAGAAAACTAGGTAAATCCAAGTGACAATGCTCAGTACAAGAAGCAAGTTGAAAGAGGACGCATATTTGTCTTCTTGGCTGGACTGAATAGAGACTTGGATGAAGTTAGAGGCTGTATTTTAAGGAGAAATCTTCTACCGACCATAAAAGAAGTCTTCTCAGAGGTAAGGAGAGAAGTAAGCAGACAAGTGATGATGAAGAATGCTGGTGAAACCAGAATAGAGAGTGAAGGCTCAACACTTGTGACTTGAGGAGGTGACTGGTACGTAGTGGAAAACAGAAGCCTTGGTGTGACCATTATAAAAAACCATGGCATACTAGGGAAACCTGCTGGAAGCTGAACAGAAAACTAGGTAATTGGAAAAAGAAATCAAGCAATGGCACCAAGAGTGGGGGAGAGGTCAGAGCATTCCAAGTGAGCAATTCTGATTCAGGGCAGCAATCATCATCAGAATCTCTTACTTTCATTAAGAAACAGATAGAACATCTACACCAAAATTTTAAATCTCAAAATAATCCTAATTCGTTTTGTTCTCTAGCTCATTCAGGTAATACTTTCCCCATGTCTTTGGCCTGTACCAACACTAATGGTCCCTAGATATTAGATTTGGGTGTCACAGATCACGACTGGTATTCCGCATTTTTTGCATCATATACTCCATGTGCAGGAAATTAAAAGGTCAAAACTGTTAATGGTTCCCTTGCTTCCATTGCTGGAAAAGGAACAGTGTCTATCTCTCCTTCCTTAAAACTCAAAGATGTCCTTCATGTTCCTATCATATAACCTCTTGTCCGTGAGCAAGCTTACTCTTAATTATAATTCTCAACTAATTTTTTGGTCTTTATGTTTTTCACAAAGGACGGACCTTTGGAAGGCAAGACTAACAAACTTGTTTCAATTCTACTTTAGTTCCTAGTAATAATGAAGTCATGTTATGGGATTGTCGACTAGGACATCCATGTTTTTACTATTTAAAGCATTTGTTTCTGAAGTTATTCCTAAATAAAAACCCTTCAATGTTTCAATGTGAGTCTTGTGAATTAGCAAAACATCATCTTGCATTTTTCCCACCATAACCTTACAAAACTTCACAACATTTATCATGATCCATAGTGATGTTTGGGGACCCTCTAGAGTTGCTACATTGTCTAGGAAATGTTGGTTTATTACATTTATTGATGATCATATTAGGGTCACTTGGGTCTTTCTCCTAAAAGAAAATTTTGATGCTGAAAGAGTCTTCAAGAACTTTATAACGTGATTCAAACACAATTTCAGAGTAAGATTAAAATATTTCGAAGTGATAATGGGAAAGAATTCTTTAACAATATGTTGGGAAATTCTTTTGCTGACAAAGGAATAGTTCATCAGAGCCATGTAATAATACACTACAACATAATGAGGTGACTGAGAGAAAAAACAAACACATTCTTGAAATGGTTAGAGCCTTGAGCCTTCAAATTAAGTTCTTAAATATCTTTGGGGGGAAGCAGTTCTAATAGCAACCTAGTTGATAAATAGATTACCTACTCGGATCTTTAACTACCAAACACTAATTCTGGTTTTACTAAGCATTTTCCAACTACTAGATTCATCATAGACATTCCCTTGAAAATTTTTGGTAGCTTGACTTTTGTTCGTAATCATGATTCCAAACTTTCAAAACTGGATCCTAGAGCACATAAATGCATATTTGTAGGTTATCCCACTAATCAAAGGGGGTACAAATGTTTTGATCCAATTTCAAAAAGGATGTTTGTGTCTATGGATATTACTTTGAATGTACTTCATACTATATAATAACTACCATTGTCAGGGGGAGCAAAATATCAGTGACAATGAGTTCTTAGATGGTTCGAATCTCAGATTTGAATTTATTCGAAGTGATATCTCTCATGATCATTCACAAAAGGACAACACAAAATTATTAGAAGCAAATGAAGTAAACATTGACAATGTTGGATCGGTTAATAAACAACTTGTGCAATGCACAAAATGATAGTGCTGGAAACATGAAGATAGATAAGAAATGGTACAAAGGTTTTGTATAATTAAAGGAACATCTAGCACAAAAACGGAAGGCCACCATTTCGCAGCATTCTCATGAGTCTAACTAAAGGTTGGATCAAGAAAATTATGATGTTTCCACAAATGTCCATGTTCCTAAAAGTATTCATGTAAGTGATTCTAAGCTAAACTCTTCTTCTGAAATTGATCTCCCTATAGCTCTTAGGAAAGATATTAGGTCCTGTACACAACATCCTCTCTCCATCTTTGTGTACAAAAGTATTTCACCCATGTATTATACCTTTGTTTCACAAGCATCTAGTATTCCTATTCCTAGCAGTATTTAGGAGGCTTTAAAGGTTCCTGAGTGGAAAGAAGTTGTTCTTGAAGAGATGAAAGCCTTGGAAAAAATGCAACCTGGGAAGAAATCAATCTACCAAATGGAGAAAAATGTTGTTGGGTGTAAATGGGTATTTACTCTAAAATTCAATTATGATGGATCTTTAGAGGGGTACAAGGCTCGACTTGTTGCCAAATTATTATGACATAGATTATTATGACAGATCATTATGAGACTTTTTCATCAGTGGCAAAATTAAACACGATTCGAGTCCTCCTTTCAATTGTTGTTAATCTTGGTTAGTCTTTAATTAGTTAGATGTAAAGAATGCTTTCTTGAATGGAGATCTAGATGAAGTGTGTATGGAGCCTCCCCCTGGATTCTCTAAAATGTTTGGAACCAAGGTATGCAAATTTAAAAAATCCTTGTATGGTCTTAAGCAATCTCCTAGAGCCTAATTTGAAAGATTCACAAAGTTTGTTAAAGTTCATGGACTGGCTGGGAAAATTAATCTGCCCGGGCTTGGCCCAAGGTCTGTGGCCCGGCCCGAGACCCAGGGGTGGGCCTTTAAAACCCGACCCAAATTTTTTAATTTAAATTTAATTTAAGCTTTTTTTTTAAATTTTAACATAAAATGTTTAGATGGAATTTTTGTTTTATAATTTTTTTAACAACTTATTTTATGATGATATTGAACAAAATATAAGTACTTTACTAAATGTTATACCCCTTAATTAGTTACAATTATAAAAAAGTAAAAATTAAAATAAACATGATGATTTCGTATAAACACAAACTCAAGTTAATTTCTTTTGCTATATATATATTAATTGTAATTTATGAAATTTATAGGTAACTGGTAGTGATTTTTGATCGAATGATTGATAAATGTGGTGTATGATAAAAGACAAGTTACTACATCAAGATTTTTAATTTTCGTAGTCTAAACTTACTTGGAGCTCACTAAAAAAAATCTTCAATTTAGCTGCTCTATGTCATGTTTAATACATTATACATGATTCCAAGTACTATAACTAATAAAATAACATAAATATATAAATTATCTCATTGTTACTAAAAGAATTTATAAATATATGTTATTTTTACAACAAAAAATTATAATTATTATTTTTAATTATATATCAAATAAAAATTTTAATGCATGTAATAATTAACTAACTATTATTCTACAGAAAATTTAAATTTAAATGGCATATTTAAATGAAGTAATTATTAAATGTTTGATAGGGCCTAGCTCGTTGACCATGGGCCTGGTCAAGCCAAATAGATTTTGCCATCCCTAATCTAGTTTTGATTGTCTATGTGGATGATATAATTTCAACTAGAGATGATATAAAAGAAATGAGGAAGTCTAGCCAAGGAGTTCAAAATTAAGGATTTGGGTCAGCTAAGATATTTTCTTGGGATTGAAGTAGCAAGATCAAAAAAGGGTATTGTGGTTTCATAACGGAAGTATATTTTAGATCTCTTAAAAAAGACTGGAATTAGTGGATGCAAGCCTTCAAACACTCTAGTAGAGTCTAATGTCAAAGTTGTGGAATCCCAATCGATATAGGAAGTTACTAGAGATTGGTAGGGAGACTGATCTACTTGTCTCATACACGACCTAATAATGCCTTTGCTATAAGTATGGTTAGTTAGTTTATGCATTCCCCATACGAGGAGCATCTAGAAGTTGTGTACAGAATCCTTTGATATTTAAAGGGCACTGTCAAAAAGGGCCTTTGTTTTTTTTTAAAAAAAGGGTGGAGTGGCAGAGGTCTATACTGATGCAGACTGGGCATGATCAACTACTGATAAAATATCGACGTTTGGATATTGTACATTCCTTTGGGGCAACTTAGTCACATAGAGATGCCAGAAACAAAGTGTAGCTGCTAGAAGCAATGCTAAAACAAAATTTAGATCAATGACTCAAGGTATATGTGAAGTTCTACAATTACAAAGAGTTTTGGAAGATCTTAAAAGTTTTGACAATAAGGTAGTCATAAGTATTGCCCATAACCTAGTACTTCATGACAGGACAAAACACGTTGAGATTGATAAGCCCTTCATTAAGAAAAACTTGAAGTAGGAATAATCTGTACTCCATTCATTCCAGCCACTCAACATGTTACAACATATTCACTAAAAGGCTGTTAAGACAACCATTCAAACGTGAAGTTAGCAAGTTGGGCATGATAGACATATTTGCACCAACTTGAGGGAGAGTGTTGATAAATTAGGAAAGGTGATATCTAGTAAATAATGATCTTATTGAAATAGGAAAATCTTATCCTAGATTTAGGATAAGATAAATCAACACCTAAGTAGTTAAGATGTTGCATATTAGTACAGATAAGTAGTTAGAATATTGATTATATACTGGTTGCATTTTAGTTATGATGTTGATTCCATATTGGCTGTATTTTTCCTATTTAAGATGCATCAGTCAAGGAATACAATCATAGAACTTGCTCTTTAGTTTTTCTATTTAGTTTTGTCAACAAGTGGTTTCTACTGGCAAGAGCAATTTGTAAGCCACCTTTCCTACCCTCTTGAGAACTTCATAAGCACAATAATATATTGGGGAGAGTTTGTGATTGACTCTCTTCTGATAGGTTTGTTGCTTATAAGGTTATCATTTGAGTACCCAATCTACTTGAACTCGTGTTCATTTCTCTTCTTTTTAGTCTGTTGCTTTGTTATGTGTTGAGCCCTTCTTAAATGGAACTCTGTTATTGCAAAACTTACATGGAACTCTGTTATTGCAAAACTCTCACTTGCCGTAGGAACCTATCCACAACCATAATTTCTGAATCTCTTGCCAATAATTGTACAAAACTCAAATGGATTGAATTAATAGTTGTGGATAGTTCATATTGTACCACCACTCAATTAGCAACATCCACTCAAACCATTTGTGAGGAGCATCATTGCAGGAGCATCTTAGATATGTTTTGTGGACTTTGTTAATAACTTCTGTTTGGCCTTCATGTTGGGGGTGATAAGCTATGGAAAATTTCAAGCTGACCCCTTATGTGGTCAAGATTTGTATTATCTCATAATATTACGATCTGATTGTAATCAGATTCTATAGTTTAGATATCAGTATCTTAGAGATATATTCTAGTATTATCTTCATGTATCTGTATAGATTATCTAGCCTATTTTGTACTTCGATCCGTGTATATATTTACTGCATTCACTGAGTAATGAAAAAAGAGAAAATCAGCTCTTATTCACATGGTATCAGAGCTATGTGAAAGAGAGTAAAATCAAGGAGTCAACCTTGGCAAGTCAAGAAATGACGCAAACCCAAACCAGACTGGAGGTTAGCCATCAATGACCTCTGGTGTTGAAGGAGTTTCAGTTGTTATTTTCTCTGACAAACTGAATGGAACAAACCATTGGGAGTAGGCTCAAGCTGTGAAATTGGAGGACGCAGGAAGTTGAGCTTTATTGTCGGAGATGGGAACGTTCCATACCTAACAAACTCATAAGTTGCACGATAGTGGGAGATAGATAACTCCATGGTCTCATC
>JANTPM010000003.1:26041063-26051318 GCA_025434745.1 Erythroxylum divaricatum
CAAGTTTAAGGTCTCAGCAAGGCAAGTGTCTCGGGGATGGGCTCCACTCGGGCTCACATCCCGGGACAGTCGGGCTCTGGGAGCGGGGTCCGACACATAGTATTTATACTATTCTCTCTACAAATTGTCCAAAAGTGAAAGAAATCATCCAGAGTTCTTATTTTGAACAGTGCGGTTTACAGGCTACTTCTATAGAACAGTATATAAAGTTGGAGATCCTAAAGGAGTTGATCTCTCTTTGGAAAAAGCAAAACTATACTCATCTACATGTTGGAGCAATTCGACTTATTCTTACTCTCCATGAAAGAAAGGGAATACCTACTATAGCCAGGATATCTACTATTGATACTACCTATATAACGTACTAAAATGCTCTAATTGGTATTTTTCTTACAACTCTCAATAATGGAAGTATCATCCTTACTATAGCACCTGATTTTGATATAAGGCTAGATGATCAAACATTATATGAAAGACTCCAGGTCCAGATCCAGATTCAGATCCAGAACATAGAAACAGATCAAGACCTGCAATAATTATGGCTACTCTATACCATCAAATGATTTATCATCTCCAGAATCATGTTGAAGATTTGAACTTTCCAAACTCTACTTCAGATGCTCTTTATATGATTATTGGTTAATCTAATGATCTGACCACAATCATCCAGATCCCTAAGCAAATGCCTCCAAAAGAGCTAGAAAAATTGATTCCTACAGAAAGGATCACAAACTACTAGAAAGTGCTCCATACTCATCATAAACACTTATTTCACATTACCACTCCTCCAATTCTTCAGACTTATCGAGATGGATCGATGAAATCTATCTACTCCAGACTTATTGATGACTAACTATGTATTTCAAACACTTATAGCCTAGTTTTGATGTTACAACCTATAATGTCTCATACAAAAGGCAAAGATCGTTCGATTCATCATATTAAATTTGATAGAGATCTTGTTTATATAAGTCATCATTATGGACATTTCATTTGGGATATAGATCCCTCTATGTGTGAACCAAATTGTGAAGTCTGTCTGAACTCTAAATCAAACATTGATGAGGATGAGGATGATGATTTGAATAATTGAAGGAAATGATGAAAGAAAAAGATACAAACTCATTGTATGCCTTCTCAGTAATATCATCCTCGTTAGGATGATCATGATGATGATTCTAGCAAATCTATTGATCTCAAAGAACAACGGTTAAGACCTAAATCACTTTATGAGATACTTAAACCTATTGGTTGAGACTATTTAGAGTTAATCTCCAAACTACAGCTAGTAATTCCTACTATTCATGTTATAACTCCTACTCTCATATGATGGTTCAATTGTATGAGGAAGATTTTCCTCCTTTACAACGGAGCACTGATGAAGCCAATAGGGTTATCTCTAACCCTTATGTTCAAGCTACGGGAATAACTTCTCAAGGAACTATTATTTCTAATCCTACTGATGAAGTTCTCAATTGGCATACCAACAACACAGCAACACAAAAAAAATTTCTAAGAATGATTGATTCTAAGCTGGATGGAATCAGTCAACAAAATCACTCTACTCATCAAAGAGTAGATGTTATTTCTTCACAAGTCCAAAAGTTGTATAAACTTGATGTTAATCTTTTCCATTACATTGCATCATAGTATTTTGGACTAGACTTTACAATTAAGGAGCAAGAACCTAGGCGGGTAAAAGAAGTTCTTCAACGTATGGAGGCTAACATGAAAATTGAACAGTCTAAAACTATTTGTGGAGCTTTTCCTCCTAATTATCCAATTGCTCAACCCATATATGCTTCTCCTACTTACCATACATATCTAGATGTTGCTGATTATGAAAAAGGCTTCAAAATGAATTATGCTTTGATCAGATAGCATATTCACCCTCTTTCGAGTAAACCCAAAAAATTTGCAAAACCAAAGTCCCAAGTTGAAGAACTTAAGAAGAGGATCCATCTTCTTCTTCTTCACATAATATGTGGAATAAACCATTGCAGATTATAACACCACCTTAATCTCCACCAAAAGCTCAGCCTACATCCTCTTCAGCCAACGATAAAGCAACTGACTTCATAGCAACTCTTGCACCTATTGAGGTTCTAGAGGTTCCCAAACCTATAATAGAAGTTAATTATGAACTCTCTAAGCATTTTGAGAAAACTCCTAAACTATCTAAACATTCTGAGCAATCTTTTGAAATTTCATAATCACCTATGAATTCAGCTACACAGTTTGTTAATCTATCTTATCTAGCTCAGGTCATGATAACCTTGCCTCAACATACTGAATTCAATCTAGATATCAATGACATTGATTCTACAGGATCTGTAGAACCTAAACCATTCAGATCATCACCACCAGAAGTTCCAGTATAACCAACTAAACCTACTTCAGGTCTGTGGTTTACATTTGACGATCTTCCTCCTAAAAAATGGAGAGAATGCCTTCATGAATTTGAAGCATGGCTAGATTTGCAAATGACTTGACCAAATACTCCTTTATGGGATATTTTGCACGAGTTCCCTTCTCTACTTTACGAGAATGGTGGCAAAGTCTTTACAACTATAAACAACTTTAGTACATCTAAGTCACTTGTGCAAGTATTCTTTTTGGTATTATCCACAAAGAATTCATTGGTGACTTCCAACTTGTTGACAAGTAAATTCGTCAAAAGTATTTTGAAATGAAATATTGTTCACTTGATCAACGTGATCTTTATAAACATTTTCAATATATGGTGGAAAGAGATTATCATCTCAACGAATCAATGACGTGAATCTCCATTATACATTCATCTCATCTTTGCCAAATGAATTGTAGTCAGAATTGCAACGGACCATTATAGCCTTGTGAAGAACAATAAGTGATATTTCTCTTATAGAAATTTATCAAATTGCTTTATCTTCTCTTGATAAACTCTATTATCAATAAGCTTTCTTCAAGAATATGATAAAAGGCGGTCCTATTCTTCAAAAAGCTTGTTAAAAGCTGTATCTGAAAATCAAATGCAAGGAAAAGAAAGACTATGATTGTCCTATCAAGAAAAAACATCATTATAGGAAATTTTCCTATGAATAATCTTAGAAATCTTCTAGATTACAAGGATATCATCAGCTTTACAAACGTAAGAAGAAAAAGATATTTGTTTAATTCTTTAAACGTAAAACTCCTCTATCTTAAAAGGTTGATCGATGCTTTGTTTGCAATAAGCCAGAACATTTTGCAAGCCAGTTTCCTAACAAAAAATATGGATATCAAGTTATTGGAATCAATTATGCCTTTCATTCCTTTGATAACCTTGAAGATCTTATTGAGGAATAGACAAGTGAAGACGATGATAAAAGTTTGTTATTTCAGTTACTTCCTTTTATGATGACTCCTTTGAATATTTAGTTTTTTCTAAGGATGATTCTCTGTACATGTTATAATAGACATGCTTGAAATTGGATCCTCAACTAGTTAAAGTTTCTCTTCTATATGTCCAGATCCAACTTCTTCGACAGGATAAATATTATAGACCCATCAAAGCTATTAGGTTTAGGGATACTGGATCCAGCAGAACTATAAAGAAGCCCAGTATTTTACCTCTTGAAGCATAGAATTCTTATGATGAATATTTCACTACTGCTGATAACACTTTGTTTAAGAATGTATTTATCACTAAGAGAAAGATCGGGATTCGATTCTTTCTACAGTGTACAATGTGGACTATAGTTATTAGAAGCCATCAACTTGGCTCAAACATTCTAATTAGGATGGATGTTTATAGTAAAGCCTCTCCTTTACAAATCCTACCCACAGGCTTCAGGAATCGAGCATATTTCAGTCCATAAACAAAAATTAATAATGTATTTGAGCTTACACAAGTTCCTCTACCATATGAAGCTGTGAGAGATTAGTTGTAGAACTACTATCTTGAATCACATGCATAGTTCTCTTATCCTAAGCCTCTATGAAAGAATGTTGAATTCTTTGTCCATGTTCCTTTTAAGAAGAATGAGGTTATCAATCTGACAAAGGTGACACATCTAAGTATGAACCTTAAAAATTCATGTCGTAAATATGAACTTTTCAATCTCTAATTTGGATGCTCTTTCGAAGGTAATTACTTCAGGATCGGGATGATAATGGTTTGGGGTAATTTGTACAAGATTTTCTATCCTATTAGACAAAGTACATTTAATACTTGAAGGAAAATCGACAATTAAAAGAGTAGATGAAAGATGAATATGGTCACTATTCATAGGTTCACTCATGTTTTCCAATATCCTTATCAAGATTAACATATACTTGGCTCTGATACCACTCCAGGACCCCAAGGGGCACATAGGGAAAAAAACAAAAACTAGAGGCATGTGACGCACCAGTTATACAGACCTCATTGAAAACCAAAGACTAACAAAGATCAATTATAGTTTAGGTTTCAATTATGCTGGCTGAGAACACTAGCCCTTTCTCTCTGCGGGCACTAAAATTTGATGCTTGCCTCTTAGAAACCCTAAACTGACCAATCTTTTCCCGTTAAACTGCGATCTTAAACAAGATCTATTCTACAGTCTTAGATGGTCTAAGACATTCTGATACATAGAATTATCACGAGGAGGCAAGTGTAGAGAATACTTGTCTCTATGTATGACATAGAGGTTAAATTATTCAAGACTTAAGATTTCAAGAGAAAAGGAGTTTAGAGAGAAGCCATGAAAGAAAACACACTCAAACTTTGATTGATATTTTTCAAAGGTCTTTTCAACGTGATTATAAACGAGAGGTAAGCCTTCTTTTATATAAAAAATAAAGGAATACAATCAAATGACTTTGGATAGGGAATATATTCCCTAGGTATAATCATGACAACTTTAGAAAAGAAGATGCACTAAATACAGTTATTACACATCTTTAAAAAAGAAAACAGTAAAAATATTTCTAAAGGATAAGAAAGAATCCTTTAAAAAGGATGTGGTCCCCAAAGGTTCTCCTATCAATATAATGACACTTTAAAAGACACACAGCTATAAAGGCGTCCAACAAAGAGAGGCCCACAATGAGGAGTGGAGTTCAACTCATCATTTATCACGAATTGATTTGTGCCACAATTAAATATTGGATGAAGAGTCTAGATCACTTGAATTGTCAGTGTCAGAATCAGCTTTGTAGGTCTTTTGCCTTCTGCTGGGACTGGCATTGTTTGTGCAAAGTCTTTGCATGAATTGATTCAACTGTTCTTCATTAGGGATGAAAATGTCATCAATAGGGTCTTGTGCACCTTGGAATAGAGAGGATGGAGGTTGTGAAGATATTGCAACATCTGAGACATCTTGGACTTGGGTTTTTTCATCAATTTTTTAATAAATTAGGCTATTTGGGCCTGGCATGTCAACTTTTGGTGCTTCAGGTTCACCACGAGTAAATCCTCCTAGGTAAGGTCCAGGAGAAATAGAAATGACAGATGTATGTTGAGGAAAATGATTAATCTCTTAAGAAAATCCCTAAGAGATTTAATAAATATTTTCCTTATACCTAGGCCAATAAAGTGAAGCATGATGAAAACAGACACGTTTGTCAGAATAAATTGCACCAGCCTTGAGGTAAGATATAGACGATGGAGGATGAAGAAACGTTGTATAGATTGTCTCTTATAAGAAGCTTTCGATAATCGATGTTGTTTAATGACTTTGGAAAGTTGCTTCTTCCATTGTTTCAATGGTTGATACCACTTAAGGAATGTCCATAATGGAGACCTTTCATTGTCTCCATCAAAGAGATATTGGTAGACCTATAGAGAAGGTAAGGTGATAGCACATGCATAAAGGGCTGAGAGTGCCCAAAGATACCATCATGCATTCATAGAAAGAGGGCCATTATGAAAGAATACATTAAGGTAGGGTGCTTTGAGGTTAAAAAAAGTGCTGCTGTAGGGTGAGTCAGTCTCACTGAGGAAAAGGTGTACATAGTATAACAAGCTCATGAGAACAAAAGATGTAAATTAACCAACAGTAGTGGGGACATTAGTAATAAGAGGAAAAATTTTCTTTGTTTTTGCTATAGGAGATAGGTTAGCCATGGAAAGAAGGAAAATGATAGTACTAAAAGGAAGACATAAGAAATCAGCTAAAATGATACCTTTAGTAAGGTGGATAGTGTATTTATAGTGGGAAATCTTCTTAGGAAAGATTCCTAGAGGATGTAAGCATGTTTGTTTTAAGTGTTGAGCAGCTTTAGTTTGTTTCGAGCTCCAAAGAGGTAGATACTTTCTCAACAACTTAGATAAGGACGATGTATAGTTGGCCACATATGGAATGAAATCTTTAATGTAATTAACAATCCCGAGGAATTGTTTTATTTGCTTAACAACAAGATTATCATCCAAAAATGTAATCACTCTTAAGCTATATGTGGACCTGGTTGACAAAATCCATCCTAGAACTGCGTACCCAAAAACTCAATTGTTTCTAATGAGACTCTTTTTTTGCTGAAATCATAATGTCATATTATTTAGTAAGATCCAAGAACTTTTAAAGTAGAGCCTTATATTCTTCATGGGTCTTTGAGTATAGTAGTATTTCATCGATATAGATCAATTCACTGTGGAGAATAGGCACAAAGATCTTTGTCATAGCTTTTTGGAATAGTGATGGGGCAATTTTAAATTCAAATAGCATAACAGTCCATTGGTAATGTGCATTGTGAATGCAAAACACCATCTTATATTGCTCTTTTAGATCAATACCCAATTGCAAAAAACCTGCTTTCAAATCAAACTTCGAAAAGATGATAACTTCTTTAAAGAATAGTACCTGTGTACTGATCTTTGGTAGAGGAAACTTATCACCTTACAAGAATGCATTGAGAGGTTTGTAATCATTAACTAACCTCTTTTTACCCTACTTTTTATCAAACCTTTTATTAACGTAAAAAGCCTAAGAAGCCCAATCAAATTTTATGAGCTCGATAAGTCCTTGTTGAAGTATGATAACACACTCTTCTTGTTTGAGTTTAAGATCATCAACGTTCATCCTTGGACGTGTCACCTTTGTTGGATTGATATCCTCATTCTTCTTAAAAGGAGGATGGATGAAGAATTCAACATTCTTTCATAGAGGCTTAAAATGAGAGAACTGTGTATGAGATTCAAGACAATATTCCAACAACTGATCTCTCACAACTTCATATGGCAGAGGGACTTGTGTAAGCTCAAACACATTTTTAATCTTTGCGTACGGACTAAAATAAGCTCGATACCTGAGGCATATCGGTAAGATCTATAAAGGAGAGGCTTTACTTTAAACATCCATCCTAATGAGAATGTATGGGCCAGGTAGATGGCTTTCAAGAACTTTAGTCTACACTGTACACTAAGGAAAGAATCGAATCCTGATCTTTCTTTTGGTGATAAGCCCAATCTTAAAAAAGATGCCATCAATAGGAGTGAAATATTTATCATGAGAAGTCCATGCTTCAGGAGGTAAAATATTGGGCTCCATTATAGTTCTGTTGGATCCAGAATCCATAAACCTAATAGTCTTTTATGGTCTATCATATTTATCTTGTCTAAGGAGTTAGATCTGGACATACGGACGAGAAACCTGAACTAGTTTATGATCCAATTTCAAGCATTTTTACTATAACATGTACAGAGATTCATCCTCAAAAGAGACTAAATAGTCAGAGGAGTCATCATCAGAGGAAGTAATTGACATAGCAAACTTTGTATCATCATCTTCACTTGTATGTTCCTCAATAAGATCTTCAAGGTTATCAAAGGAATGAATAGGCATAATTGACTGAATTGATTCTAATAACCTGATGTCCTTTTTGGATTTACTAGGACACTATCCTGCAAAATGTCTTGGTTTGCCACAAACAAAACATTAATCAACTTTTTGAGATTGAGGAGGTTTGTGTTTAAAGAAACAAACAAATCTCTTTTTCTTTTTGTGTTTGTATAGCCGATGATATCCTTATATCTTGAAAGATTTCTCAGATTGCTTATAAGAAAACTTACTATGATGACTTTTTTTCTTAATACGGCAATCACAGTCTTTCTTTTCCTTGCACTTGATTTTCAGGTAAGGCTTCTTGCAAGCTTTTTGAAGGATTGGACCGCCTTTTTATCATATTCTTGAAGAAAGCTAGTTAATCACAAAGTTTATCAAGAGAAGACAAAACAAGCTAATAAATTTACTGTAATGGTCCTTTGCAATTTTGGCTGCAATTCATCTGGCAAGGATGAGATGAATATATAATGGAGATTCACATCATTTGGTCCATTGAGAAGATAATATCTTTTCGTCATACGTTGAAAATGCTTTTTCATATCACATTGATCAAATGAACAACATTTCATTTCAAAATACTTTTGACAAATTTTTTTATCAATGAGTTGGAAGTCACCAATAAATTCTTTATGGATAATACCAAGAAGAATATTTGCAGTAGTGATTTGGATGTAATGTAGTCGTTTGTAGTTGTCAAGACTTTGCCACCATTCTCATAAAGTACCAATAAATTGAGAAGTGAACTCAGACAAAATATCTCGTAAAGGAGTATTTGGTCGAGTCATTTGCAAATCTAATCAAGATTCAAATTTATAAGGGCATTCTCTCCATTTTTTAGGGGGAAGATTGTCAAATGTAAACCGTAGACTAAAAGTAGGTTTGGTTGGCTGTACTAGAACTTCTGGTGGTGATGGTTTAAATAGTTTAGGTACTACAATACCTGTAAAATCAACATCATTGATATCTAGATTGACTTTAGTATGTTGAGACATAGACATTATGACCTGAGCTAGATCAGATAAATCAACAAACTGTGTAGATGAATCCACAGATGAATATGAAATTTTAGAAGATTGTTCAAAATGCTTAGATAGCTCAGGAGTTAGCTTAGAATGGTCAGAGAGTTTAGAAGCAACTTATGTTAAAGATTTGGGAACCTCTAGAACCTCAATAGGTGCAAGAGTTTCTACTAATTCAAGTGTTTTATCTTTGGTTGTAAAGTATATAGGTTGAGCTTTTGGTGGAGATGAAGGTAGTGTTTTTGATCTACAATGGTTTATTCCACGAATTATGAGAAAAAGAAGAAGAAGATGAAGATGGATCCCTCTTCTTAAGTTCTTCAGCTTGGTGTTTTAGTTTTGCAAATTTGAGGGTTTACTCGAAAGAGGATAAATGTGTTGTCTGATCAAAAGATAATTCATCTTGAAGGCTTTTTCATAATCAGCAATGTTTAGATAGGTAGGGTAATTAGGAGAAGCATACCTAGGCCGAGCAACTGGAAAAGTGGGAGGATAAGCTCCATAAAAGTTTTAGATTGTTTATTTTGCTTGGTAGCTTCCATATGTTGAAGAACTTTTACCCATCTAAGTTCTTGCTCCTTGACCGTAAAATCTGGTCCAAAATACTATGTTGCAATGTAGTGGTGAAGATTAGCATCGGATTGTCGCATTTGATCTTTGTAAGATTTGTACAACTTTTGGATATGTGAAGAAAAAACATTTATTTATTGATGAGAATGTGATTCTGTTGACTAATTCCATCCAGTTTAGAATCAATCCTTCTTAGAACTTGGCTCTGTGCTACTGCGTTATTGGTAACTTCATTAATAGGATTAGAAATAATAGAACCGTGAGGAGTTATTCCTATAACTAGAACATAATGGTCAAAGATAACCCTATTTGTTTCATTAGTGCTTCGTTGTAAAAGAGGAAAGTCTTCCTCATATGGTTGAACCATCATACAAGGTATGGAAGCAGGAGATACAATAGGAATATGAGGAATTACTAGATGTGGTTTGGAGATTGACTATGGATAATCTTTGTCATAAGGTTAAAGCATCTCACGAAGAGATTCAGGTGTGAGTCCTTATGTTTTGAGACCAATAGATTTAAAAGCCACGTACCTTTAGTTTTTGGTGTCTTTTTCCCTGTGTGCCCATTGAGGCCTCGGAGTGGTATCAAAGCCATAACCATTGTGTATGATGGGTAGTATATGTTATTCTTGATAAGAGTAAATAAGGAGACTGGAAAACATGAGTGAAGAATATGTGTAGCGCCCCCTCAACGCAGGGTACACATCGGGACGCCCGTGGGTCATTCCGACGCATATCCCACGACAGGGGTGCACTACCAATGAGCATTTCTATAGTCCACATGGCATCAATATAAATAAAACCACAATATATCAGAAATCAGTAAATTTTTAAAATCCAAAATAATCTTGATACAGTCATCCAATATCAGAATAGACAAGTC
>JANTPM010000003.1:26072143-26086518 GCA_025434745.1 Erythroxylum divaricatum
TCAATGAAAGAACTGTTCGAGGTCGTATCCACGCTCAAGGTTTCATGTTTCGCAAGAGAGTTGGGTTCTGAAAACGGAGCCCAACAGTTGTGGTATCAGAGCAAGAGTGATAGTGTTAAGTTTAAGCAGTTGGGTTTCAGACCCAACAGTATCGCTATGTGATCGTGGTAGAAAAAGTAACATAGAATGGATTAGAAACAAGTGTTGTTGACTTCCATTAATGCATGCTATTAATGATCATTAACTTCCAATAACTTCCATTAATGCATGCTATTCATGGTTATTAACTTCCCATAACTTCCATTAATGCATGGTATTCATGACCATTAACTTCCTATAACTTTTTATTAGTGATGGGAGTTATGGAAGGCCAAATGGTGCAGAAAATTGAGATAATTTTCATACATCTTATGTAAGGCACAAGACGTGAAAAAGAAAGGTTCTTTTTCTTACACACACACTTTTTCTCTCTAACTCTCTCAAGAGTTCTTGTCTTTGCTAGCACAAAGAAAGAATTCTATCAATCTCCTAATGAGGTTTCATCCAGTTATCTTCGTATGGACTTTCATTAGAGATGGGTTACGTTAATCGTTGTAATTTACGACAACCCAATGTGGAGAAGATTAAAGAATAAAGGAGATCGTCAGAAAGGTATGTAAACATCTTATATTTCATATTTTCATTTTTCTATATCTATATGCATGAGTATATCTAGTTTTTAAGGTTTCGTTTTATTTTCGCTGCGTATATTTGATATATATTATGTATGAGATGTATGATCAGAACCTAACTATAAAGAAGATTCAAGTTCTCACAATAAATGTAGGAAGCTAAAGATATACACTTTTTCCTTTATTAATGATTTAATTCTTCTCATAGGGGTTGATCATAACTTAGTAACAATCCTAATAACAAAAATTCACACTTTTGAGAGACTTTCATGCCTTTCTATAATCAAATACAAGAGTCACATCATCATTTTAGTACGAGCTACTCATCTCCTAACTTGACTTTCTATTTTAATAGGTATTAAGATCATGAAACCCCACTTTTACTTACTTAGGAATACCTATAAGCTCTAATATACTAATATATAAGGATTTTGATCTTTTATTAAAATGATACAAAAAGGAATTAGTAACTAGTGCAATATAAGTCTTTCTTTCATAGGTAGAACCTAACTTATTAATTTAGTTCTTAATAACTTTTATTTTTACTATCACTCACATGGTGGTGCTTCCTACCAACTTAATCAAATCAATGGAGAAGATGATGAGGCATTTATTGTGTTTAGAAGATCCTTTTTGGAAATAAATTTCCAAAGTGAAATTAAATGAAGTTTTCTTATCTAAGGATGAAGAGTGAATATAGCTAATTCCAATTAGGACCACTAACAAGGTTTTGATAATAAAAAAATATATGGATAATTCTAACTGACAGAGAAACTTTATAGATGAAATGAATCCATACATTTTAATTGAAAAGGAAAAAATTTCAAATTGTCAAGCCAAAAACTAACAATTCATAGACCATATTTTACATTTTAAGCTAAGGGAGTAAGTAAGATTAGAATTTAAGTCCAAACCAGGTGATGGATCCTTTTCCTCATTATCGTTTAATAACAAATGCAACATAGGAACATAAATTATAATCAATAAATTCACTATTATAAAAACCTTAATACTAGAGGAAGCAACAGTGAAAGATGTTATAAAAGGAAATCAGAGGGGAAAAAGTGAAAGGATCTGGTATGATATAATGAAGAATATCTCACAATTCAATCCCAATTCCAATTGGAAGGATTTAGTTTCCTATTTGAGAAATGCCTTAGAGACTTATATAAATAGATTATGTCATCAACTAATTAGAATTCAATTTTTAACAATTAAATGGAATAAAATTATGTAGTTCAACCAAGAACTTTTAAATGCTTCCTTCATCCTTTAGATATCTATTAGGAAGAGAGTAACCATGTTAGATAAACTGAGAAGCATCATCATTCTATCTAATTGTTACACTATATATAAATAAAAGCATAAGAACATCGGTCATTTATTCTTTCGTGTCAATTTCTCCTTTTACATCTAGCTAAGAATAAAATAGATGCATAACCTGTAAATTCAATAATTGGGTTGGTTAGAAAGGATTAAGTGGATCATTCAAAGACTATTACTTGCAAAGGTGATTTCTTAGTCTACAAAATTGTTTTTGGCAAAACGATATTTGCCATTTGGAGAGAACGAATGTGAGACTCTTCCAAGACAAGGTATTACCAAGCCATTAACTCACCATATGGTTTATAAGCTCGAGTAGAAAGGATATCATTACTCACAAGATTCATCATATTTACCGTAGTAATTTAGAGAAATACTGGGGCATCTATGTTATAATCTAACTAAAACAAATGAAGATATTGTTGGATACTGAAGGGTATTGTACTAATTAGGAAGTAGAAAACATATCCTTATAGTCTCTAAAAGCTGTATAGGTGGGGGACTATCGAAATGAGTGTAAGTCGAAGATATCTAAATGGAAACTATAGATTAATTGACTTAACCATTAGCTGATATCAACTTTTAGTAGAGTTCTATTCTTATTTTACAAGATAAGGTAAATGCTTACATATGTTACCTAATGAGAGCATATAGTCATGTATAAGCTTTAAGCTTTACTTTTAACTCTTTAGGACCACCTTTATTCCTTCAATCATTTTTTTAATTTTTAGAAGTAAAATAATGGCAAAAATAATTTAATTTACAATACTTTAAAGCAAAGTGAAAAAAGTATAAAAAGTAAATGAAATTTAGAAAATTAAAGATATAATTATAATTTTGTAAAATATTTAAGATGTTGAAGATAACAAGACCCTCTCTTATCTATCCTCTCTTATCTATATTACTTACATATCTATAGTCTCTTTATAGAACTTTTTTTTTCTCATTTTGTTTGATCATTAATAATCAAGTTGTTATAATTGTTTTCTTAATTTTTTGGTAGTTATATATCAACCAAGACCACAAGCTTCTTTATCAGATTCAAGTACATCTTTGGAAGATTTGATTAAGCCTATTGCTAACAACACTCTACAATTTAAGCAGGAAGTAAAATCGAGCTTCCAAAACTTGGAACACCAAATAGATTAGATGGTAGTGAGGATCGATCGTTTAGAGTTATAAAGTGGAGGACAACTGCCATCACAACCAATATGAAGAATGTTAGTGCAATCACTTTGAGGAGTGGTAAGAAGCTTGAGGACCCTGAAAAAATTTCTCAAAGGATGGCTAATGAAGAAGACATTGAAAGGGAGCTCAAAGAACAAAGGGATATGCCATCAAGCTCAAAGGTAAATGTATAATTCTTGATTATTGAAAAGACTAATCCTTCATCTTTTCCTAGGAGGTTAGCAAAGTAAAATAAGGATGATAAGAATAAAGAGATCTGGGAGACCTTTCGAAAGATTAAGATGAGCATCCCACTGTCAGAAGTCATCAAGCAAGTGTTTAGGTATGTCAATTCCTTAAGAAACTGTGTACGATCAAGTGAAAGTTAAGAGGTAATGAAAGGATTAGGATGAGTGAAATTGTTTCTGCAGTTTTCAAAAAGAAAATACTTGCTAAGTGTAAGGATCTAGGCATGTTTACTATTCCTTGCAAAATTGGTAACACTAAAATTAAACAAGCCATGATAGATTTAGGATCATAGATTAATGTTATGCCTCGTTCCATGTATGATTTTTTAAATTTAGGGCCATTAAAAAAATTAATTTTACCATACAATTGGTTGATTGTTGTAATGCTTACCCAAATAGGGTGATTGAGTATGTGCTTATGCAAGTAAATGAGCTAATATTTCTTGTTGACTTTTGTATGGTTGACATGAATGATGAAACTTCCCATAACCCAATACCAATCTTATTAGGGAGGTCACTTCTTAACATGACCTAAACTAGGATACATGTTTATGAGGGTACCCTCATGATGGAATTCGATGGGGAAGTTACTATTTTCAAGATTTGTGACGTTAATATACACTCCCATAATGGATATTATGTGTTTCAGTTAATGTGATTGACCTTTTAATATCGGAAGATTGTAAGTGGAAACATATAAATAAATAAGAAACGATTTTTACAAAAGAGAAGACCAAAACTTTTAATACCTCGTCAAAAAGCTTTACCACTAGTCAAAAAAGTGTTTCTTTATTGTGCTAAATAAAAATTGTTTCCATATAAATGTCATCCTTATTGGGTTTATCCTTTTGTGATAACTAATTTTTTTCCTTATAGTGCAGTAGAGATTAAAAATTTAAAACAGGGAAGACATTGGATGTAGGTGGTCATCGACTCAACCCTTATTCTGATGAAGGTCAACTTGAAAATGCCAAAGTCGTGATTCCTGGAGTTCAAAATTTCATCACTTGATGAGAGCAATATGGATTTGAGCCAACGATGATAAACAGAGATGCTATTTGGGAGGTAACCCAAAGGAAGTTTATTTCTATTTGTTTACAATTTCACAATTGCTCTTTTCGTTAAATGCTTCATTTCTTGCATTTAATGTTACATTAGGGATAATATAACTTTTAAGTTTCAGGGTGGGGAACTTAGTTTTTATGTATATTTTTTAACTTAATTGATGCTTATGTGGCTTCTTAAGGGTTTTCAAAAACAAACAATCAAACAAATATTTTCTCTTTTTCTATTGCTTCTAGGATTATACAGTCATAATTAGAGTGTGAATTAACTAGAAGAATCCACGAAAACTTTTGCATTTACTTTTACTCTTGTGATTGGTCAATATACATTATCTATAAAAGAGTAGTGACTAGTGGTAGACAAAACCCAGTGAGATTTTGAGCCTTATTAGACTGACACATCTATATCACTATTTTGTTTATGTGTGACCTTCAAGACATATGCATCCTGACTTTGCTTTGATTTTCTATTCAAGACCAAATTGTTATCACATTCATTAACATAGAAATGATATCATCATTCTTACTTCTTATAAACTGTATTAGTCAAATAGCCTACTCCTTGATGTGAAATTTCCCTTTGTTAATCCCCATTGAGCTTTATTAGCCATTTTTTTAGTTAAACACATTATATAATTTAAACCTAACCAAATGTCCAACGCAAGCCCTGAAGCTAGTGGAGCATTTATTGATTGTTGAGTTTATGGATGTACAACAGTATAATTGTAAGGGTGTGCATATATGTGGGATGGTTATAATTGTTGGGATGGCATTTTATATCTTATTAGTGAAATTCCCATGTTAATGTAGCTTCTTTCATTTTATTTATTGAAAAAAATAAAAATAAAAAAATAAAAAATTGATGATGAAAAAGAAAGTTTGAATAAAAGTATTAAGGAGAAAATACATTTGCTTTGAAAAGTTGTTCTTTTGGTTTCTCCTCCTAAAGTTGTATTGAATGGGTGAATTGAGTATATTGCATATGAGGTAGATGTTTTTTTTGGAAGGATCACTCATTATAGTTTCAATGTATTGTTATCAATGATTTTTATAACTAATTCCTTCTAATTGGTTATGCTTTATATGGTTTATGTTGTGAGAGCTGAATTTGAGTTATAAAATATAAATGTTGCATTCATTATAGCTGATGGTACCCAATTTTGAATGAATGTTAGCTTATGCATTGATGTTTCACTGAGTGTTACTTTTGTTTCACTAGCTTGATGGCTTTTATACTGCATTACCTAAAATACATCTCACCTTATCCTTACCCACATTTCAACCTTAGAAAAGTCCTTTGATTTATGATTATGCATATGATTTTTAGTTGAGGAGAAATGAAATGATAAGCAAAGTTGTGGAATGTCATGATCATGAATGGTATTTAAGTGTACCCATGAATATATCTTATTTAAACACATTTTGTCTAAGTTTACCTCTAGATTTCTTAGTTTATGAACGTGATGATTGTTGATTAATCATAAGTAGAAGCATTGAATGATAAGTTCTCTCTATGATTTTCGAAAGTTATTCATCTTTGCTTATGATTATCTATTATTGGGAAATATGGAAAATGAGCAAGTATTTTTACTTTGTGACTTTGATTTTGATGATTTGCTCGAGGACACTCAAAATTTAAGTGTAGGGGAACTTGATATGTGATTAATTGTTGATACATTTTATCCATGAAACTTAGTGATTAATGCTTTAGAATGCTTATGACACACACTTTTGTTCATATTTGATTTTAGGTACAAGTTGAAACATAATAACTAACGTGACCCGAAAGCATACTTGTTGAGCTATCTTCTCGAGATTCATACTCTATTGTCTTCATGAAGCAAGAAGGAGAAGGATTAGAATGAAGATGAAACAAGAAAATGCCAAAATAATAATGAATGACAAAAATCACTGCCATAAGATATGTCTCATGGCCATGAAAAATTTGTCTTGGCTATGACTTACCACCTGTCCCATTTTTAACATAGTTTTTCACTATAAATGGATTGTTTTGTCACTACAGAAACATAGGAGGACATATTAGGTTTTTCTATGTTTTTCTCTTTGGCTTTCAATAAGAATGGAGTTGACAGAAGTAATTTATTGGAGATTTATGGAGAAGATGGAAGGTTAACTTTTCAACATTGGTTAGAAGGTGAAATCGACGTCTAGAATGTACAGTTAAGCTTATCGTTATCATTAGCTTATTTATATTGTAAACCTATTGCTAGAATCATTAATACAATCCATAATCGTTGTACACCTGCTATGTTAAACATCCCTTATCTTTTACACCTATTATGTTACTTAAAAGTAAGATTTAGAGAAATGTTGTACTTCACTAGTCTAGTAAAAGCCTACACATATAAAATTTAATCAAGTCATTGGAAAAGATGATGAGAGGATTTTAGTGGAAAGGGGGGAATGACGGGAGGATCAATGCTAAGGTCTATTAGCAAGAAATATACATATGAAATAGGAGAGATTAGGAATAACATTAATCAACTTGAGCAACAAAGTGTTTATGACCAATCAATTATAGATAATAATGGAAGGTCAAGACTTAAACTAGATCATATGAACTGATACTTTCTTCATAAGAGGGAAAAGCTTACAAGAAGTGTTAATTAGACCTACATTCTCTTAGTTTCTTTGTTAGTTATTGAAACTTAGATGTTCCATTAGAAGAAAGACCAAATGTATGATAGGGAATGGAGAAAGAACTTCTTTGTTCTTTGATAACTGAATTACTGTAGGTCTTTTAATCCATATGTAGCAGATGCCTTAGGTGTTGAGTTCCAAGGAATAGTTAGGTAAATGTATGAATCGGTGAGAATTAGTGTTCAAACTTCCTGACAGAAGTCATTGACATTATACAAAGTTACAATCATAGATCTAAAAGCAAAGACTCATATATATGGTTGGGAAATTCTAAAGGCCTATTTTCTAGCGAATGATATGTAGGTGATAAGACCAAGAGGTAGAGTGAATACTTGGTACAAAGTAGTATGGAGTAAAATCCTAATACCTAAAGTATCCTACCTAATATGGTTAGCAATCAAGAACAAAATATCAATGATAGATAGCTTAAGCTACTTAAACTTATTATATGTGTCCCTTAAGTCCTACTAAGAAACTCTAATATAACTCTTCTTTAAGTGTAATTATTCAATACCACTACCCTCATCGAACAATGTAGACAAATCCCATAGATATAATTATGGTTTTCTAGAATCTAGCTTCATCTCCTTAGCCATTTCTTCTTTTTCTTCTTCTTCTTTCATCTTTACCCATCCTTCACAGCTTCTTCCGGCATTGTTTTTTATAACAACGTCTTCCCTTCAAAACAAAACATAGACTTCATTATTCATGACTATAATTGAGACAAAATTTCCACCCTTACTGCTAGCCATTTCCTCCAGTTGTACCCTCCCTTCATCACCCTCTTCGTCCCCAACTCACTCCATAAACCAAAATAACCCATCCCAACCCCCAACAAGTGCTATTCCACTCCCATATGACAACGTGCAACCACAGAACAAGGGGTTAGAAAGACTTGGAAACATGTTGTAGGAGATAATTCAGATTCTTCCTTGATCTACTATCTACCAGAAGAGATTGAAGGGAATCTTATGGTAGCTCCAAGCCTATACATTTTGAAAGAGGGAGCTAGGTCATGGGTAGTAACACCATTGGTCTTTTTATGGATAAAAGGCTAGCTTTTCTAGTCATGAAAGCTTCGACCTAGAGAAATTGGAAAGGTAGAGGGCTAATGGAAGCTAAGCTAATAGAGGAAAATAACCTAATCTGTACCTTCTTCTCTAAATCAGAAGCTCAAAAGGTTATTGAAAAAGGCCATTGGCTTATTTCCCAACTTCTTTTATTTCTTCAAAATTGGCAACCGAGTATGGACTTAGAGAAAATTAGATTGAAAAACATTCCTCTTTAGGTTAATATCCATATTATTCCTTTGGAATGTTAGATAACTAAAGGATTGAGTATACTGGATAGTTATTTGGAAAAACTAATTTGTATGGATGAAAACACTACTTTGAGAAAATGGATTGGATATGCACGATTATACGTAAGTATGAATATCTCTAAAGAAATGAAGGAAAGCATTCCTATCTTAAGATTGGTTGACAAGCATTCTCTAAGAGAAGATAAGGATTTGGTCACATACCAATGGAGGCCTTTCCTAAGCACAAGGTAAATAATGGAAAACAATAGGGAAAGTTTTCACTAAACGAGATTATTGGGAGGTGTCGGGGTTAGAGAAGCAAGGGACGGGTTTGGAGAAGCAAGTAACGGGTTTAAAGAAGCAAAATACTACAGATAAAAAGGTTGGAGGAAGCCGAATATAATTCAAATAACCTTATGAGACAAGATAGATTGGGTCAGGCTAAAAGTGAATTAACTATAAAGGATAAGATTGCCCTAGTGGAAATCCTTCTATATTCAAATCTACATATGGGAATTCAACAGCAACTTTTGACTAGCTACCATAAGATATCAAGGAATAACCAAGAAAATGAAAAGGAAATTGGTGAGACAAGTCCTTGTCATATAGACAAAGAAATCCAATTAAATGAGCATACTTAACAGCTGGAAGAATAGCAAAAAGGAGCTACTCAAGAGGAACATTTTGAACAAGTTTACATAAAAGTAATAGGAGCAGTAGGAAAGGCTCCAAATGGAAAATCACTCTTATATGACCCTAATAGTATAGAATGTAAGAGGAATAAATAACCCTTCTAAGCTAAATGCGGTAAGGGATTTTGTTCTAACAGAAAAGCCTTTGTTATTTTGTTTGTTGGAAACAAAAGTTAAGGAAGCTAATCTGAATAAGTTAAGTTGTTTGGGAAGCAAATGGCAATGTATCACTAATCACCAATGTCATGCATATGGAAGGATTATTATTGTTTACGATGGAGACTTCTTGGAAGTGGAAGTATTGGAAACCTATCTGCAATTCATTCACATGAGGCTTAAATTCAAAATGGAAAATAATGACGCTCTTACTACTTTTTTCTATGGATTTAATATAGGTTTTCAGAGAACTGAATTATGGAACTCCCTTCGAAGACTCAAAGCCTCAATTAGCTGTCTTTAGATAGTTAATGAAGATTTTAATGCAGGGAACTGCAATTTACTCAATTACACTACGGATATGTTTGATTGCATGCAGGATGTGGAATTAACATATTTAAAATCTAAAGGTCATAAATTCACTTGGTCAAACAAACAATATTCTAGCTGGTTCATTTAGAAAAAGTTAGACAGAGCAATCGTGAATATGGACTGGTTAATTACATTCTTAGAGAGTTCAGTCAACTTCCTAGGCCTAGGAATTTCTTATCATACCCTTATCAAGGTGCATAACTTGTTTAAAATGATTAGAATCCACCAACCTTTTAGATTTAATAATTTTCTAGTTAATGTGGAGGGGTTTTAAGAAGTTATTACTAAAGGATTGGAACATTAGAGCTATAGCACTAAGCAATTTATGTGTGTAAAAGCTCAAGGCTATCAAACAGGAATTAAAATTGCTAAATTTAAGGAGAGGGTAGAATTCCATAAAGGAGGTCGAGGAAGCAAGAAGCAAGTTATCAATAATCCAAAAATCCTTAGCAAATAGCCCAACTGATAGCAATCAAGCTACAATTGAAAAGGAAGCTCTGAAGTCTTATTTACAAATGGTGGATAATCAATATTCTTTACTGAAGCAAAGGGTTAGAATTAATTAGATTAAGGACAGGGATAGATGTACTATTTTTTTTTCAACTCGATGATAGCCAGGAGAAATGTTAACATAATTACTTCAATAAAATCTAAAATTATGGAAACTATATTTGGACAGGCTAAAATTGCTAAAGAAGCTAGGATTTATTTTAAGAAACTATTAGGCATAGAAAGTTGCTCTACTAGCAATGGAGTGAACCTTAGGCAATACGTTATAGCCAAGATTCCTAAACAGGAAGTCTCTATGCTAATCAGCCGTATCAAGAACCAGGAAATAAAGAAGGTGGTTTTCAACATGAATAAATCCAAGGCTTCGAGCCCTGATGGATTTAATGTGTTTTTCTTCCAGAAAACTTAGGGAAACATTGGAAGTCTTGTAAATGAAGGAGTCAAGGAGTTTTTCCAAAATGGGGTTTTACTAAAGGAGATCAGTAAGACCTTTCTATGTTTAATCCATAAGAGCTCCAACTCGATCACTTGGAATGATTTTAAACTTATATGTTACACAATTTTCTGCATAAGATCATAACTAAGATATTAGCAAATAGGATGAAGGAAGTACTTCACTTACTCATAAGTGAGAACCAAGGAGCTTTTATGAGAAGAAGACATATTGGGGATAATATTCTTCTATTACAGGAACTTTTGAAATGGTGCACTCAGAAAAGAAGCTCTCAAAGCTAAACTATTAAAGTGGACCTACAAAAAGCTTTCAATAGTGTTAATTGGAGCTTCTTGCTACAGACTATGGAAGCTATGAATTTTCCCCACAAATTTATCAAATGGATTCAGGAATGTTTCTCAAAGCCCTCATATGGAATTATGATTAATGGATGCCCTATAAAGACTTTTAAAGGTAAAAAAGGATTTAGGCAAGGGGACCCTTTTTCCCCTTACCTATTTCTTATTTGCATGGAGGTCCTCACCTTTATGATGAAACACAACATCTCCTTTGATTCCACTTTCAGATACCATTCTAAATGTAAGAAGCTTTCACTAACTAATTTATGTTTTACAGATGATCTTAAACTTTTATGTAAGGAAAGTGTTCCTTCGGTTTCCCTATTGATGAGTACTCTCCTTAGTTTTAAGGAGCTTTCAGGATTGAGTGTCAATTTCCACAAAAGCTTCTTCTTACTCTTTAAAAGTGCTAATCGCCTAACATTTTCCTTGTCACGAGTAACCGAAATGATAAAGCAAGAACCTCCTCTACTATATTTGGGCATTCCTATTTCTTCAAAGAGACTAAGATTCAGCAAAAGTCTTACTCTAATGGATAAAATTCAGAAAAGGTTGGGGTCTTGGACTAATAGAACTTGGTCCTATGGAGGTAAGCTTTAGTTTTGAAAGTCAATAATAATGTCTATGAAAGCTTACTGGTGTTCTTACATCTTCCTCTCTAAAGGACTAGTTAAAGCAATGGAAAAACTTATGAAGCAATTCCTATGTAGTAAAGGAAAAAGTGAGAAATGAATAGCTAAAGTAAATTTGAAGCACATTTGCCAACTGAAGGAGGTAGGGGGTTATGATTAGAGTCAACCAACATGAACAACCAATTTCTAATTACCAAGAGAATTAGGAGAATTTTAAGTGAAAAGCATTCACTGTGGATCAAATGGATTCATACCTATATATTAAAGGCTAAGAGTTTTTGGGTTCTAAAGAGTAAGGACAACCACTCTTGGTTTTTCAACCAACTTATCAAGATGAGGGAAGATGTCCAATGGCATGTTATATGTAAAATTAGGGAGGAGATAAAATATCTCTCTAGTATGATAACTGGACCAGTCAAGGGGCTTTAATTAATAATTAGTTAGCTAGATCAATGCTAGGAAGGTTTCCAAAGAAGGCTAACCTTCAGGAGATAATTAGGAATGACAGTTGGTTGCTTTCCTCAAAAGAACTAAGACTATTGCCTATCACCCAATACAGACACTGTGGGGAAGATGATATATTCTTATGGGATGGAGTTCCTATTTCAAAAATCACTAACAGGTAAGCTAAAAGGTTGATGGAAGGAGTAAAAACTAGAATAAGGTGGTGTTCCCCAACTTGGAGCAAGTCTCTCAAACTAAATGCTAGTTTTCTTCTCTGGCTAGCTATATTGAACAAACTAATTACTATGAATAGAATGAAATTCCTATCCTCTTTTAAGCAATGTATTATGTGCAATCTATAGGAGGAGACTATAAATCACTTGTTCTTTGAGTATAGGTTTGCTAAGGAAGTGTGGAATAGAATCTCTAATCTTTGTGGCCTTGGAACTAGGTAATGCAGTCTCACAGATATCTTATTAGAGATATCCCAACTGCATATCTCTAAATACGATAAAGAAATACTAATCGTAGCAGTTGCAACTTGCCTCTGGACTATTTTTATAGAAAGAAATAATAAAAGATTTAAAGGTTCTTTAATAGTCTAAGCACTCTTATAGAACTCTCCACAGGGAATATCAGGGAATAACTAATTTTTAATCAGTTAGGGCAACATAGTAGTAGAGAACTAACTCTCTTTTGGAGAATATAATCCTCAAGGGGTGTCTTTATTTAGATATCAGTATAATAAATAGAAATTCCTAAGCACAAATATTCCCAAAGCAACTGAAGCAATTCAAGCAAGATATAGCCATTCAAGCAATTCTCAAAACAGCCAAATCATGACAGTAAAGTAAAGAAGACTAGAAGGAATCACTGACCTTTGGAAGCTCCTGGAAGCACCTCTCCAGATCCATGGTGTACTAAACTGAACAATGAACGACGACTCCTCAACAAGACCTATTTGTTTGTAGAACGAAGAAACAAAACAAATAGTACCAAAAACCTTATCAAAGATGTAAATCTTTCGAGCTAGAGAAGGAGGAAAGAAGAACCAAAGAAAAGATTCACCTTTAAAAGATCTTGAAAGTACCTCTCCTGGAACTATTGCTTACCATTCGGGTAAAGGAATGAAGAATAAGGAAACTTACCAAAAAGCTTCTAATATCCTACCTGAGTTTTAATTCCTTTTGAGCTGGAGACGAATCGAAGAAGAAGAGCATCGCCATCTTCGCATTGTAGATTCTAGAGAGCCAACCCTAACTGAGTAATCTTTCGAAGAGTCGAGAAAGGGTAGTCTTTTGCCCTAATTAGTGATACATTTGTCCCTGTGCTGTTGTTTTGTTTATTGTAATTGTATTGTTGAACGTCGTCGTGTGGTGAAAGAGGGAGAACTTTTCTTCTTCTCAACTGTAAACTATTCTTTACTATTTAATGAATTTTTAAATTCTAAAAAAAAGTGTAATTGTTTAATAGGGATATATGGTAACGTCATAGAGTTATGTCACATCCAAGGATCAAATCACAATTATGTTGAGATGATGCAATGGTTAACTAAGGAATAAAAAACATATCAAAAAGGAACCTTTGGTATTTATGTCATATGAGCCTAGGATTGTATTGAGTAATATTTGCTAATGATGTACATTAGACTATTGGTTTTGCCAAGTCCTGCAAATTAAATTTATTAATATGCCAATCGAAACCACTCGTAGGAATAACCCTAACTTTAAATAATTTATCAATTAATACGTGTATAGTTTGACCGTTTTATCTTCTCTGAGGCACGTTTTTCTCTATAAATCTCTCCATATCTTTCTTTATCTTTATTTAATGTATATTATCAACTACCATTTGATATTTTACAACTATTCTTATACGTTGCAATGTTAATTCTACCAATCTTTGAATGTATCTCGCATATTGACCCAAAATCCCAATTCCTTATAAAATTAATGAAACGTGTCTCTAAGATAGATATTAATTCTTAATCACCCTATTATTCAAGCTAATCTTTTGTTACTTTATACCTTATAATCAATTGGTTTATTACAGTGGATATATGGTATTATTAATTTGTTCCCTAAAGATGTTCATTACTTTTATGCGCTTTAAAATTCCATTTAATGATCAATATTAAAAATAAAATCCCTAAAATAACTATTGTGTAGTTAAAATTATAAGATTTAAGTTATATTTTGGTATTATTCCCAAATTGTTTCTAGTTATATATATATATATATATATATATATATATATATATATATACATATATATATAAAGTTAAAATGATGAGCTTCTCATCTCCTTCTTCCACGTTTACACTCATATATATATATATATATT
>JANTPM010000003.1:26149287-26187461 GCA_025434745.1 Erythroxylum divaricatum
GTGGTGAAATACTGCCAGCAGATTTCATAAAAGTCTCCCCATCCTTCTGGGGCTTTCCAGTTTGTAGTTTCAATCTATGCGGTCGCCTTCAATGACAGTTTTAATGGTTCATACTTGAATTTTTATGAAATTTATGTTTGTATCTTTCTTTGGTCGTTATGGATGATTGGGTCTTTTATGTTCCAATGAAGCTTTTCTTTGGTTCATCATTTTTTTTAAAAATTCGGACGAACTTGATGTTATTGTTTGTCTCCCCATTTATGATTAAGCCTCACGTTGATGTTTTGTTTGCGCCCAAATTTCAAAAGTTAATTTCTCTGTTGTTCTCTCGGTTTTACTCTATATCAACTTGAAAGGAAAATCTCCTCAAATTTGAAACCTTCTCTTAAGTATCTCTACTTTTAGAATAAATATCCTTACATTCTTGCACTCGTGTTTGATTTTTTGTCTTGTCATGTAAAACTGGTTCGAGATCAATATTCTCATTGGTGGGTCGAAAAGGATAGTTCTCAATGATGAATCTATCGGTGCAAAATGACTAGGATCTAGTTTGTTATGTGCAGGGTTCTTACTATACTACACTCTCTTCAGGCATGTTCCTCTGGTCATTTAAGTTTCGGTTTCGTTTGTAGCTCAATATTGTACCTCTTTCTTCAAAATATAGTATCGAGGGGCAATGTTGAAGAGTGGTCGTTGAAGATTCAACCATTTTCATGTTCTTGTTCCATTTTTGTAATTTGTTCGAGTTGCGTTTGTCAAATTCTACCTGATTTCTGTTCATGCCACTTGTTTACTATTAGCTTTCGTTTATGTTCCTATCACCAATTTTTACATTTGAATGTTGCATTTTACCTAGGAGAATCTTTGGCGTGTTACAATTTCCTTTTCTTTCCTATTTTTGTGCTTCTTCAAAAAAGAGGAAGAAAAAGCAAAAACTTGCCCTATAAATGTTTGATGAAATGACACTAAGAAGGGTGTTGAGGTCTTTTATTCATTTAATGCAAACTATGTTTGATAATTAGGAATTTTAGGTTTGTATGTTCCTTTTTCACTCTTGGTTTAGTTAGAAGTTGATTGTAGCATCTTGTACATTAATTTGGGGCTTAGTAAATTTTTTAAAGTTGTTTATGTTTGAAGTGTGTAGGAAAATTCTTGAATTGTTGAGCCCCCAATACATGATTCTAAGATGGAAAATATTGACAAGAAAGATAGAAGGACTGTGTTTGTAACTGTAGGAACGACTTTGTTTGATGCTCTTGTAAGAGCCGTGGACACCTGGGAAGTTAGAAAGGAGCTGTTCAGAAAAGGGTACACTCATCTCCTCATTCAAATAGGCCGAGGATCTTACATACCTACCAAGGTTCTTGGCTTACTTTTTGCTTTAGTTGAGTACTCCATTCTATATTTTGGGCCCTTTGGAGTTATGTACGATAGAACCCCAATAAATTAATAACGCTGGGATCAGACTAAATGTATTAATTAAAATGGGTATTAATTAGTCAAAGATTAACTTTGTTAACTCAAATTTGTGACTAAAATTCTTATATAAGAGAGAAGTTTTAATTTATCAATTATTAATTTAGAAGTTTTATTATATAGTATTGAGCCCTTTTTATTTTTTATTTTGGACAACTTTGCTGGTGTAATCATGGATATTATGGTGCTTATATATATATATATATATATCATTTTATGCTATAAAAAATCACATTGTGAAGTTGAATCCAAACCATGAGCATAGATTTCTTACTTTCTTGGTGTATGTACTCTGTTGACCTTCATAAGTTAGTAGACAAGATGAGTCAATGTGCGAAGGGTCTCAAAATATCCTTAGCAATCAAGTCAAAAAATCTGTTAGTGTGTTTAAACATTATCGTTTCTTTGGATACCATGTGGTGTTGCAATTATTATCATTAATTTTAGTTGGTTATGATGTTGGGTTTGAGTTAGGTGATAGGAGGTATTATGAACTTTTATCTTGAAAATGGCTCAAATTTTGGAATTTGTGCTGGTACTACATTGGAAGAATTTTGGGGCTTTGTATAACTTTCTTGCATTTATGCAATTCCTCTGAGGACTTGTTATGAATATCATCTGAGGTTTTTCATCCTGAATTGTCAAGATTTTGGTAAGTTTATGTTCTCGTTATCATTGAAATTGAGCTGTTTAATTTTGGACTATATTCTAATATAAGCATGTATCATACAGAACTATTGCACATGCTTCTATCACCTTAAAGAAGTCACATTGTGAGGTTGAATTAAAATAATGAGCATAAAGTTATTCAAATATGGGCTATGGTGGCCTCCTTAATTCAATTAACAATATAACTCCATTTATAAGAGAAATTATGATGAGATCATAATTAGTACTTCGAATTGTTATCAAATTAGTGTGTTCGAGTTCCAATTTAGAGTATTATTAGTAGTTTAGAATTCCTAGTTGAAGTAGTATTTGTATTTAGTTTTTCCAATTTAAGTAGAAAATCACATGTAACATTATATAAAGTGGGCAAATTTCATTTATGATATAGAGAGTTTTTTCAGTTCTAATTTGGTTTTTATCCCAATTATGAGAGTACTTTCTTGATTTTGTTCTTTATTGATCTAACTTGGTACTTATTAGAGTTTTCTTTGTGGTGTTCTAAGTCCTTTATAGTTTTGGTTTTTAGTTCCTTATAGCCAAATGGTTGATTTAATTTTCTTGGTGAGTTTTCAATTTTATTGGTGAGTTCACTAAAGTATATTTCTAGGTGGGTTTGCTTTAGTTTGTATTAGAGCAAGACTCTAAATCATGTTTACAGTATGTCTTCTTCGAAGGGAGGTTCTATACTTAAGGAAGAACAAGATATGTTACTTATTTTGCAGATGTTGTAGTATCAATTCAAACAAATGAGTGGGATGTATAATGATGTGAAAATTTCTTTGGAAAGACAATCCCAGCATATTGAAAGACAATCCAACACACCCAATTGAAGTGATTGATGATTTGGATGATGAGTTGTGTGGAGAAGAAGTTGGTTTGATTTTGGAGCTAATGAGAGTAGACTTGCATTAAAGAGACTAGTTAGACATGCAAAGGAGCCTAGAAGGGTGTATGGACGTGAAGAGATGTATGAAATAGAGTATAGAGGATGGGACACCTTAGAAATTTCGGCAAAATTAAGAAACAGATTTCATCTTTAAGGGAGGAATGATCCCAAAGCATACTTGGAATGGGAGAAGAAGAAAAAGGTTACCTATTGTTGCCATTATTATTTCGAGGAGAAGATGAAACTTGATGTAGTTCAATTCACCAATTATACTATTATTTGATGGGATCAATTGGTAACTAATACTAGGAGGAATCGTGAGAGACCTATAGAGACATAAGATGAAGGCTCTTATGAGAATGAGATTTGTACTAAATCACGACTATAAAGACTCATATCAAAAGTTACAATGATTGAATCAAGGTGCAAGAATATAGGTAAAGATGGAGATTACAAGGAGATGAAGATTCCTATGATTTTGGCGAATTTGGTAAAGTGTAAAAAGAAGGTACAATTGCGTGATGTTTAAATAGTTTGAATATAGATAGGCAAAAGACCCTTTTGAACCTTAAGGTTCACATCAAAATAAAAGTAAAAAAAACTCTTAACCTTCGGAAATTTTAAAGAACAACCATAATGTTTTGTAACACCACATCTTTAATCCCAAACTAATGTAACACTTAATCCCTTTAGGCTTTCGCCAATTTGCTGTCGACGTTTTCATTTTTTTATTTGTGATGAGGCTCATCAATACTAAACTACATCCTAGCTGGTACTAGTGGGACCCACAATCACGTATTAGACGTGAATGAGGGATTTTGCAATCGATTATTATTTTGTGCTTTCACTGTTCTAGCACTAGCACAAGCAACAATGATGGAGACAAGTTTCTGCATTGGGCTGGTTGTTTACGCTTCTCTATTTTTCAAACAATAATGGCTCATTATTGCCTTCCTTAATCTTTCAATCCTTTCACAAACTTATCAAATCAACATTTATATCATATTGAGGTACTTCGAAGTAATATGTCATTCTTGTTTCCATTCTTTTCATCAAACTTGTGTTCTTTAGCGTGGCTATTCTCTCTTTAGTAGTGGTGGAGGCACATTTGATCTTGGAGTCACATAGGAACATAAATTTAGGATTTTGCAAGGTTTAATGAAAATGGAATAGGGGTTTAAAGATATGAAAAAAGATGGGAATAATGGCAGTGTAGAAAGTCTGTGAGCAAGAATATTATGCTGTTTTGTGTGCAGAAGAGACACTAGACAAGGAGACATTGTATTGCATTTTTGGCTATATTAGCATATACTAAATTAGTCTTATTGAAGAGGAAGTTTGATTCAAACAAGCCATAGGTGCCAGTAGTTTGATGATTGGTATTTGGAAAAAGTGTAAAACTTTTACATGATTTTAAAAGATCTCTATAACAAGTAAAGTAAACAAACAAATTAAAACTTGGAACCTTTATGACTATGCAGGATTAGACTTCCTTGGCTGTGAGCCCTCCAAGCCTTTACACACCTCTTTTTAGCATCACATAAGTAAGTTCTCCATTGTAGCTCCAACTGAATATGATGCAAAAGAACTTAAAGTCTATAAGAGAAATAAAAGAGGAAAGATTAATCAATCACAAGCTTTAATTTGGTGGGATGAAGATTGAGAATTATGATTCCTTATTAGATAGGAAGTAGTAGTATTATATTATTCTATTTTAGATATGTTATCCTAGTTGAATGGGACTTATAGAATTTCTATTATATTAGGATTTAAATTAGAAATCCTTTTCTTACTAGAATAAGGATTCTAAGAACACTATATATATGTATTTAGCCTTTCTTTAATAAGAACTTTCAATCTGGAATTTTTCTATAACTTGAGAGTTTTCAATTAAAAAGTGTGATGCTTTCTTCTAGGAGTGATTCCTAGTTTCCTACCTTCCATTCTTTGTGTTCTTTCCTAAAATTCCAGCAACCCTAACTCAAATTCCAGCCCTCTTAAACCTACATTCTAGCCATCTCAAACTCCAACCATCTTAAACCCTAAAATCCTAGGCCTAAAATTCCAACAATCAAATTTACAAAATCTGAAAATTCTGCATTCCTAGCCAAATTCAACCTTAAAACCTAATATTCCAGCAGCCTAATATCATCCACACTTCCTAATCTTGTGCTTTTAACCACTAGTTCATAATTCCTCTATTTGTCCTACACCAGAATAGCTTCGCAACAATAAGACAAATGGCTTTAAACCTGTATATGGAATGTACTACCAATAACACCCAGAAGGATCTTAATTGATTGCCATTAACAACTTATTATTTTTAAATCTATTGTCAACTACTCATAGAAACAAGTGATGAGAAAACTAGCACAACCAAATATATAGTCCTCTTGTACTACACCTTAATTTGGCTGAAAGCAAACAAAAAAATTGAGGGCACATGTAATAGTACTTACTGACTAATATGAGCCAAATGAACCATAAGGAAGAAAATTCGAGCTCAATGGCTTTAGTCAAATAATATAATCGAATCATTCTAAGACAAAAGAAATATGATCCATGGACTCTGTTAGACATTCCTTGATCTTTGTTGGCTTTTCCTTCCCTCTAGCCAATCTTGTTAGGTTTCCAACATTCGTTGTCTAAGGAGGCACATTAATCAACTTTGTTGATCCTGTGACTATCTTTGCTCCTTTCCCATTCTTCACATTCCCCAAAATGGTAGAACTTGCTTCAATCAACACTCCATCCCTAATCTTGGGGCTAGTTCCTCCAAGTGTGACATGATGAAGTCTTAGACATATTATTTTCGTAGATGCATACGTTGGTGAAGCATGGTGAGAAAGAGACAACAATGCTTCTAATTTTTGTCTAGTATGTGGTGGTGTGGTGGTGGAACCCACCATTACAATTGGGTTCCAAATTGGTAATCATGGGTCCTACTACAAAGACAAATCCATCAGGAAATAATTCATGGAATCTTGACGGGCTTAAAGATTTCGTCAATTTGAGATTGAATATGTGAGGGTTTTACAATGCGTTGGGGTTTTGATCTGACATATATTGTGATGTAAACCTTGACATTCAAAAATGCCTTTTCCTAATATGGATCTTACCAGTGTAGTTGAGTTGCTTCATTTTGTAGAGTTAAAGGACAAGTTACACATGCCTTTAAAGGTGGAACACAACTTCAAAGGAAGTAAGTCCATGCTTCCACTTGATGGAATTGTCTAGTAGAGGGATGAACACTAGTGAGAGGAGAGAATTGAGTGAATATGGGCCTGCAAAGAGAAAATATCTTCTAAACAAGACGTCTTGTAAGCAGTAAGGTGTCTACCATGATCATTTTTGGAGAGAGTTGTACTAATATAGTTAGTATAACACCCGTAGTGAAGTTGAAATTGTCCACCTTGAAACATTTAACGATACCAGTTGTAGTGGCTTAATGAATAGGGAAATCAAGATGACTAGATATTCTCCATTGAAAAGTATAAGAATGAGTTGTGAGTTGTGATCATATGATAAGAGAAAAGTCATTCATAATGGCTTCAAGAATAAGTATCCTTTATGAAAGACAAGTCAGTTACTCTTGTGCTGATGATATCCATACAGCTCTATGATAATGAATTGAAACTAAGAAAAGAAAATGAGTAATACATTGGCCAACAAATGGAGGAGACAAAATGTCTGATTCAGACGATGATTCAAGGTCAAATCCATTTGAAGAAAGAGGGAATGATGCAATTGTAGTTAGTACTTCCTTATCAAATTAATATACTAAAGTTCCAAGTTAAAGAGTATTATCGGTAGTTTAGAGTTTCTATCGTCTAGTTAAAATAGTATCAGTAGTTAGCTTTCCAATTTAAATAGGAAATCACATTTACATGTGTAGAGGAGGGACAAATTTTATTTGGTAGGGTTTCAATCTTGCTTTTGGATTCTCTTAAGGTTTATTTCTGGGTAACTTATGAAGCCAGAAAACTTTTTACTTGTTAGCAAATGTTACTGTTTCTCATTGACAACACCATGGAGTTAACATGCTGTAATCTTTACCTAAATGTCGGTTATGAAGCTGAGCTTGAGTTTGATGAGAAAATTTACTGAATAATCTTGAAAGCATCTGAAAAATGACAGTTAAATCGATCTATGCGAGAAAAGTTGTGTGAAAACAAGAAGATGAAATAGTACGGTTTTTAGGCACATTAATTGCAGGGTTTAGTTTCTTTATGCAAAATTAGTGAAAGGAAGATATAGGTTGTGGTAATTTTTACGGTCCAATTCTTACCTATGAGAAATTTCTGGCTAAAATTACTTAGATGCACGACCAAATCTAACTATCAAAAGCTGTAAGCTGTATCCCCAATATTGGAAAGCTCAAAATTTCGATAGCATAACAAACAATATATTTGTTCAGAATTTTAGGACTATTCTTTTAAGAATTTGGGTTAATAAATTATTGTTCTTGCATGTGTTTTGACGTTCATTCCATTACAGTCTGGCACAGAAGATGGATCTGTTTCGGTTGAATATTTCACATTTTCATCAAGCATTGCAGACCATTTGAGATCAGCTTCTCTTGTCATTAGTCACGCAGGTCAGCTTCTTAATTTTTGTTTGCAATTGATGGTTATGAGTGTAGGCTCGTGGTTAAATAGTATCACTTCCATAAACTATTTTCCTTTAGTCTCTAGCAACTAAGAATTATTCCTAGTTTTGGGTTAGCCTATACTTGCTATATCTTGGTGAAGAATGGGTGGGCAGAGTTATGGCTTGATATACCACCATAACAAAGGGATTGCATCTGTCACCTCATGGGTTAAAAGCAGTAAAATGAAATAGATCCTTACCTTATGCAGGCTCAGGGAGCATATTTGAGACTTTGCGACTTGGTAAACCCTTGATTGTAGTGGTAAATGAAGATTTGATGGACAATCATCAGAGTGAGCTTGCAGAAGAATTAGCTGAGAGGAGGTATTTATATTGTGCTCGGCCTCAGACTCTTCATCAAACGATAGCAAATTTGGAAGTGGAATCTCTGCTTCCATACCCTGCAAGTGATGCCACGCCTGTTGCGAAGATGATAAACAGGTTTCTAGGTTTCCCAGACGATTGATGGAACTATAGAATTATGAACTTGGGTTGAAACTCCACAATTATACATTTGATGCATTATAGTGGTATTGATTGTCTGATTTGGTTTTGATATGAAGCATTGTTGTGGAACTTGACATTGGAACATGCCCGATCATCTTTGCTGCAATTGCCATGTATGACTGCATATGGTGTAAATTTATTACACATTTTGTTGGGTGTCGATAGATGTTAGTGCTCGTTTGTTTCGATAATGGTGAATAAATGGGCATCCATTACTGAGCTGATCTAATGATAGGTACTAATGCACATGTTGGATTTTTGGAAAGACTATTGCATGGGAAGCGACTTTATGATTGTAGGCGGGTGAAGGTGAAGCTTTTGATGAATTTTGCACAATCGGTTTATAATGTTTGTAGAGTGGAAGGTTTTTTATGCTTGGTCAGAAACGACCAACTTGTATATATTTTAATCACGGGCGTATATGTAAGTACAAATGAATACACTTTTAACTCCACAATTAGGGAAAATAACGTTTATTAATTCCTTTTTTTAGCAATGGCCCATTTTTTAACTAATAATTAATAGAAAATAAAAGAAGTCCTACGCCAACTTCAAATTGTCGCTTGCAGATATTGATCCAGATTTATAGAATTTGGAGCATTCCAAAAACAAGGACGAGAGAACCAGAAGAATAGAGGTACTTAGGGTAACATTGGTAAGCAATTAGAAAGTGAAGTCCAGGCCATATAGAATAATTGTAATTAAAGAGCAGCTAATTGATGGACATTAATGGGATAGACATGAATTTTGTGAGTGGAATTATAAGCCTTTGTGGCAATCTCGATATTGACTGCTTCCGTTGGATGTATCCCATCAAAGTAGACGTAAGTGCTCCTGGCTTCACAAGCATTTCCTTCTATCTTGCATAAAATGCCATTTCCAGATTTATGTAAGGGATCAGCCACCTCACAACAAGCATTAGTTGTGTCTTTAAAGCCTGTTATAACACAATATTATCTGGTGAAAAGAAGCATAAATTGTATATATGTGAATCCTGCACTACCACTGCCACTGCCATCGTACCAAACACTAACTCTAGGAACTCATTTTAGAATTGAGTTAACTCGGTAAACAATGATAACATTCATTACCTTTGCTGATAGGATTTCTGACAATGTCTCGGATGATCTTGTAAGAGTTAACAAAGACGAGCTCAGAACGAGGCATTTGTTGTTGCCTCATAACATCCACAAGCAACTTCAAGCCAGCATTGAAGAGGTGAGCCGCCCGGTTCAGACCCTGGACGCACCCGTTGTGCTTCGGCCGGTTCGCCCTGGCCACTGGGGTGCACCCTATCGGGTTAAGTGAAATCAACACGAATTTGCGAGCTCCCAAATTGTACAGCTTCTGCATTTAAATACATTTATGTTGAATACAATGAAAATAATTTAAATAAACGCATGAATATATAGTATTATTATTTATATACCAAAAAGATCGAGAGGCCAATTCAAAATTAGATATTTGTTGAGGCGTGGGATAATTATGGATTGAAAACGTAGGTCACAGGTTGAATTATATATATAATAGGCCTGCCTAGCTAGTTTGATGTTTGAAACATTTCTAGTTCAATACAAGAGCTAGCTAGTAATGGTTAGTTTTGGATGATTGAGTTGACAAGGCTTCAAATTATGCTTTGTGAATATTAGTTAAACACCCCTGCATATTTGTAACAAATACCACGAGTTGCATGGACAAGGAAGTGGTGAGATTGGTGGTGAAGACTTCCAAACTGACGTTAGCAGAGGTCCCCTTCAGGAAGTAGTTGAGTGAGTAATCGTTCCCACCAGTTCCCACGACGAACAAGTAATTTCCAAGCAATTCCCTTCTTTTGCAACCCATTTCGGCTTCCAATTCTGGCAATGTGGTCTCCTCGAAATTCATGATTTGTTGATTTAAGCTAATAACATGACCCTACGTGTGAAAATTGTATCAATTCAATTGTACGTGCAAACAGCATAGATCCACAGAAAACAAATATATAATATCGCTCCCGAGGAGAAAACAAAGGAATATTTGTTCAACCATAGTATTGCTTGTGATATGGCAGTTTAAAAACATTGATTCTACCCCAAAAAAAATCAATAATAAAGAAAAGGGTATGAGTCACTTACTGCTATGGACCCCGTTTCATCAAGTATACCAGAAGCAGCTGAAGCATAGTTGACGCCGTGGACAATCTTGCTTCCCTTAGTAGAAGGATCAGCAAAGACGGGAATGAGAGGAAGCTTAAGATGGCCGCCGAGAATGTCAATCACGTTCTTGCCATTGGTGAATCTGCCAGAGGGTCCATAGGGGAAATCCATTCCATATGGCAAATAATCTGCTTTAGCTCCTGTGTTCTGCAAGAAGTTGTTGTTGCCACTGTCCACCAGAGAGCTTCCAAAAACAAACATTCCTTTGATGACAGCTCCATGTTCCTGGATTTTACGTGCACTAGAGCAGCAACTGCATAAACAGACAATGATGAAGAGGAAGAGAAGTTCTGAAGGCGATTTTCTAGCTGCCATGATCAGTAGCATGCAAACCATAGATATCGGTGACGAGGGAGGTAATAAATGGCAGTTTAAATCACTTTCCTGCGTATAAAAGAAAACCATAAAATGGCTTACTTATAGGGAACAATGGGGGAGGATTTTTTTTAATGCTCACCAACCCTCTTGAGTGCCATTTATTACCGTATGTTGAGGATATATAATATGTTTTGACTTTTTTGCCTGGACACAACCCTTCGTTGGTGTAAATAACATGCATATGTTATTACTGCGAATAAAGTGACCGCATAGATGTTGACATCAATGCCCAGTTATTGATGAACTACCAAGTCTGTTTCTGCTAAAAGGTGCTTTCGGCATTGAAAGAGTGCACAAACCCTAACACAACGCGATAAGAAAATCATTACAGAAACTAGAGTACGCATAAAACCTAAGTTCCTAACTCAACGCGATAAGAAAATCATTACAGAAACTATCTTCTTCCTAAGTTGTCTGATTTCACTTGGCCGTTGAAAATTCTGGAAACAGATCAGGGCTCATTTCATCTGGCTAACGACCAAGCAAGAGAACGTGGTACAACAACAACTCAATTCACCACCACTTGCAAGTTCAGTGGTTCTGTTTTCTTCTTCAAGTTAAAGCTCCAGTCCTGCACAGTCAGAAACTTCTTTAATATTGTACATTCACTCCATGCCTTAACCCTCAACGCTCATAGTCAGATCATTAAATGCACACATTTTTCTTTTGGTTCAATACAGTGTAATTATTAGAGCCTCAACATGACATTATAAGTTCCCGTCTATGGTGACAAATGGAAATTATATATCAACATTGCATCCAAACCAGTTCCGGCAGGAACGTAAACCGATCAATTAGTTTTAACTTTTAAGAAATTTTTGGTAATATATAGAATGAAACCGCAAAATATTTCACGGCAAGGAAAAAAGAGTTAAGATAAGCTCGGTCCAGATACCCATATTTTTGGGGGTCTATCTGTACCTTTCATTTTGCTGCAGCATCCATTACATTAGACTCTGCGAAGCACTTATAATAACTTGCTAATTTCACTATAGCAAGCAAGTCCATTGAAAAGTGGTATAAATTACAAGGAAGAGGAAGGTCAACATTCATGACTGACGGAGAGTGGCCAAAGGACGAATGATCTGTTCCAGGTGTGTGGTGATTCCTTGATGTTGCAGTATCGTTCTCGTCTCATATCTGCTATGGATTTCCTCATTAAATAATCACAACTACCCACTGTCCTCTTCTTCACCGTCCTTTTCTTCATCTCTGGTTCCGAAGAATTGTAAGCTCTGTAGCCGAAAATCTTGGAAGTTGGACCAGCTTCTGGGATGTGTTCTCTTCTGTGGAGACAAGCTAGTCAATTTTTCGCTGGACCAGTGGAAGAAATGTAAATATTACTATTTTTCCACATAAGAATTAACCCAATTCTACTGTTTGCGGCTCTTACCTGACAAATTCTAGTTGGATGAATATGAATACCACGATGATAACTACTGTACAGAGTTTTCTCATAATTTTAGAGATAATCCATATTTTTTGAATCTGCAATTTTTATTTGCATCATACACAATGATAAATAAAATAAATTTGATCCCAACGTAAAACCTTTATGAATCATTTTATCTTTCATTATCTATATCAAAATATTAGGGAAAAAGTTTATGCCCTACATTTAATTGATTGCTTGTACTACTTGGAATATAATTATTTAAAGGTATTATTTATTTTATGAATAGTTGTTTAATTAACTGATGAATAATATAAAGTTCTTGGAATAAATGTACATTATAAATGAGATATTTATATTATATTTTTGTATTATGCCTAAATTATTGCTAATCATTGGTTTATTAAAATTAGACATTAGCAAAGTGCAAATACTAGCATAAGTTATATTTCTTCCTTACGAACAAAATAGTCAATATCATATATTAAAGTATGAAGGTGTTTCAACAAACATATGGAAGCTTGTTGAAGAACAAGTTTACTAAATTAAGTCGATATAAGAATTCTATTTAGGATATCACTTGCATGTTTTTGGAAATTTTCATTGTGATAGTCGTATAAGTAATTATTTGACTTTAAGATCTCAAAAAATATCTTATACAAAGATTGATATGTTTCGATACTATTTATGACGTATCATAGTTAAGGATAGTTAATTGGTAGTCATTGGATATAACATAAATTATATGGAAGTAATTAAGTGATCAATATAGGATTCATCACTCTAAAGTGATTATAAAGAATGTTATGTTATTTTTTATTAGTATTAGTTTGAAATTTTTTTAAGCAAAGTGGAATGACGTTTGAGAATAGTTTTTAGATGTTATTGATATAATCAATTACTAATGATAAAGAACTAATATAATTGGATTTAAATAATGTAGTTATTAATTATATACTTTATGCCTAATAAGAAAATTATAATATGATAAAAAGATTGAATTATACAAAAAATAATGCATCAAAAGATTGGTTAAAAATATCTTATTATTCCTAATATTTAGATGATCATGATGCATTGCTACATATCAAACTTAATTTATACATATAAAATTTTTAATTGGAGAGATAAATATAAATTAAAGGAGTTTAATTTATCGAATCCTAAATATTATTCAGAGTTATAGTTTATACTAATTGTTAACATATTTAATAACCTAATGAGTCACGTTCATAAAATAGTTAAAGAGAGAAAAAGGTAATTTAATCATGTTAGACTTGTAGTAAAGTTTGAGAAACTTTTTTCTTAATTAAATTTAAAATATTTTATTTAATTTTAAAAATTTTCCTTTAATATTAGAAAATAGAATTCTAATTAGAAATATTTTTTCTTATTTGATTAGAATGTCTTACTTATAAAATTTTGAAAATTTTATAAAATTATAATAAGCAAGAAGAATAGTTTGTTGAACATTATTTTCAATTAAATTTATTAAAGGAATTAAGATAATTAGAAATGATTTTTAATATGAATATGAAAAATGTTTCTAAATCAAATTTAATTTTAATTTAAAATAGAAATTTAATTCATTTAGAAACAATGAACTTAATCTAATTTAATATCCAAAGAGATTTTTTTTAAAAAAACAAGAAAGATAAAAGGTTCATGCTTCCCAAATGGGATCACAAGTTTAATACAATGCAACCATGTGCTAAGCAAAGAGTAATAAAGCAAAAGAGGCTATAAAGAAATTGAAAACTAGAAGAGACAAGTAAAAGTAAAGCATTAAGCTAACGGGTAAGCTATAGAGAAGCATCTTAGAGGAATTTCTTACTTAGAGGACTTCTAAGGCTTTAAATGGTTGTAACAACCAGCTTGAGGAGTTGTTAAGCATTTTATCCAAGGGCTGAGAATAATTCTAACTATGTTAGAATCATTTACCTCAAATATGGAACCACCAAATTGGAGAATAGGGATTTTAGAGGAGACTCTTAGGAATGTTCGAACATACAAAGCTTATAGGATTACAAAAATAGCCTTTGGTATCAACTCTAAAGGGTTTGTAATTTTCTTATCTGAGAGAGTCTATAGGCAATTACTAACTACATTTGAATTAATTATTACACTCAGAGTGAACTTCTTTGGTAATGATAATCCCCTTGATCTAGGTGAGAATCAATATGATATCTTGTTAATAGTTTCTTAAGTTTCTTTTTTCTGCATATGTTATAAACATAATAGTTTAAAGTAAGCTTAAAGATTTATATTATAAAGATCAGTAACTAGAATCAAACAAGGCTTGATCATTTTATGCATTTTCATGAAAAATACATATTATATATATATGTTTGATGTATTTTCGGTGCATATTTACTTATATGTTTAAATATATGAAATTTTACATATATAATGCGACTTTGATGAGACCATTTAAAATTAAATCTCTTATTGAAATATTTAAGAACGTGATTGTTGCCTTCCATGAATAAAACTAAAGTTTTGTTTATTATCAGACTTACTAATTCAAGTCCCATTTAACCTAAATATATTTTATCTTAAATCAATAAGTCTACTTAACTAAATTTATCTGATTAATATGAGTAGCCCATGATCATATAAACTTAGATATAGGGTTAGTAATAATAACATATGAGATATGTCTTAACACTAGTTATCATTTAATAAATTAGGAATTACATAAGGATGTGAGTGATAAGTATATTATCTTCCTAATTTAAGTTTAGTTAGTTTGTGGAATCACTAAACATCAACTGAATTTAAATAGGATTCTATCCGCTAGAGAGATTAAATGAATCTTTTCATAGTAGTAGTGAGGTCTACTATTTTGAATGAAATAGTGAGAGTAATCAAACATATGATTAAAATCGTATTCTTATTTAACTATCATAGCGTATAACCTACTACTTACTTTGTTAGAATTTATTTTATTCTAAATAGAAATTACATTTTTTTTACATCTTTTCTAATTTTCATTTTTCAACCCATACGTTTACTATTTATAGAACCATCCTCCTCCTCTATTCTTCACTTTTGACGACTCCATCTAGCCAACCATAAGTACCAATCAACTCCTCTCTCGAGCCCGTCATAACCATACCCATTAACTTTATAACAACATTAAAATTATCATAAAAGTCGAGAACAAAATTAGATAAAAACTCAAATTTTTGATTCGTCACCTCTGGTGAGTGTTAATAGCAACCACCACCACCATTAGACTCCCTTAACATCAAAAGCAAAAAGCTATATCGTCTTGTCCTGATCATTGCCTATACCACCATTGATTGACAAAAATAGAGGTTAGGGTTTTGAAACTTTTTTCAATACGATGTTATTAGTTGAGAATCTAAGTTTCTTACAGATATAAAAGTTGTTCTATTCATCAAGAGATTTTACTTGATATAAAAAACATTGAATTCTAAGACTGAAAATTTTTCTAGTCACTGAAGGAATATTTTCGTTATCGGAGTATTGTTCCAGTGACCTTCTAATAACTTTTATTTCATAAAAATTTTGAAAAAATCTTATAACTTGTGTGGACATTTTTTTCCCTTAATAACTATAGCAAAATTATTAACAGTTTGCAAATTAAAAATTACCAAAAATTTAGGTGAGAATAGGATTAGGGGTTGAATTGCAAAATTGAACCATACCAATAAACCTAATGAATCCTAGATTGTTAATTGAGCCCAAAAACTTATAAATGACATAGATTAGTATATTTTATTTCCTATTTTATAGGTAAATCAGTGGTGGGACCTACATCGTAAGGTTCAAATTGATAAGTACATCAATCAATTAAGTTTGTATCCATCTAACAATATCGAATCCATATCCTCTATTGAGTATGGTTATAAATTGATGTGATTGATGACATGTTATAACTAGGATAGATGCCCCTTTCCTTATGAACGTGGATGTGATATGATGTATGTGTGTGTGTGTGTGTACCTTCAAGTATATGCATGTACATAAAGTAGTCATTATCATGATGTCTATATGAGTAATACCATGGTAGCTAATTATATGGATATAGGTTTGGGTACCTATAGCATAATGTACACATTTATGATTGTCCTCACATGAATGAGAGCTTGTTTAAGAAATTTTGTGATTGATATTTGGTATACGTGTGGAAGTATTTGATTATGATTGTGAAGGAGAAAAAATTTGTGGAACGTGCCACGTAATAGGTATGCATCAGAATCAGGTGCGCATTAGTTTGATTATGAGAGATGATTGTGATATGATATAAACTAATCCTAGTTGAGAATTGGCTATGAATTGGGTCCTTGTTTGTCATGTATATTATCGATGCAATCACTTTAGGCCTATCGAGTGAGGTTTGGTCTATTGGTAATCCTTGGATCCCTGCAACCCCTTTGGACTAACAAAGCCTTACGACTATATAAGTATAGGTATATAGTTCGGCTATTAGTGATCTTAGCTCCTTATAGTCATTTAAGGTGTAGAAATATGAGGATTTACCCTTGAAGACTAATGTCCTACAGATATTCCTTCTCCAAGATTTACTTTGTATTGTGTATGATTTTTTCCTGCATCATATATGTACGTTTATACTAATATAAATTGTAAATTATGTTAGCATGCCATTGGGTATATATGAACTTACTTAATAAGGTCCAACTCCCCCCAACTCTATTTTTTGGTGAGCTACCACTAACATCGTAGTAGTGACTTTGAGGAGCATCAACTGCAATATATCTACTTTTATTGATGATTTCATTTGTTTTCACTTGTACTTATACTTTAGTGTTTGCAGTGTTATGATTTATTATGTTGAAAAATTTTCTTCTAATGCACGCTAATATTATTATACCTCACTGTGTTTATACTTACACGTGTTTGTGTTGTCACTTATTTTTGAGATTTTGCATTATTTACATTACTATTAGTTAGGCTTATATATGATTTGAGAGCTTTGGCTTTTGACTTTTATGTGCCGGTCATATGCCTGTTTAGGTCATAACAAAGTTAAATTTTAAAACATTTAAGACCTAGGGTAGTTTTGTTTATCACTGCGGATATATAGGAATTTACCTCTTCTTTAAAATAGCTTCCTTACTTAGAATAAGCATCTGTTCTAATTGGTTGTACTAACCATTCCTTTGGTTCCTTTGATAATATGAAAAAAAATGCACACAATTTTTGCTCGAATTAATTAAGAGGCCCATTATGAGGCTTCAAAACAAGATGAGGCATTAACCCCTACCTTAGTTGGAAGGCATTGTAGGCGTTGGGTGATTAATACTAGAATGACACTTGTAGAATAGCCAAAGGTGTCAAAGGGAGTTCCCGAGTGCCTATATTTAACATACAAGCATTTATAATGACAATAAAAGCTAACGATGCCATATTATGAGATTTTAACAATGATCATGCAGATGATGACGATGACTTAACAACAACAACAACAACAAACCTCACCACCAATTGGAGGCCCAAAGCAAAAAATGTCAAATATGCAGCTATCAATAATGTATTCAAGGTTATGCCCCCTAAAGTTTGATAGGACTAAACCTAGGGAGGCCATTCATTTCCTTGATGAGATGGAGATTCAAGGCTAGAGGTTGCACTATTTTGATATCCAACTAGTGTGTCTGGTGGAGATGTCTTTGCAAGGAGTGGCTAGAGATTGGTATCAAGACTACATCTTTCCATACTTAGATGTAGTGACCTAGTCGTAGTTTAGGGAGAGGTTTATAGATTATTTCCTCTCCTTTGCAGCTTGAGAGGTACGTAGATCAAAGTTTGTAAATATGGGTTATGGAGATAAAATAGTTGATAAGTATAACATTGACTTCATTTGATTGAGTCAGTATGCCTCGAAGATTGTTTTAGAAGACCTGAGGAAGAATAACTAGTATGTACTTGGGTTGGGAACCCCTTTCATCAACATGAATATGACTTATCGAGAGATGTTCTCTACTCTGGTGGATATAGCCAAGTAGATGGAAAGGGTCCTTATGGAGTAAGGTGCTTTGTCTATTAAAGAGTAGAGTGAGAGGCATTCAAAAGGATCCTTATGGAGTAAGATGCCTTGTTTATTAAAAAGTAGGCGCTTTAAGCAATGGAAACAACAATAATAAAATTTTTACAAGGGTACAGTTATAATTGTTGCTCTTGATGGAAGGTTTTTCAAGCACTAGTAAGGTGAGATCTAGATATTGACATCTGGGAGGATTCAAGGTCACGTATGGAATAGAAAGTAGTAGTAGCAAACATAGCTCCAAATGTAGAATTTCAGGCTCGATATCCTCCATTTACTAGTAGTATGGCAGGGCATACCAAGGCCCATACTATATCCCTCCAAGAGGCTACTATAGATGTGGCCAGTATGAGCATTTAGTAAGGGATTGTACAACAATAGGATATTAGTAGACTTTTTCTAGTGTGACATAACCTCCTTTTCAACAGCTACATAGGGGACCATAGTTTAGTGCATAATAAGTGTGAGGTTTTGGAGGGAGGCATTCAAGAGTTTGATCTAGAAGCTATAGTTAGTAGGGACAGTCCTCTAGCTCTCGGCATGCAGGTCATAGTCAAGTCAAGGTGATCAACCTCATCTCTTAAGATGCACAGGCTTTAAATGTAGTGGTATATGGTATTCTTCTTGTCTTTAGATTAGAAGCTAAAGTTCTAATAGATTTGGGAGTGACACATGGTTTTATGTTGCCCAACTTTGCTATGAGACTAGAAGTAGTAACAAATAGGGCAAAAGAATCCTTGTTCGTATCAATACCTTTTTAGTGATGCCATAAAGGCGGATTTGATCTACTACACATGTATGGAGATTGATGGTAGGATAGTGGCAGCAAATCTCATAGTGCTACTCAAATCTCATAGTGTTACTTATTATAGATTTTAATGTAATATTAGAGATGGACTAGCTATTTAGTCATTACACCACCTTGGATTATAGAGGGAACAAGTGGTGTTCTTCCACATTTTAAGTGAGTAAAGTCCACTTTTGAGGGAGATAAGTAACATGTCATCTGACATAGTTTCGACGTTAGTAGATTAAGGAGATACTAAGATAGGGGTGTCAAGGGTTCTTGGCCTCGGTTAGGGATACTCTATAGAAATTAATAGCCTCCAAAGTGTTTTAATAGTTTGGAAGTTTCTAGATGTATTTCTTGAAGAGTTACTAGGGCTACCTCTTAAGAGAGATATTAAGTTTGCACTGATCTAATACCTAGTACAACTTTGATTTTTATACCTCCATATAAAATAGCATTTAAAGAGTTAAAAAATTAAAAGAACAATTGCAGGATTTATTAGATGAGGTTTTTATCAGACCTAGCACATCATTATAGGATGCATTAATATTGTTTGTAAAGGAAAAGGGTGATTCTTTTCAATTGTCAGTTGACTACAGGAAACTAAATAAGGTGAATATCTACAACAAATATCTGTTACCCCTAAACGACAATATATTCGATCAACTTCAGGGTGCTAAATATTTTCTAAGATCGACATAAGGTCTAGATATTATCAATTGAGGATTAGAGTAAAGAATATACCTAAAATACCAACAAGACTCGATATGCCATTATGAATTCCTAATAATGTCATTTGGCCTTACCAACACTGCTTTAGCTTTTATGGATCTAATAAATATAGTGTTCAAACCATTCTTAGATGGGTTCATGATCATCTTTATCAATGATTTTTTGTCTATTTATGAATAGATAAGGAACATTCCTAACATTTAAGAGTAGTGATGTAGACATTTTGAGAACATCAGTTGTATACCAAGTTCTCGAAGTGTGAAGTTAGGATTAAGAGTGTCACATTCTTAGGATATATGGTATCTCAGGAGAGGATGCAAGTGGGCCAAAGAAAGTTGAAGTTATAACGAATTGGGAAAGATAGTAATAGAAGTACTATACTTTTTGGGATCGGTATGTTACTATCAAAGATTTATCTAGGAATTTTCCAAGATAGTAGCCCCATTAGCACGTCTGACACAAAAGAAGGCCTAGTTCATTTGGTTTAATGCCTATGAAGAGAGTTTTCAAAATTTGAAAGAGTGTTTAACTACAGCTCTACTCCTAACATTACTAATTAAAGGTGGATGATTTTGATTGTATTATGATGCTTAAGAATTGGCCTAAGATACATATTGATGCATAATGGTTGGGTGATTGCTAATGTCTCCAAGTATTTAGAGAAAAAAGAACAAAATTACCCTACTCATGATTTAAAGATGGTAGCAGTGATCTTTGTCATAAAGATTTAGAGACATTATCTGCATGGTAAAAAGCTTTGCAATCTAGCTAGGGTATTAGAGTACTTATGTTTCAGGCTAGCAAGATAAGCTTTATATCTTCATATTGAAAACATGTGCCCTTATCATTGTTATTTTTTCTTAAAAGTAACTTTTGGCTTTGCTTTTTTTAGTAGAAGTCATCTATTTCTTGTTCTTATTCTTTTTAGAGCCCCCTATAGTCATGAGCATATCCAATAGTTTAGGCAATGACACATCCTTTTAGTTCATATGAAAGATTATAACAAACCGTCAACAGCTTCAACTAAGAGACTATAACACCATATTAGTGCTTAGCTTATGATTTATGACAAAACCGAATTAGCCTAATTTTTTAATATAGTAATCATCTTTAGTATGTGTAGCTTTGTTGAAGATCTTTCTACCATCTTATATTGAAATGATACTTTGGAGATTTGATATCTCTCCACCCTTTTTTGTATACTAAACAGCTTTTTGAGATGCAAATTATATTAGGAGCATTTATGTTCTTATGCTGCCGTTGAATCTTAGAAGACATACTAGTTAACATTACAGATATAACTTGTTCAACATCATCGATATAACATTGATATCTCTTCTGAACTTCATCAGTTGCAATTATTATTTCTCTAAGAAAGAGAAGCAATAATTTAGGCATGGGGTACTTGGTCATGGTCATTGCGGAATATTATGGCGTCAATTGCAATGGACTAGCTATCCATCATCTTGAGTTTCTTAACACTCATCACTTGACGAAAGCTAAAATCTTGAAATACTATAATATGGAACTTCAAGATATTAGTGTTAAATCTTATGTCAAGACTAGAGCGGGATAGACCAGTTCGAGCTCGGTGCCACTATAACAAGAGGACTCAACTAGTGAGGAGTTAAAAAAGGAAGAGAAAACAAGATGGGAGAAGGTAATGGAAGCCATATCAAACGCTAACAAAGCCATTTCGGAAAATGCCAAGGTGTTGAAGGAGATGGCTAGAGAATAAAGACGCCAAAGCTGGGATATACGACGTATTCACAAATGTTTTGACACTTAAGGTGTTCAACTACCATCTCCGACATCATCACCACCTCGATTACCATGACAGGTTCTATACTCTAACCCTTGTTTTTTATTTTATTTTTATTTTCAATTATTCTCATGTTTTGTTATTTTTATTCCCACCTTATATATTGTTTGTTGTTCTTCCCATATTGAGAATAATGTGTTGTCCAAGTATGGGGAGGGTTGCATGCATTATATATTTTTTATTTGAATGTGAATTTTGCATGTTGTAAGTTAGTTTGTTTAGGATTGCATGATGTGATTTATGTGAATATGTTAATGGTTAGGACTTAACGAAATCAATTTAGTTTTGAACATAGTCTTTTAGGTTGCGAAGATTTATTAGCTTGTGAAATTAGTGTTTTAGGTTGTTTCAGTTAAATATGCATTTTAATTAGGATATGATGTGCATTCACTCTAGAAAATTACCACATTCGTTTATAATTTTAGATCAGTCGAATACGTCACATTGATAGTACCTTTTTATGAGAATGATTAGCTAAAGAAATAAGGTAGGCAATAAGATAAAATAATAAAAATGTGTGTGTTTAATAAATAACTATTTCGCTGGCCCTTTTTGAAACAAATCAGGTTACGAATTGAGCTAGTAGTCAGCTGAGAATGTGATGTAGCTGAGTAACCAAGGGACATTTATCATCAAAAGGCTATAATGACATTTCAACCAAGCCACTTAATAAAAACATTGCCTAGTTGAGTAACTGGAGGATATTCATTACAAATGTTTACCGTCACATGAAAAGGCTAGATTCATGTCAATTAAAAGTAACAAAAATAGTATATTGGTTAATAAATCTTACCGATCTTAGTGAATAGCTTGAATTTTCATGAAAAAACTACTAAAGGATAGTTATAATATTGATTGACCGAATAATTATTAATATGTGTGTGTAAGTAATATGAGTGAATGAGTTTGATATTAAGGTCTTGAGTAGTATGTATAGTTGGTCCGAAGTACTTAGACATAGATTTCATAAGTTAATAAGTTAGAGCAACTTGAGGGATCGTGTTTGTAGTTAAATTTGTTTCCTGAAGTTTAATGCCATTGAACCATTATTGCATATGTGTGTGTTGTTAATTATGTTTCTTCTATTTTTGTTTTTACTTGTTTTGTCTTTGTTTAAGGACAAACAAAAGTTTAAGTATGGGGATCTTAATAGTGGTAGGTTGCATATGTTTTAATGGGTAGTTTAGTATGTGTTTAGTTGTTAAATTAAATTATTAGTGCATGTTTAGGTTATGATTGTGTTATTTAGTTAGACATTTATGTTTTGAGTGTTTTATGGCTTAGAGTATGTCCTTGAGTTTAAATTTTGTATATTTGAGATGTCTTGATGTGTTTGTTAGTATTTCAGATCAAATATCGAAGAACGAAGATGATTCAGAGGAATCCCAAAGCAATGCCCAGGCCCACAATCGTGGCCGAATAGATTGGGAAGATGGCAGCACTACAACTCCTTATTCTCCTTCTTCATTTCTCCTCCTTCTCTCTTCTTCTTCCTCTCTCCTTGGATCTTTCTGAAAGTGGCAGAGGTTGGAGCTCCCTTTAGGGTTCTTTCTCTTTCTTTATATATTATTTTCCATTTTAGGTAAACCCTAGGGTTTTTTTAGTCTAAAAAGTCTCAAATCTTCCTCGTTAAGTCGTGTTTGAGAGGTTGTCTACTTTGTTTATGGGCTAAGATTGTGGCCCAAGATTTTGACTCTCTGTCAAGATTTTGGACTCGAAAAAATCCTCGGAGTGTTATTGGACTCGGAAAAACCCTAGGAGTGCTAACATGCTTATACTTTCCTCCTATTTATGAAGAAGGACAAAAGAGTTTCACTCGTATAAAATTAAAAATTTCCACTTATACTTAATGTCAAACTCTCATTATAATTACAATCCTCAAACTTAACAATTAAGTCTAACTTAATTTAAATTATTTTTTAATTGTTTTTTTATATGTGACCATTTAGGTTCTTAATATCTTGGCATTGATTACAAATTATAATTATAATTATAAATAGATAAATTAAAACTCTTTTTAATATATTTAATTCTTCAATTTAATAATTTATAATCTTAAATCAAGATTAATATCTAGTAATATATCATGACTACCCAAATATTAAGAATTTCAAAATGGTTGACTCTACCTATCCATATATAGTTATGATGTATAATTTAATCATTCTATCATCTATTGTTCCAAGTGGACATAGAATATGAATTTAGTGTCTATTCTTTTAAATCCAATTATATTTGTTCTTTCTAATTAGTAATTGATCCATAATTGAGATTTGAAAACACCTTTTCAAATCTCTAAGTAGATAATTCCTTATTAAGAATGTTCAAATAGTTTGACTCAACTTGTTTATAAATAGTTATGATGTATAATTTAATATTTTCATCTTCAATTGCTTTTTATTAGACATGGAGTATGAATTTAATATCTACTCTTTTAAACATAATTATGTTCGATATTTCTAATTAGTAATTAATTTATAATTCATATTTGTAAACATTTTTAAAAAATCTCAATTCACTCTAGCTAGAAAATTTCTTAAATACTTCCTAATCAAGAACAGTAAAACATTCTTTCTAATTAATTCATACTATACTCAAGTACTACTAAATAAATCATTCTAAAAAGAATAAGTCATAAATAGTACTAAAATATAGTAATTTCCGTGTGAGATATTTTGGTAATCTCAAGTCTAGGCATCAATTATAAAACTATCATAATGAGAAAATCTAAAATATATAAGTAATATTCTATTTGAGATCCTCGTAATAGGGTTATTTCAATGAACTTATTCTCTAATAAATACTTACATATTTATTTAAGTATGTCTATACTTTTATTTATAAGATTAATTACTTCCTTTATAATTAACATAAAATTTCTTGGGAGATTGCAGGAATCTATGTTAGTAAAGGGAATATAGGTAAACAAAATGTGGGTGGATTTAGCAAACAAGGACCTAAGCAACCTAGTTCGTTTGCGAAACATGGTACTCAAGTGATCCTTCGGGCCCAAGTTATTACCTTCAATATTGAAACTCCAAGAACAGGCAAACCTCTGTTAGACATTTCTAATAAGTTGGCCCGTTCCATATCAAGAGGTTTATCTCTCCCCTCTTCTAACTTTTTTAAGGAGTTTCCCGAATTATGCAAGGCCATTGACACTTACACCAATAAGAAACCACCAGATCCAGGGAAGAAAAGATGCAGGTTCTCAGGGTCAGATAACACAGAGGGTGTAATATTTGAATCAACATTTCCAGGAGTTCAAATTGCTTATTGGCAAGGAGTTGGAGAGCAAAAGGTTAATGATGAGAATACTGAAGATGGGGTCTCAGGATATTCTTTTATTATTTTCTTTTTTCAACCTCAAGATTATCATGTCTATAATTGCTTGGAATTGTGAGGGAGGTTGTGGCCCCCTTTTCAAAAGGAGTTTTAAGGATTTGACAGCCAGGAAGAAACCTGATATGTTTGTCATATCTGAACCTTGTGCAAGTGGGAAGAAAGCTGAAGCCATGGTTAGGAAATTGGGTTATGATGGTTGGTTTATAGTGGAAGCTAAAGGATTTTCTCGTGGAATATGGCTATTATGGAATTGTGGAGTTGTGGAAACAGATACACTTAATCATAGGAATTAATGGATCTACTTTGAATGGACCAGTAACAAGTTGATGGGTATTTACACTGTGATCTATGCAAGTCCTCGTCAATCTATGCAAAAAGAACTGTGGACTTTGTTCTAGCTAATGTCGGTGGTGATTCCAATGTTTACTTATCCAATTATGAGAAGCAAGGTGGCTCTTCTCTTCTTCAAGCAATTTGGAATGCAAGGAATTTCGACGAGTGATGGATGTGAGAGGGCAAATCGATGTTGGCTCTATGGGCCCTAAATTCACGTGGAGGAGGGGCCTTCTTCAATAGCAATAGGATGGTGTTATTTTTTTTTTTAATCGAGAAAATTTCGGGCCAAGCGAATACATCTTTTTGAGGGTTCAATTGACGCACCACCTTATAGGCAGATCAAGTAGACATACTTCATCATTAAAAGCTCAACTAATTTTTTATCTACAGATATAACCTCATATGGTGTTACTTATTTGTAATCGTTTACGGAGGTCTCTAAAAAGTGTCATCTTCATCGTCCAATTATCTCACATTGAAAGGGGGTTGACCCACCTCCTTAGGATAAAAGACCCTACCAGTCTAATTAACTCATAACTCATGTGAAGCTGTTTGGGTCGTTAAATGAATGGATCTCTATTCTATTCATTTGATCCAAATTTATAAACGTCTATTCATTAACAAATATGTCCATATATAAACGGTGGTGGTGAAAGAAGCTCGTCAATCGTGCAGTTTTTATTACAATGACATGCATTCCTTGTCATTGGGTTGAAGAATTCAAATACGTGCCTGCGACTTTGCCCGTTTTTAGGTAATAAAAAATGGCGCCATCTCAATCCAATAAAGAGATGTCGGTTTTGGACGATTAATTGAGGGTTGACTACTTTGACTTAGACTAGGAAACAGTTGCGGTGTAGTTGAAAAAGCACGTAACATGGACAGATATTCAACGCGCTGGTAAAAGTACGTATACTAGACGCTCCATGATAAAAATAAAAAACGCTTCGTGGAATCTCCGGACGGACATTAGCCTCTTCTTCAGTCCATCCGTCCTTTTTTCCCTTCTCAGAAGAACACCCAACAACCGTGAGAGGTGGCCAAACAGCTGAAAACCGGAGCCAGTTTGAGGAGAGGTAGGTATTTTCCTGGGATATCTCTCAATCACTTCCCTGTTTCAATTCATGTCATTTCCCTTTTCAGATCTTCGGATTTGTAGCATCTTGGATGTCGTGTATGTCTGATTGTTGGTCCTTCGGTGTTGATGGGCACGAGGAAACACGGGACTTTTTTTTTTCTTGAGCTCTTGAGTGACTCTGGGCATTTATAAATTTACGATTTCGAGGGGAATTTGGGGGTCAAGATTTCTCTTTCATTAAATTTCTGACCACTAAATTGCGGGATCCTATTTTTTCTTTTCCTTTTTTAACATGAATTTCTATACTTTGTAAGGTGGTCTGGTTTGCATGTTTGCTATGGGGCTTCAATTTTGATTATCAATTCTTTTTCGCCTGGTGATTTATCTGCATATCATTTTGTCCCTCACTGCACTTCTGTAGCTAGATACTCGCTTATGCTGAACCTATCTATTCTATATATATACATGTATCAGGATATCCCCAATTTCTCTACGTCTTGATAATGTTGGGGTGCTCCATTTACTAGGTTTAAACATCTCAGCTTCTGTTGCTGGAGTCAGAAATAAGGATTATTGAATGTCTTATTTCTCTGGCTATATTGTTTTAGAAGACAAATCCTCCTGTGGTTGTTCCCTTTCGTGTGTACTCTTATTTTAGCAGGAGGTTGGAATTGGTCTTCGATTGGATAAACTTGTTTACTGCTCATTGAAATAGGCATTTTTCCGTCTCGCACTACAACTTTGAATCAGTTATATGTTAAAGACCACTTGCAGGTTTATTTGATCTGCTTGATTATCGATTTAACCCAAAAAAAATAAAGAAGAAAAAACTAGTCTAGAGCTTTTAAGTCATGTAATTTCGTCAGACATAGGCCTAGGTTTATAACCTTTGTTTAAACATGGTTGGTATTTGACGGAACTGAGCATACTGTGATTGGAATCTGTAATCTGAATACCTTTGATCTCCAAATCCTTATTCTGGTTAATACTTCACACCTGTCTTTCCAACAAATGATGGATGTAAGATGCACACATGGAATGTTAATGGACTAACTTGGACATGTTAAGTAAAAACAACGGTTTAGCACAACTGGCTAAACATTATGTCATCGGTGCATTCCTTTAGCTGGTGAAGTAAACTCCGGTTACTTCTGAAAGGAAGATAAGCAATTAATGGTACAAGATGGCATGTTCCTATATAGTATCAGTTGAGTATTAAGTTATTGGTCAATGTATAGAGGGAACCCTCTTTAAATACTCAAAAATTAATGTTAATATTATTACATAAACCATCAGGCTTATCTTTATCTCTGTGGCTTTCTTTCTTTCCTTTATTTTTTTTTTTGGGTCTATCCTGCATGCAAGAATGTCTGTTAATTTAAACTCAAATTTTGGATATTGAGGTATATTTGCTTGCCTTGCATTAAAGACAGTTGAGTACCATCTGTTTTATATATTCGTAAAGCATTATATTGGATACAAGCACCATGTGTACAAACACTGGATGGTGAGAAAGTGTAATGCATTCTTGTATATTCTCTTATATGACCAGTGGGATACCATTGTGTGGATTTGTTCTGTTCCTACATTTGGAGTGCAAGGCAGCTTGGATGTGTCATTGTGTTGGTTACTATTTTCCCCAGCTCAGTGAAATCATATCGCTACAAGTTTAACCACCCTTTTGGGCGTGTCGGGGGAAACTATCTTGATTGTTATCATGATGCAGCCTTGATCGGGAATTGACCTTTCCCCATTAGGTCAAATTGCATAGAACATTCCAGTATACTTTCTAGATTGTTATCATGATGCAGCCTTGGTGGGGAATTGACCTCTCCCCATTAGGTCAAATTGCATAGAACATTCCAGTATACTATGGAGATTGTTATCCTGATGCAGCCTTGGTGGGGAATTGACCTCTCCCCATTAGGTCAAATTGCATAGAACACTCCAGTATCTACACCTCCCCCCTCCAACCACCCCACAACCTACGAAGAAAGATTGCATGCCAACCTCGTGGGGCCATGGTCCTGTTATCCACTTATCCTGATGGGTTAATCAATTCATGGCTGGTCTTGAACCTGACATTTGGTTTTTCAGATATAGGTTATACATTTCACTAATCGCGTTATAAATGAGAATAAACATGTGGTTGTAGTTGATCCATGGTTCATTTCAATGTTATCAAGTGGTAGCATGGGCATTTCTGTTGATCGATCTTTGTTTGTTTTCTTGCTTTTGTTTCAGAGAAGGCTTCTCGTATGCAGAATTAGTTGAAGGATCAATTATGAGTCTAACATGTCTAGTATGCCACAGCGTGGAAAGTCCGTCGCACTCTTTTAGGAGCTACTCTGTTTCAAGTTCAGACAACCAAGGTAGATGCAATGCTATTGCTAACTGCATAGCTATTAGAGCATGTCTTCCTCCTCCCAGGGCACACCCTTCGTTTGCATCGACATCAAAGGTGACCCCACATCCAACTAATCCAAAGAGTGATGAAATGACTGGACCCCCACGTTTGGTACGAAGCCGCGCTGTGAGGAGGGACCTTGTGAGAGATTGGAATTTCGATGAGGTTGTGATGGGACACTAACACAGATTAGTTCCGTTACTAGCTGTCCTACGTTAGCTTTGTTTTGGGAGTTGGCTGCATCTTTAGGGGAACTCTATATGGCACCATTGTTCATAATGTTTTGTAGTGTATAATGACCGACCAAAATTTGTGTCAAAGTTGGGTTTTCGATCGTTTTTAGCTTTGTTTTTTGGGAAATTACGTGGATTGAGCCTAATAGTTTTACGTGCTTAAGTAGTCTATGACATGAAAGTTAATATCACACAAATTGCCTTATGAGAAAAACACATATATTATATTTTATGTCACTAAAATTGAATAAATTTTAAATTACTAATTTCTGTTTCATTAAATATTAATTTAAATACAAAATTTAAACTGTTTACTCTCTTTCGCCTTTTTATCTACTTATACTTGATACAATGTCTGTTATACAAACTAATCTTTATCTTTTCTCTTTCACTGGATTAATGTTTAATCTTTCTCTCTAAATTAATCTTTATTAGTATCTTCTCTTTTTCTTTGTATTAAGCTTTTATTTTTCTACCTACACACTTTTTTCTTTAGTTCTTTGTTTTTTCTTATTTATTGTTTTAAGTTTCCTTCAATTATTGCTTAATTTCTCCCCCTCATCCTCTCTTTTCCTTTATTTTTAGTCTCCTCTCTAATGTCTTTTAATTCTAATTTCTTACTTTGACCTCTGTTTGTTATCCTAGAAAACCAACGACTCTATTTTGATCTTCCATGCTCTCAAGGCCAAAGACAAACCGAAGTCATCTCTGTTAAAGTGACATCCTCAGCCTGTGATCGAAGTTCTTTTCATTGTTGTAAACTGAAATGAATAATGAAACTGAGTAAGGTAATCTTGAAGTGAATTTGAGTTGAAACTTCTAATTAATACACCCTGGTTATACATAGTTTGAAAAACTTAAATCAACGTGATTAACAAATGCAACTAGTATGTTAGTTTCTACAGGATAGGAACCATAAATAATAACTTACATAAAGACAAGAAAAATAATAAACTAACAATATTCTAAGGACTAAAATATCTAAATAACTATTTTATTAATATGAGACTCCATATAAGCAATCAGATTGCCGTCTCAACTTCACTAACATTTCCTTTCCTTAAATTGAACTAAGAGATACAAAGATGACAAATGTGGCCCGACCCAATATGACTTCGGCCTAGGTTGATCGGGCCACAACACGGGAAAGTATAAAATAACGTTGTTTTGTTAATTTAAAAAATAAAGTTGGCTCGGACTAGTAGTCAAGCCACGAGCTAGCCAGCCCATAGATATGGTCGGGCCAGGCTACGCCAGGAGCGACTTAGCCCGTTGCCATCCCTAAAGAGATAAATTTAGTTTAGAGAGCTAGAAACCTTCCTTTTACTTCTTTACTACAAACTCCAAATTAATAGCTCTCTTAATTTGTGAAAGATGGCTAATTTGAGGGGTTTATCAAATATATCAACTACTTGAACTTTTTTTTTTGCAATAAGGCATTTCGACATCTCTCTCTTCTAGTAAATCTCACAAGAAATGATACCTAACTTCAATGTGTTAGGTTTTTCCATAAAATATTGAATTTTTAAAGAGTTGATGACTAAACTATTGTTTTATAATTTTTTCTAAGTTTTATAAGTATCTTTCTCATCCAAACTACTTTACAAGCATTAGGTTTGTTTTGTTGTTGAAAGAGTAACAACATTTTGCATTTTTTAGCTCCATATAATAGTCCTTAGACTAATTAAGAAAACATATCTTATGATGCTCTTTCTATCATCTAAATTCCCTTCAAAATTAATGTTAACAAAGCCAATTAATTCACATGCATCTCCTTTCTTGTACATGGGATCATAATTTGATGTCCGTCTCAAATATCTACGAATTTTATTAGTTGTTAAAAGATGTTTCTTCCTTGACATTTTCATATATCTGCGGACTAAAGTAACATTATGCATTATGTTTGGTCTTAATGCTAATATGGATATCACACTACCAATGATCTGCTTATAAAGAGTACTAGTTATAAGTTTAGCTTTTAGTTCTTTTGCAAGCTTTAAACCTACTTTAATTGGTGTTTTAACTAAATTGCAACATCTTATTTCAAATTTATCAAGCATCTCTTTAATATACTTTTATTGGCACATAAGAATCCCTTTTTTATTTGAGATATTTCAAGATCAAGGAAATGATGTAATAATCTTACATATGCCATATCAAATTCCAAGGTTATAAAATGTTTAAAATTGTTCAATATATCTTCATCATTTTTTGTAAACAACATATCATCTACAAACAAACACACTGTGTGTTGACCCCCGAAAATTTTCTTATTATTTTTATTAAGTTAGGCATGACTTAAATAAAATTTAAGGTCTTAATAGATTAATTTTTGAAGTTAATTATTATGTGAATGTTAGTAAGATTTTATTATATAGGTTGGTTGAATTAAATTAGTAAGAGTGTATTGTATGAAGGGCATTTTTTGTAGTTCACTTAAGGATAAAGAGCCATAAGGCATGAAGGAAGGGGAAAATGAAAATTTTAGACTCATTATGGGTATCAGTGGAAGAAGAAATGTTTGTCTTGAAATTGAAGAAGAGAAGAACGTGAGTGAGAGAGGAGGAGAGAAAATACACAGAGAAGAGAAGAAATGAGAGAAAAGAAGAGAAAACAAACTATGGTTCATCTTTTCTAAGCTTTCTAGAGAGATTTTGAGGTTGTTTAAGAAAAGAAAAAGAAAGAGGAAGAGGAGAGCTTTCATTAGAGCTAAGAAACTCTTCATTTGGTGAAGATTCAGGGTAATGTCTTAATCTTTTGGATTTTTAGAAATGCTTTAGTTCTTGAAGCTTAGGAACTGCATGTGTTTAAGTATTCTAGAATCAATTTTAGTGAATGTGCTTTATGAGTCTCCAATTTGTAACCCTATTGAATGGGAAATTTTTCCATTGATGAAGAAAATCAAGAAAGGCAAAATGAGCAAGAGGAGAGGCATCTTTGAGTAAGTATTAAGCAAGAAAATTCAAGGTGAGTTGCATATTTATAATTGAGAAATGAGCTATGACTATGTTTTCAAAAGCAAGAGAATTAAATGATTTTAATTGTTTAATAAATGTTGCATGATTACTATTTGAATGATTTGAGAAATCTTTATATATTTGGTATATGAATTTTGTTGATGAATTACGAAATGAAGACAAAAATGCGTTGAAACATTTTATGTTATGCCTTGAAAAATGTCATGGCATTTTGTATAAACAAAAAGAAGAAAGAGCATAAAAGTATAAGCATATGATGAAATGATTTGAGCATGAATATGTGCTTTTGTTTGGGCGAGAGTAGAACCATTTCGTTCGTCACGTGTATTGCATTATTCATGATGTAAACTTCAGTTTCTTCATTTCATTCCATGGAGCTCTCGAGCCATTTGTTCGTGCATTGCATCTTTGAATTGTCAAGAATGACGCATAATTGAGTGTTATGCTTTGATGGTTAAATGTATATACTATGATTATGGGATGCTGTTTTAATTATGAGTTTTGTGCTAGAATTGTTAATTTGGTTGAGAATTTGAGAACTATGCGTTTCATGAATTCAATATGAATTTTGTACGACAAATGAGCTTTTCAATGATTTTGCTTATTCTCCGTTATAAACTTGTTATCCACGAGATTTTAAACTCACCCCACTCTCCTTCCCCTATTCAGGTAATGAACAAAAGATCGAGTGAAAGAGAGTCAAGGCATCGCTCCGATTAGTTATATTTTTGTGTTTTGAGCTAGACTTTGTAAACATGAGGCTTTAGTCGCATTTCAAGTATTATTTGTTCAAGTTCTCTTTGTATTTTGGGATTTTGCAAAATATTGTATTGTGACGTGGAGAGCCCATTGAAGCTTTATAAAACGGTTATCTTTTGATGATAATGAAATATGATTACGTTTTTGGCTCATGACTCTCAAAGTTTGTACATTGCATTTTCAAGCTTTCATAAGGGTAAGAATTTGTGTTATGACTTCAGAGGAAAAACTGCACTAATTTAGGTTGAATTAGACAAAATTGTCTTCTTGGAAGTTGTAGATTATCTTTCTAAATTTCCAACGATATTAAAGTATGAAATTTTTGAATATCGGAGTTGGGAGCTATGTTCATTATAAGTTAGTAATGTTCCATAGGATGTATATGGGACAACTATAATAAATGATGAGAATTTGTTGTATATGATAAATCATTTGAGTAGAGATTAGAGAGTTTAATGAAAAAAATTTGGTAGTTGAATTGATATGAAGTAATATTGCATTGGAAGAGTTGAATTTGGGAAGATTATGAGTGAATGTGACATTAGAATGGATGCAAGAACCATTAGGAATGCTTTGGAAGGGCTTATGTTTCACCTATGTTTGTTAGACGGACTTTAGGTCTGTTAAACAAACCTTCTCAGGTCTAAAAATGTCCCCAGTTCAGTCCATGTCCATTAAACAGACATTAGATCCATTAAACGGATCTTCACGGGTTTGAAAGACATCCCAGAACTTGTGTATGTCTGTTAGATGGAGGTGTATGTCTGTTTAATGGACATACACTGTAAACTTTCGAAAATTCGCAATTTTGACCCTTTAAATGGAAAATTTTCTCTTCTGAGTCTTCACAAAAGTTGTACCTAATGTCCCAAAATAGGTACAATTATAAATTGTGGGCTCATCAATGCTTTTCTATAATACATTTAGGCTTGAATGGAACTTAAAATGTACTTAGTAGAGAAAACACAAATGAGTGATATGTTAGGATGATGACTGAGGACATAAACATAAGAATGGATTGTCTTATATCCATTGATCAAATAGGAAAATTTTTGGGATGTTAAGAAAATGAGGATGAACTGATTATGGCTAATGAGAGTTCATTAAACAACCCTACAAGGCACTACGCTCATGTCTTATGATTCCAGATAGTTGGGCTCCAGAAATGGAATCCAATACTATGATTATTTTGTCATCATCAAAATTCACATATAAGGTACATTTATACGGAAACTTAATAAAACCCTATTTTAGGAAATAAGCATAAATCTTAGTATACTAAGCTCTTGAAGCTTGTTTTAAACCATAAAGTGCCCCGTTCAAATTGTAAACCTTCTTGCCTAGATATAATAAAATTAGGAAGTTGTTCAACAATTATCTTCTTTTGTAGCTCTCCATATAGAAATTCAAACTTTATATCTAATTGAAATAATGGATAAGAATTTTTTGTATCTAAGGCAACCACCATTCTCATTTCAACATGCTTTTGAACGGGCGTAAATACCTGTATGTAGTCAACCCTATATTCTTGCTTATATTGTTAACTACTAGTCGAGTTTTATATTTGTCCACTTTTTCATTTGTCTTGTTTTTGTTTCGTAAACCTATTTAACTATAATAACTTTCTATCCTTTGCGTACGTTATCCAACTCCTAAGTCTCCTCCTTTTCTATGAATTTAATCTCTTATAGAATTTCTTTTTATCATTTCATTCTTTTACAACATTCTCATATGTGACACTATAGAACATTCTTTTTATATTAGGCAAGTCTATTACCTTATAATCATGCATCCATGGAAGCTTTCTCTTATTTCATTGTGGTCTAAAGTTAGTAGCTGTTGCATCAAGTTACATTGCACCAAGTTGATGAGGTGTTGTTGGTACTATTATAACCTATGTACATTAATGAAATAATGGTTTTAATAATTTGAAAGGATAAAAAAAAATTAAACTTGAGGTTCGGAAAAAAATTACAAAAAGTATTAAGGCATTTAGTTCTAATTAAGGTGTTGGTATTCAAATTGAGAGTTTCTTATTTATTTAAAAAAATATAATTCCCTCATAATGGACTCTACCTATAACTTTATAATATAATGGACTATCTAAGAGAAAAAATCATACTATATTAGATATGGTATATTTCATAATGAGTCATGTAGACCTTTCCATTTCCATATAGAGATATTTCCTTGAAACCATTTTTTACCTTTTGAGTAGAGTTCCATTCAAATTAGTTTAAAGGACTCTATTAGTTCCTAATGGCACTAGATGTGAGAGGGAGTGAATTCGGTGTTGATAAATTTTAAACTAAAATTATGAATATTATTCATAAATTTAATTAATTAAATATAATATTAAAGTAAATTATTCATAATTCATATTAATAAATAATAAATATTAAATAATATATATTTATTGATAGTAAATCAGATCTTACTGTTAATTCGGAGTTCTTAAATTATTTCATCAATTGGACTGAAGCTAGTCACAAACAAAAGGAAGTTCAGGAAGTCTTAGTGAAAAATATTGAGGAAATTCATGCCAAGGTTGATGAACTGGGTAATTCAGTGGATGATTTTCATAAGGAAATAGCACTTCTACGTGTTTCTATTGAACAAGATCGCAAGACGATCCGCACTAATATTCAACATATGTATTATGAAATTTGAAGCGTCTAAAATGCGTTGTCTTTTTTATTAATAACAAATAGGGGGAGAAGAGGAGAAAAGTAAAAAGTGAAAATATTAGAAAGAATTGCATATCTTATGCATTTCTTGTGTTTTGCTTTAATTATTATTCATCTGAACAATATTTGTTTATTCGTCTGAGTATTATTTTATCTTCTAATATGATGATTATTTGTTATCATAAAAAAGGGGGAGATTATTAAGTCAAGAAGACTTTACTTCTATTAATTTTGATGACAAACAAATAATAATAATCTTATAAGTGTGTGAACTATTTTGATGAGTTTGTTAAGTGCGCAGAAAAATGTAAGTGACACTAATCATCAACTTAAGATGATAATTGGTCAAACCTAGAAGATACGTAAAACTTAAGACAGACAACTTAAGACGGTCAAACTCAAGATGGTCAACATAAGAAGATATAGAAGGTCAACATAAGAAGATACAGAAGGTCAACATAAGAAGATATAAGCACGTCATAAGACAAAAGCGCGACACCAGAAGATGCAAATGAAAACTATTCTAGAACATCAATCAGTTAGTTAGTTGGAGTTAGTTACAGGACTCAACTAATAAAGGTTTCAAGAAGATTTAAGAAGCAGTTTTCTCAACAAGATAATTGAAGATTTAGGTTATAAATACTAGGTACAGTTGTAAACAAAAAATAACGAAACAAGATACAATACAAGAGAGAAAACCTGATTGTAAGATACTTAAAGAAACTCTGTACTCAAGTGCGAAAGAAAAAGAGCGAATACGTTTGTAACGTGAAGCTCAAACAATATTTTTCCAAGAGAAAGAAAGGCTAGATCCTGGAGAGGCTAAGAAAGCAGAAAAAGAATACTTTGTGAAAGACACCTGAAGAGGCTCTGCAAGTGTATAAAGAATACTTGTAACATTAAAGAGTATAGTAAAATCTCAGACAAACTCTAAGGACTGGACGTAACCCAAGGTTAAAGGTGAACCAGTATAAAATTGTGACGTCTATTCTAACCCTTATCTTTTTAATTTTGTTGTTGTTAGAAAAATAGATAATAATTTTTGCGATTGCATTACTCATCAACTTAAGTGAATTGTTTTGTGATCATCTGAATTTGTAAAGAAATTCAAGAAACTTCTAAAGATGAATATCTTTGAAGATTTTACACAATTCAACCCCCTTTCTTGTGTATTCTACATATTATACGTGGTTTCTATATTAACAAGTGATTTACTTCAGTTAGAAATGAACTTGTTCAAAGTTTAGAAATAGAAGTTGTTTATGTATGTTTTGTAATGTTTGAAATTTTCAATTGAAATTGTTCAAAGTTGTTGAAAATGGAATTGTTGAAAATTATTGGGAATGGAAAATGTTAGAAATAGAAATTGTTTATGTATGTTTTGTAATGGTTCAATTGAAATTGTTGGAAAATGTTATAAATGAAATTGTTGGAAATTTTGAAATTAAGAAATGAAAATTGTTAGAAATTATTGAACATTGAAATTTTTTATGTATATTTCATTATTTTGTGAATTGTGAATTTATGATGGTTGAAATTGTTGGTTGTTGGAAATAAAATTGTTTGTTGTTAGAAATGAAAATGTTGGAAATTTGGAAATAGAAATTATTTATATATGTTTTGTTACATGTGAAATTTTGAATTGAATTTGTTTAAAATTATTGAAAATTATTGGGAATGGAAAATATTGGAAATGAAAATTGTTTATGTATATTTTGTAATGGTTGAATTGAACTTGCTGAAAAATGTTAGAAATTATTTATGTATGTTTTGTGATTGTTGCAAATAAAAATCATTTATGTATATTTTATAGAATTATGTTTGTTGAATAATTAAATTGCTAGTTTTTTACTTACGGTGAATTGTGTTCGATGAAATTGAATTGTGTATGATGTATGAGATATATTATATAAGATGGAGATGCGTATTTGTGTAATGAAATTATGTGTTCGTTATTTTGATATATGCATTTATTTATTTTTACAAATAAATGGAAGAAAATTCAGGTACTCCTTATTAAACCATTTCAGGAAGATACAATGTAGCATCCCGTTACCGATGCGATGAGCATATTGGTACGGGTAGTTCTGTCATTGCATGAGTTGTAATAGCGTACCTTGTGGCCTCTGATTATAGATGAATAGATCATTTGCACATGCATATGTATAGTGACATGCATTCATGATTGTTCCAGCATTTAATTGTGATTACGTTGTGAATTGTGAATTTTGAGATAATTAGGTTTAATTATGATCATGAATTGGTTTGTGAATTTTAGATATAACTGTGATTAGATTGAGAAATTCGGAATGATAACGTTTGAATATTGAATTAGAGTGAGAATTGAATTTCTGGGAATTGGAAATTGAAATTTGAGTATATGATCGAGTGTTTTACATTTTTGTGGATTTATAGAAATTTTTCTGGAATTTTTAGAGTGTGAGTCCGGACTGAGAAAATGACCTAGAGATTGATGATTTAGATTCCGGTTCCGAGATCGACTGGTAAATGGCTTGGAAAATTTGGATTTGTGAGTTTAAGAATTTTTGTGATAAGCCATTGAAATTTAGAGATCGAAATTAAAAGAGTTTGAGGACTGGGGATAGAGAGCCTTAGGTTTTAAATCAACCCTTATATATTTATGGTTTTGAAAACTCAGATAAAACACTTTCCCTCTTACCCTAAGGCAAATTTCTTCTTCTTCCTCTCGTTGATCTTCGATCCTCTACTTGACCTTTGTTTCTACAGTGTGCTTGTTGCTTCCTTGTGCCCAAGACCTAGCTTAATCCTTGAGAGAATGGAGATTTGTGGAGTTTAAAGCT
>JANTPM010000003.1:26211568-26239933 GCA_025434745.1 Erythroxylum divaricatum
GGGGTTTAGTGGATTCCCAAATTTAATGGAATAAATCCATTCCTTTGGAATTGAAAATCCCAAAGCAAACACTATTTTTTACTATTATTCCATTCCTTCATTCCTAAACCCTCAAACCAAACACCCCCTTACATTCGCCTTTTTCTACTACATCTATTGATCTATTCTTATTGAAGTGATTCTAAACTTCAAATTTTAATTGACCTAGACTTCTGTCTTCATTTGGCATGGGATTAGAGGTTTCCACTTTTTTCATTGGTATTGAATTACGACTTGCCACTAAAAGAATGGGCTCATCTTTTTGAAACAAATCAATATATAACTATATATGTTATTCGTAATCATGATTGATAATTCTTAAACATAGGAGAGAATAAATCATAATCATAGGTTAGAAGTTTATTGGTGGCTTACAGAGTCACTTATACACTTGTGTATGTGACCATGTAAGTCACAGATCATTTCATATAACATACGGGCTTGTATGTGTTTTATCGAACTTACATGATCACATATATAAGCATGTATCTGGCTGTATGGCATACTTACACAGCCACAAAAATAAACATATATGTGATTGTGTATGTCACTTAATCATACTTACACAGTCAAGTACATGAATGTGTATATGACCGCGTAACTTCTCAAACTTTACTTACATGGCCACACACATGCCGGTGTAAGTTTGAGAAAATACACATGCCTGTGTAATACATCTTCAATACTGGGCTTTGCAAACCGAACCAGCACAGACACAGATAGCGAGTAGTTGAACTGTAAAAACAGCATGCACATTTAACATGAACTTTATGAACAAAAGCGGGCATGGTTCATTACCTTTTTAAGCCTCGTTAGGACTACACTTTTCCTCGATAACGCATTACAAAAGCCACATTACTTTAAGGCTTAGATTTGGCAGACCTATTCTCCCATAAACTTGCTTAAAATTGGCAAGTAATGGGGACACTATATTACTAGTCTATATACAAGGTAGAATAAACTGGCTGAAAAAATAGAAGGGACTACAGATGTGGGAAAAAAGAATATGATGAGTCATACAGGCAAAACTGCTTTCGACCCTTCCTGCTTTTGGGCCTTTGAATCAGAAGAATCATCATCACTGATGCCACAAAATTCACAAGTGTCGGAGCATTTCTTCGAACACCAACTATCCGGCACGCTTAAGAAGTGGGTAGCCATAAACTTTCTGAACCTTTTTTTGTACTCTATTGGAGAAATGACAGTGGGCAAAGTATTCCTGGGGACAACAAGAGAAGACTTAACCCATGTTTCCAGTTGTTTGTCCCAGGTATACTGCCGAAGATAATCAATAATTCCACATACAAGCTCTCTTCGTTGCACATCTACCCCAACAAGCAAGGAATAATCCATCACATTGATTGACTACAGAGAAACCAACAAATGAGTCAGTTCAAACGCTTGCTTGATTTGGCAACTTCAAAATTAACACGAGAAACATTTTCTGAAACTGCAAGCAAAATCAAAATTCTAAACTTCAAGCCAAAGAGAAGTAAAAATTAAGGGCACACTAATGCCAAAATGCAATATGGAGAGAGTTAAAGTTCCATAGTAATTGGAATAGTTTAGTCTTTCGCTAGAAAGAATTGAGGAGAAACTCACATTAAGGAAAGTTGTATCATTCCAAACAGCACGTTCCAAGAACCGCTTTGATTGATTACTAACATAGAGTGGAGAAGAATTCATGTCATTGACAAAGTTCTGATCAAGAAGAACATCACCAGAATCACCAGCTGAATTATATCGTGCGTGTAGAGCACCCTTGAGATCGTATTGCCGAGTAATGTTTCTTCCAAATGTCAGATTCTCCATAACCATCAAATCATGCTTGATTTCTTTCCCACTTTTTGTCTGTCGAATGATTACCTACAGAATTATAGCATGATACATTTAGAATTGATCACAGGGTCATTAGATCAGTAAATTTGCATAACCAAAATATCATACCTGATAAATTCCAAGAACTTTGGCAAGACAAGTTTGGTTTCCCGACTCAAATGATTCATTCATGTACTTGAAGTAATGTGGAGCAAACTTCACAAAAGATTCAAACTCTGTCTTCTTAATTTCCTTTATAATGAACCTTTCATCCAATGTCTTGGAAAAAAAGGATTTGCTCTTTCCACCTTTAGCTTCCCAATTCTTACAGCGACTAAGAGAAGCAATATAATCAAACTCAGATGGGCAGCATCGATTTCGTAAGTCCCAGAACTTTTTGGCATAAAGACAAATTACCGAGTATTTACTCTTTCCAAGTGATCTTGTAACCCCAAGACAGACCTCAGGGCTGAGATTTTCTGGTGAAAGCAGAGATTCCAATAGATTTAACCCATCAAAGCTGGACAAGTGTGACTCTTCTGAAGATATGTTTACAGTAGAGTGGACTGGGTCTGAATCAGAAGAACCAGTGGAAGACCATTGTGGCGAAATAACAGTAGGGCCTCGAGTCAAAATATGTGCACCCTCAACTGACTTTGCTGGCATGCCACCTCTCCTACTATCCTCATTGGAAGTTTCTGTCAAAATTGGAAGATCATTTAAAAATGCTAACGCACATGCAATTATACTGGAGAGCTCGCCATCATAATCCCTAACAATATAATCATGAATGCCTAATGGGATGTGCAGCCTAGAGCCTTCCTCACTAATCAATTGATAGGCATCAGATATATAGCTACTGGTCGACTGAAATTTGGGATTGAAACCTCTCTGAAGATCCTTCATATACATCTGTCGAATTTCTGAAAATGGCATCCAGAACCATCCATCTGTGTTTTCTAAGCACGACACTGAAGATAGTGGAGATGCACTTTTAGATCCCTCCAAATCAACAGTAGAATCACAACTGTTGCTGTCTGTAGAGATTGGAATTGATCTCTCAACTTGTGCAGAACCAGAATGATCAATGTTGTCTGCTAGATACATACTATCACCACTGTGATGATGAGCAGAGCCGTCAGGATCCACAGAAGATAAAGCACAAGGAATATCTTGCATCAAAGACTCTTTGAGAGAAGCATCAACCATAATTCCTTTCTTTGACAATTCATTTACATCAGAATATGCATGTATAGCACCTTTTAAGTCATCAATACTATGAGAAGCTACACCAATTCTGTACGTAGTTTCGTTCCCCCCATTTCTTCCATCACCAGCGCCGTTCAACTTTGACTTAAACTGGTCTTTCACAGTGGAAATAGTTCCAACAACAGAAGGATCACGTGACATAAGTGAACCTACCCGCTTTTCCCAGACGAATGATTCAAGAAGCAGCTCCCACAATAACCAATTAAGTCTAAGAAACTTATATTCAGCTTCGTCTGTGTTCCCGTTCTTCGCAACAATTTTGTGAATGCTTACCTGGTTTTCCAAGCCAAAGAAAGACAAAATGAGAAGAAGTACTTGTTGCATCTGGCGTGGAACACACAGGTAGAAGACAATAAAATATAGATACCAAGAATGGGTGAAACAAAACATTGCTTGACATACATCAATGTATGAGCAGGAAAGTAAGTTCCTCATATGACAGAGGTAAAAAACAAAAAACAAAAACCCCAATCCAACAAAATAAAGAAAATACCACTTTCCCTAAAATTCTTTTATCTCCTTATCAGCTTAATCAATATTTTTCTGGATTACTAATGCAAGAAATCATGGACAAGATAAGTACTAGATTCCAGAGTGCATAAACTTTCATATCTCTGTTCATTCAGTCCACCTTAATTGCCTTCTTCGTATGTACTGATATGCAGTCAACACACTAAGGAAATATAGATGACTAACAAAGAAAACAAACCTCAAACTCTGAGTGTTCCTGATTTAACATTTCCTCAATATCAGCAAATTTTTTCATTGAACCTCGAAGGTTCAGAATTGAGCCAGAAAATTGAGATCTTAAATTCTTAAGGGTATCTGCAATCCCCTGGAAGATTGAAGAACCTTTCTTGTGCACCTTGAAGAAAATAAATGTAACCATTAATCTCAAGTACCCGAAAAAATATAAAGCAGAGGAAAAAATCAACCACGGCCTAAAGAAAAATTCCATCTTCACTGAATACGTGAAAAAAAATGTGTAAGATCAAAGAGACATACAGCATCATAATCTTCCATGAGAGTTTTGTGTCTAATAGAATGGTCGAACTCAAGCTTCCCAGGTGGCATAGACACAGAATATGTGGTAACTGGAGAGTATCTGAACATTGCTACCATTGGGCCCAATCTGAAAACAATTAAAATATTTGCCATTAGGACCAGAGGGTACAAGTAACTCCACAAACAGGTATAACAAACATAAAAATAGAAGAGATGCAGGGAAGAATTAACTTTGTACAAATGTAAAGTTCCAATGTATAAATATTTTACTGCAAAAGAATAGCATTCTACCCAATTCTCAAGAAAGAACCAATCCTCTCCTCAAGTTGACAATTATGCTATAATCACTGACCCATTTTTGCCAGTGAAATCCTCTTCCAAGACATTAAAGACACGGTCTTGAGTATAGTGAGTATTTTACTTTTTCCAACTTTTCTATCTTGTTGAATTTATCTTTGGTTGCAATCTCATATAAGATTAGGAATTTAACTTGTAGAAATTAACCATAGCCTTGTTCCATACCCAAAATAGTAGATAAAGTCTCTCGCCAGTAAATGCCCACAACTTGAGAGTCTATCAAATGAAGGCCGATGAGAAAAACTCAGTTCCAAGAACTTTCCAAAAGACAAACAGCATGCAGCAGTGGAAATGAGAACTCTCTTTGTAGATTTTGGGGCTCCATTCTCATGTTTACATTTACTACAGCAACTCCACATCCAAAGCTTTCCTTCTGCTTCTCCAGGCAAAGACTTCTGGAGACGTTTAACCCGTATTGTCAGCTGCTTATTATGATGTGCATAATAGTAAAAGTGAGCTTCTGGCAGTTCACCACAAGTACTGCACTGACCTCTCTGCAAAACATAGCAGTTTTTATCAGTCAACCTTCCAAGATATGCAAGTTAACAATTTAAAGAAGAAAGCAAAATTAAAGAACTGATCACATCCTTCTATTTCATGGAAATGAAGGCGATTATGTTAAGTAACTACAAGCATACATCACACCCCACAATAATTAATTAATCTTCAACTGTCCAATCAAGGATACATGAAAATTTAACACCATATATGGGTGCAAATAATATGCAAGTCCAGTATCACATATTAAGAAGCAATTTAAAGTAAAAGGTCCCATAATAAGAGGAGATCAAGTAACCTGATTAAGCAAATTATCTTGAAGAAACTTTCCCAGATTAACATCAAAATTCCGATAGAACATGATGTGAGAGAAGTGACTTTGCTCACATATAGTCCCTCGGAAGGCATTCCTCCTAGACATTAAGACCAAAATACTCTGAGAATCAAAAACTGCACTGGCATCATCTTTTTCCATGATTTGGACTTCTTTATTGTCAATATCCATTCCAAGGTCCAAAGGGCCTTGAAAGCAAGATGTTGGAGACTGATGTTGTCCATCATTAAGTGATTTCCCTTGCTCAAAACTGCATTTGGCTTCAAAGTTGCGAGAGTCAGAATCTTCTGTCTTTGAAACTGTAACATGTTCTTTGGTTTGGGGATCAGTAGCCCTTTTACTGAAGCCAAAGTAATTAGACAGGGACTGATATGGGGCTGATGTAAGGGGAAAATTCTCTCCTATAACTTTCTTCAGAGAGGCTGAAAGGGAAGAAAATCCGGAAAAGACGGCGGGATTGTAAGTCATATAAGATAATGCTGCATTATCTTCCAAACCCATGTTAAAATTAACAGAACCATCTTCGTCCTTGCCACTATTAATAGGAATGTCAATGGCAGAAGGTTCAGTTTTAGGAAGAGACTCTCCAACAACAGGAATATTAGAATTGGTTACTAAAGCAGATGATTCTTTATCTCTCCGAAACATGTCAAGCGATCCAGCTAAAAGAATGGTAGAAAACATTGCTTTCTGATGGACAAGGTATGAAGTTTCAAGAATTAAGTGATAAGCCACAATAACTGCAATCCGCACCACAGATTTAATCCTCTTCAATTCCTCACTGTGGCTTCCTTTCAACAAAATCTGCAAGACAACAATGTAGATCCAATTAAGGAGATGCAGAGAGAGGGGTTGAGTCGGGGGAGAGGGGACAAATAACTTCTTTCATAAAGACCATGCGCATCTGAAAATGTTTATCCACTATCTTCCAATATGCATCTACATTCATGATCCACTAGATAAAAACTAGCCAAAACCTTTAAAAAAGAAGAGGGCGTGATGTAGGACAAACAGATATATCAACCAGCCACAACTCAAATAACTGAAAATCTGCTCTGTTGGACATTTTGTTAAATTGCTGGAATTCAAATTTCATGTCTGAGATTTCAGTAAAGGTTGCTGAAATTTCAGGTTTGAGTTGTTGGAAATTCAGAGTCAGACTGTTGGGGCTTTTGATAAAGAAAACAAAACGATGGGTGGTTCTAAGAATCACTTCTAGGATTAAGTAAATAATAACCACTCCTCCTAGGATCTTAGAATCACTCATAAAAGAAAGCATCTAACCTAGTTTGAGAATTCAAAATTCCCAGACAAATCGGCCTAGTTTCGTTGAAGAGCTTAATGCGTATATATTAAAAATAAATAAATTTGGAACCCAAATCCTAGTAGTAAAAGGATTCCTTCAAATCCTAGTAGTAAAAGGATTCCAAGTAAGATCTCCAAAATATAATCAAATCCTACTCTATAAGCATTCTTTGTTATTAAATCTTAAGACCCAAGCAAACTAGGATAATATCACTATTCATGTGAACAGTAATGTAAATAGTGTCACACCACTCTCTCTCCTCATCCCACCCAAAACTTAAAGCTTGTGGTCAAGTGATTTGCCCAAAAGAGGCAAAGAAGGAGATGTGTACTCACTGTACAACCCAGACGTGTAGGACAGCCCTCAATGAACATCAAAGTTTTACTAGGCTTCTTTCCACCTTCACCTAGCGCAGCATGTTCTTCAACAAATTTTTCAATATAGAAGGAATCGCATTGCTTCAACTTTTGACTCGACAATCCATCAGATGTTAAAATTGGTGATCCTGTGCAGCGAGCAACTCTTTCTAGCCGATGCAGCTTCATATCGTACACCAATGTCATTCCTTTTGCAAGAATAGACTCTTGTACATCGCGCGAGACAGACTTCTCTACCAACACCACATTTGGATGGCACGTGTCTATCATCTCAACAATAGTCTTCAAATTATTCTTTTCCTGTAAGGGGAGCTATGATCAGAATCTTGAAATTTGCTAACAAGATTAAACAGATGAAAGGGAGCGAGATTAAACTACCTGATCCATCTTGTTCAGAGAAGAAAACCCACTTGAAGACTGACCAAGAAAACCTCGAATGAGCAACAATCTAGGATTCTTGTACTTAGTGGGCATGTGCTTATGAGCAGCTCGTTTTTTGAAGACCAAGCCTTTCACCAATTGACTGCAAAAATGGAGCACCCAAAAAAGTAAATCTGTATTCAACAGGAAAACATTATACATAAAAGTGTAAACAAAATCACTTGAAGATGACTTATTTAGGAGTTCCATGTTGAGCTAGTTTAATACAAAAAGAAATCTATAAGCTAAAGATTTAAGAATGGTATGTGCTTGTTTGATGTGAAACTAAAATTGCGACTGCTGGGTGAGAAAACAATTGAAAAGACAATATATTCCAACAGCTAGAAACATAATAAGTTGCATAGATGCTCATCCATGAGCACACGCACATACAGAAAATGTAATACATAAGGAACGAAGTATGGAGCTTTCTTGAATCATTTATGGTAAGATGCCATTCTCTTAGAAATACCTAAAAGGAAATTATTAAATGCAGATGATAGACCAAAATAGAGATAAGTATATCCCTTGATAAGAAACTAACCTCTCGTTGCGAGAACCAGTCGCAATGCACTTCACTTTCACATAACCATCAGGATCCATTGCCTTCCCGTTAATTGCATCAGGCTTCAAAAATGAAGCAGCTTGCCAAGATAAAGAGGTCACTATATCCGCCCAATTTTCACCATCATTCAACAAAGAGGCTACACCTTCAGTTTTAAGAAGTTGATTAACAATGGCCTTGAATTTACCATTTACCACCTCTTGCATTGCTTTTTCTTTTTCTACTCTAAACCGGTTACTCCCACTTCCTTCATCTCCATAGCAACTTAAAGAACCTGGCTTGCCCCATTTGATGCCATCACCATAATTATCATCATCGTCATTACAGCCAAAACTACCCTCCAATTCATCATTGGGGTCTTCTGGTTCGGGGGGGTACCATAACCAATCTTCATTTTCATTACCAACAGAACAAGAAATTTCATTTAGTTCATTTAATCCAACAGTATTTTCACAGCAGTGATTATCAGTTTCCTCATTGTTGGCAGTTTGAGATATTTCTACATCCCTCACAGTATCACCATAACTTCCAATATTTATGTCCTCTAAGTTGTTTCCGGGCATTCTAACTACATCACTTAAAAGAATATCTGAGCTTGATTGGCGGAAGTGCCCATTCAACCCGTGGTTTGGTTTATAATGGGCACACTCCAGTTTACATTCCTCTGAATTACTCCTGGAAAAATATATAAGAATACATTTTTAATGCAATAAGCAATTTCATATCAAGAGGAACATCTACCAGAGCAATAATCTAAGGTACAATAAATACCGTTTGTATGAGTTTACAACAACTGACAGATCACCTGAAAGTGCAAATAATACATGAAATCATAAGAACACCTACACATTATAATAAGCTGCTTTTCCAGTTATTAGGAAAAGTCACACATGTAAAAAAAACACAAAGCACAAACTCACTGCAGCTTGATTCAGATCGATCACTGCTTGATAAAGAAGTTGTTGGACTGATCATTGGTGATGCAGAAAGACTAAAATCACCTTGTTTTTTAGATTCTTGTTTGTTCCTCTCCTGACAAATTTTACAAGACCAAATAGGTCCTTGGTCATTTAATCTCGATGAACTTTCATTCTCCTCCTCCTTTGATTCATCTTTGTACTTTAGAGGCTCTGCGCCATGGTGGTGACACATGCTACACATCAAGGGCAAAGATAGTACTTATGCCAGCTTAGGTAAACAACCTAAATCACCTGTCTGGTTTAAGCAAAATGGATCACAAATCCTCATTAGCACATAACTAATTTTCGTCAAAAAAGAAAACTGATGCTTATTCAGAGTTAGATCATGTACAAATACTTGCAGATGCATCTGCTTTGATTTAAAAACTAACTCAAACTCATACTTCTACAACAAATTAAACTTAAAGGTAAAAAGTAGTACAAGAAACAAATTGTACAACTTTTCCCCTGTTTGTGAAGTCTAGTGATGATTCATAGAAAGCAAATAGCAATTACTTCCCTCTAGCTGAATCCCACCGAAAGAGGAATTACGATCATAGATCACTGCATTAAACTTGAATTTTTTAATACTGAGATACAACAGATCTAAATAAAAACGTAGGAAGTGTGAGGAAAAGTTAAAACCCAAGATAAGCGCATCGTTTTCTCCGGAAAAACAAAGAAACTCCCCAGGTACTTGAAAAAGAAAAGAGAACAATTGATCTCATAGACAGAGGGGATCCCATTAACAACTAGGGTCAAAATAAAACGAAAAGCTACAGAGATCAACACAAAATATATTTTAGAAGAAGAGAAAAAAGTGCAAGTTTCATAATCGGCTCTCATTAACTCCAAAACTGAAGTTAGTGCAACCAAGACTAATACCTATTGATTCAGGTAGCAATCAAAGCAAACTAAACTAAGCAAAACAAAAATAATAACGCAACAAGAAAAAAAAAAGATAATACCCCAATCTTGAATCTGTCAATTCTAGTTAGACAAACACAATGGAAAAGGGAAAGCCATGAAGAAACATATGTAAATTTTATGGACGAGTTGCATCAGCTCTTCGAAACAAAATCCCACAGCCCAAGAAAATGGCAAGTAATCATATTGCACCCAAAAAGAAGTTTCCATCTTTGTATAGCTTAAACAAAGGACAAAACACTGCAATAAGAATCAAACATAACCAAAGAATGGCTGTGACTTACTGTGAAAGCAATCCAAAGAACAAGACAAGATTTAGGGGTTATTCGAATCATACGTTGGAATTCAAATATGGCAAAAAAAAGGAAGACATTAAAGTATCTTTCTTGGGATTGAAATTTGCCGAGAACAGAGAAAGGAAAGAAGCAAGTTGGAGTGCTTTTGTCCCTGAATTTATGGAGAGTTAAAAAGAGTCAGCAGATAGAAGAAGAAAGAAGAAGAAGTGAAGATGAGGGCGTTGAAATTTAAAACAAAAGGAAGAGAGATATTTAAGTAGGGTCCACTCTATTTAGTATACATTGTTAAATGGTAATAATTACATAAAATTAAATTCTAGCGCACCGGTCCATCGATCAGATCTTTTTTTTTATTTTCTATATTTTTAAGCATAATTTAAGGAGTTGATTAAAATTAGACTGGCAAACATTTTTTGTTTTCTAATCCTTCATTTACGCAAATAATACTCTTTTATTTATTCATTTTCTATTTATTTTGTTGGGATTTTAATTTTACCATTGTGAGTAAACAGGTGACTGCAGCGTCAAGCATTTATACCGCGAATTGCTTTCTCTTTTTTTATATATATTTTATCTTTAATGAGTGTTGAATAATACTAGAAAAGTCGTTAACCTTAAATGCTCGCACGACACATACCAATTAATACCGCGAATTGCTCTCTTTTTTAAAAAATATATTTTATCTTTAATGAGTGTTGAATAATATTAGAAAAGTCGTTAACCTATGATTGCAAAAGCATGTAATATAAAATTAAACCACACAAAAACTGAAAAAAGTACGGTAATCGTGCAGGGAAAGATCCAGAAATTATTTTGAATAGGACCCAAATATTTGAAGTACTTTTATATTACTGAAAAAGATATAAATATTTGTATGTTTGATAAACAAAAAATTACATCATTGTCTTGAGCTTCTTACATATAACTTATTAGAATCGTTCCTTACGAGTCCTCATATTTTGATATTGTTGTAAAATTTTCTCATTGTCAATACTATTGAAGATATCTTTCTCAATATATGTGATCAAACAGTCATTCATCCAAGAATCTCCTATTCGATTGCACAAGCGATTTTTCACTATCTTCATTGCAGAAAAATGCTCTTTCTACCGATGCAGTAGCAATAGGCAATATCAAAGCTAATCTCACAACTAAAAACATCAAAGGGTATACAATTTTTTTTTTTAACTAGCTTCTTGGCAAGATCACTGATCTCATTTAATATTGAAAATTGATCATCAGATTGCATATTAAGAATATAATTATCAAGTTGATCACTATGAGTAATAAGCTCCACTTTATATAAATCAGATGGATAAAATTCAGCAAGGTGAATCAATTTTTGCTCATCAAAAGCATAAAAAGAGTCACTTGGATTCAAGCATATCACACAAATGAGCAACTTGGTATTTACCTCATTGAAGCGATTGTTAAGCTCTTGAAGTTGCATATCAATCACAGTGTAAAATAATTCCACTTGATAATGATGAAAATTCGTCATTTTTTGTGCATTTCCCCTTGACCTTTCCTGATGTACAAAATTTTCATCCATATTTGGAATGACAATATCATAGTTCCCACAAAATGAAGATTTTTCTTCAAATAATGACTGTCACCCATCTTCCCTCATCATTTGTAGTCGTTGTTTAGAAACTTTAATCAAAGAAATTACATTGATAATGTATTGATCCTTCTTTTACAACACTTGAGATAATTCATTTGTGATGTCCAAGATTTTTTTCCATCAAATGCAAGCTAAACACAAAATCATAAGATTGTATAGAATCAAGCAAAGCATATGCTCCACCTTTTTGCTATGAAGTTGTGCCTTCTTTCATAATGATCTCTAGAATATCAACTATGGAGTCAAACATTACGATTAAGCTTGATAATGATCCATAATGTGTGCCCCAACGTGTGTCACCTAATCTTTGAATAAAAGTTTCTTGATGTAAACCTTTACCACTTGAAAGTTCACCATTCATTAGCCCTTCAACAATCTTACTAAATTGCTTATCACGAAGAAGATCTTTTCTTTTACAAGAACCTTCAATTATATTTGATAAACTTGAGACTGTGTTAAACAACAAAGTATACATGATTCTTGGCCACCCCTACAAGTGCTAATTGCAATTGGTGAGAGAAACAATAAACATAGTGAGCTGAATTATTTTCTTTTAAAATCAAAGTCTTCAAACCATTAATTGCTCCTTGCATATTGCTAGCTCCATCGTAGCCTTGCCCACGTAAAGATGATATGCTCAATCCATGCTTTGAAAACAATTCATCTATTGCAAACTTTAGTGATAAAGAGGTGGTATCACTAACATGAATAATCCCAATAAATCTCTCAAGCACACATCCTTTTGCATTTATATAACATAAAACAATAGCCAATTGTTATTTGATTGAGATATGACGAGACTCACCAATAAGGATAGAAAATAACCCACCTTGAAGATCATTGATAATGACATTGGAGGTTTCAATTGCACCGACTTTGACAATATCATTTTGTATATCAGGAGCAATGACTTTGAGATTGTCACGGGCATTATTTACAACATTGTTGATAGCTTCATTATTACAGCAAAGAATTGTAAAAGTTGAAGAAAATTACCATTATTACTAGAAGTCTTGGATTTATCACGACCACGAAAAGCCAATCCTTAAAGTAAAAGGAATCGAACACAATCCACTGATGTAGTGAGTTGGATACGATATTCCTTTTGAGCATGGTTGGATTGATTAGCATAAGCAACTTGAATATGTAGCTTCTGATTCATCAAATCTAGGCATTTCTTCAAAGCTATATTGTGAGAGCTATTAGGACCTCCTACATAAATATAAAATCTGTTTTTTTCTTCCAATTGTTAAATCTATCAGTAACAAAAGTGTCACCACTTGTTTGACTTCCAATATTCGGCCTAAAAAGATAGCAACATAAGTAAAAAGCTGCATCTTTTGTAACACTATACTCCAACCAATTGGCATATTCTTTAAACCAAGATGGAATAAATCTACAATAAATATTTTTAAGATTGCTTTGTGGAAAATCATACTTAAAAAGTTGACATGAACGTTTTTGCAAATAAGCTCTTCGTATTCTATCACGATCATCAGGATGATAATATGAATTTTTTCCCGCAATCCTGCATCAGACTGAAGATCATCTAAATTGACTTATAAATAAGGATGTTTTAAAGGGTTGAGGCTAGAATCCTTATTTGTAAGAGGCCTTTTGAGAAATTTGTCCATAACTGAAATCAAAGTTAAGTAATTAGGGACAAAATGAATACAAAATAAATAAAAAATTATCTATTCATAAAAAATGAACTAATTAAAATTATTTAAAAAACACTTTACACATATGCAAATTTATGAAATATACAAACAAGAAGTAAAATTTTCATATATAAGACGATTGGAGTTGATATGGAAAATAGGAAAATGATGTACTATACTACTTGGAAACTTTAAACAAATCATCTATTAACAATAATGATCTATTTTTGTAAATTTTTAATTAAATTATAAATTTTCTCTACATGAACTATCCTTCTTTTAAAATATAAATTTATAAAAATGAACAAGCAATTTATCCTGTTACATAAGCATACCCATTACAGTCATGTGAACAAGCAAATCATTTTTTATAAATTTTATTTTAAATTTATAAACATTTGTATATTTTTTCGTTTTCTATTTCTACGTTTTTCATAATTTTTTATTTAATATAAAAAATGTTTCATATCTAACTCAAAATTTTAATATATAAATATTTTTTTATAGAAATATTCGCTTTATTTAGTGCTTGCTTCTCACGACTAAAAATAAGTATAATGTGTATTATAACACATTATTCCATAGAAGAATGAACGACACCTATTCCCTTCCCACTAGGTTTCACTTGGCAGTGGCAGATGTCATTTCATTATTTTTGCTGATGCTCAGCAGTAAACAATAATAACATTAAAGTGTTTTGAAAGGCGTGTAATATGATAGAACTTACCTTCCGGCAGTAAGTCAATTGATCACTGCTTATATAACGTTAAAGTCAGTATACTCTTCGGTTGCATTCTAAAACAATCTCCTCTGTCCCTCTCTTTTCGCATTCTAGTCAAGACTCAACAGTTATCAAAACACTATTTTAGGATTCCAAAAACAACATATTATATTACATCAAAACCCATCTCTAAATTATACGTACTACACATTCTTTTAAAGAAAAGAAATAGAAATTTACCTATCAGTAGTAGAACAGGATAGGGCCTTTGGGGAATCTTTTTCACAATTGCGTTCAATTTAGATTATTATTTTTCGCTTTGGTTGTAGTAGTCTTTGTAGAGTTAGGAGAAGAAGACGCCAAAAAAGACAAAAAGTAGTGTAATGAAGAAGCCAAAAGGGTAGAAAGTCTGAATAAAAAAAATCAAACATGTAATTTTTATCTTTCTATTTGTAAGTTTTCATTTAAAAAAACCATGGGCTCAAATAATAGTAATCTTAATAAAATAGATAGGCTCATATTTTATTTTTATTTGATATCTTAAAATATCTATAATAATAATAATTATTTTTTTGGCACCAATTAAATTAATGGGGGCAAAGTTTTAATTTTTTAATGAAATTTTAATTTAAAATAATAATTAAAAATTAAAAATTTTAAAATGTAGTGGGGGCAAGTGCCCCCACTTGCTTCCCCTATGGCTCCGTCCTTGACAACTTTTATAACTTTATTCGTAACTATTTTATATTATTTACGTTGTTCAACTTATCATAAATATGTAAGGATATTATGACTATATAATTTTGTCACATATTCGATTGTTTTTAGTGTCAGTACTTTTGTTACAATAAAATGAATTATTGTTACGATTTTACTCATCACTACTTTATGTTATTTGTGTTGACAAACTTGTCATAGATATGTAAAGTTATTGTGATCATATAATATTGTCATACATTTCATAGTTTTTAATGTCGGTACTTTTGTCACAAAAATGTTTCATAATTGTGACCATTTTCTTAAATTAGTCACTATTTCAATAGTGATGAAGGTATTTATGATGGGAAGTGGCAACTTAAAAAATTGGACACTATTAATAGAAGTTACTAATATTACTGCTTTTAGTGACAACTTTTTCTTTCACTAAAAATAATTTTTTTGTAATGACGTTTATATGGATATTGTTAGAGGTTAGACACTTATGTAATTGTGGTGCCTGTAATGAACTAGTTTCAAAAGTAATTCAAAAAGAAATAACATGAAAAAGTTCAACTTTCACAATAAGGCAAATTATCATTCATATTTTATTATGTTTTGTACATCAATCATTTTATAAATTAATTTTGAGCAATTTTGACTTTCAGAAAATTCATTGAAAAAATTACACGCTGGATTTGTATAAATAATTTTTAAGTTATTATATGCAATTGGACAATTTTCCTAAAAGATAGCGATTATAAATTATATTAATATCAAAAATATTAATTAAAATTTGAAAAATTATTAACATTAAGGGAATAATCGTCTAATCAGTTAGGCGAAAGTAAAATAGGTGATAAGATATCTTCAAATATCTAAAAAGGATGTAACAAGTGATGACATGCTTGTCTATGGTATTGATTATAAGAAAAACTGATAACAAGATAGTAGGTAGGTAGGTAGGTAATTGCTTCAAAGGTTGCTAAATATCATTGCAATAGATTCCAACTTAGCTTTTACTCAAAGTTCATATAAACAACTTGACATGTCAAATTCACAAGTATTGGATCTCTGAGTTTGCATGTTAGAGGACGGAGAAGAGAAGGAAAGCATGGCATGCTTTGAGAGGGTGTCACCGGCATTGAGGGAAATTTTGCTCAAGTTGTATCGGTAAGTGCTTTAAGAAATGTTTCTTCAATTCGCTCATAGTGTAATTAATAGCCTAGCTGCAACCTGAAGCCAGTATACAGTGTCATAATTATCAATAAACTTCATTTGTGACAGGGCTGAGAAGGCCGTGGATTTTGACCATCACCTGTACGAGTTTGGTTCTGTGGAATACCACATTGAGGTAAAAACTCTTTACTACTGTGTTATTTTGATGGTGAGTTCAATTAATGACTTAATTTATGTCCTTTTGAGACTTCATTATCCTGTAACCTTGTGGTTGTATTATGATGTCGAGAAGTCTTCAGCGGCTGATCCACAGCATAAATACTTGTCAATTGCCACCCCACTACTGTCCCAAGGACTCTTGCTAGCATCTGGGCTTTCTACGTACACTAAACAAATGGTACAGGAAGCTTGCTCCGATGTTGTCGAGATTGTTGAACCCCAAAAAGAAGGATACCAGCTTACTCTCAGACTTAATTTTGCCAAAATTCCTCGTGGAAAAGGTATGGAACTGCTGCTTTTTCTTACATCACATCAAACAATAAGGTTATATGATAGTTCTTCTAAACTCCAATGCTTCTTCCAATGCCCTACAATTATCAGAATCAATAGAGAGACTACTTTAGGTATATACGTGCATACATATTGAAGCTCTGGGTGTAAAGCAAGGATGAATCCTAATGTTAGTGTTCAAATTTAAAATTCATATTAGGCTGCCTATATCCATAAATCCCTGCGTTTTCATATTGCAGCATTTTCATGTTCCAGATTTTGACCAAGTGATCAGAAAACTTTCCTCGGTGCAAGCAGTAATACTTAGTTCGCAACTGAAGGAAATGCTACAGAATGTCAATTCTCAGGACATTCCTGAAGGGATGTACAAGCCAATCAAACTTGTCTATCATCCAAGGGAGCCTTTCTACGTCATCAGACAGGTAGGTCCGGTCCTATCCAGGCATTCATCAATGAACTCAAAATAAGGCCTCTATGTGAGACTATAAAAACACAATTAAACTTCCTTGAGAGGTATCTGACCAAAAATACACCACTCGTAAATTAATCGTTCATGATATATACACTGAATTACAGTCTTCAAATTGCTAAAAATTGGTAACACAAGCTCGGAGAATATCCAGAAATCCCACAGAAGAAGTGAAATTTAAACTGGCTGAATGGCTTCAAGCACGAGGAATTAAAATTTTTAGTTTTGATCATATAAATGAACTAACAGACTGCATGACTCTACCAAAATTTGACCAACTTATAATTTTTAAAATCATGCCAGTTGAGCGTAGCTGCTCATTGACACTTCAACAAGATTCCAGAATTCAATAGTCACTTAGAATTTCTAATTCAATCCTCCGAGCTTTGAACCTTTAACAGTAGTGTGGGAATGAATCAGAGTTAATTAGGAAATATAATAGGACCCCCACCAAACATCCAACATGTCATTTCCTTTCCTTCAAAATGCTTAAATACAATTACATTAATTTGTTTGACAGCCAGAGAAAATCATTGCAGTATTCCCAATTCGTTTTAGAGAACAGACGGATGTGATTATAGCAACAGCCTTCTTTCAGGTCTGTAGTAGTGAAATATTCTATGCCCTTCTCATTTTCTTTTATCGGTTTATCCTCCTATTTCCTTTCTCGTTTATCAAATTCCTTCTCCACTAGGAACTCATGGATGTGGGAAGTTCAGCAAAGTGGGCCAAAGCACCAGCTTGCACCTGGTCACCAATTCCTCCACCAGAATTGAGAGGAGAACCTCTGGAAGATTTGAGCACAAATGGGGGCTTCGTCTCTTTTGGTAACCTTTTAATCCTGGAAATAAAGTAATCCATTTCGGTTTTTGCGTAATATTGTCGTTATTTCAGCATAAAAACAAATTCAAGACAGTTGCTCAAGCTTTGAATTGATAACTTTTAACGTACAACTATTTGTCATTACATGACTCCATATTTATTCTAGCAATATATAGCATACAATTCTCCTCCACCGCCTATCCTCATGCTCAGACTGGCAAATTTGTTGTGGAAATCAGATATTTCTTTTCACCATGTTGAAGGTATAAAACTAGACAGAACCGTATGGAGTTTGCTTAACTTCTACGCCTACATCAAAAATCATGTAAAGGTAAAATCCCTATCTAGTTTTCTCTCTGCTATTCATCGAAGTTTTTGACTGACAACAGTTTCTGAATAGTGCACCAGAGGTTTCATACAAAGACGAATGCAGAAGCGTCTGGATATCCTGGTTGAGGTGCACTAAAATCCTTAAAAAACCCAAGTAGAATCATAATTCGTAGTTCCATTTCAATATTATGATTGTCAAGTCTTTATTTCTTACTGCTAAACATCTTTTTCTTCTATAGAAAGTGTAAAAGAAATATAGGTCAATAATTTTGTTTTGACTGTTCCACGCGGATGTTTATCTTTTCTTTCATATCAAAAGATAGTATGAGAGTAGACCAAGCAACTAAGTGCAGTTCAGAGTCCACCAAAATTATTGAAGCCCTCAATAAGAAAGTGAATTTAAAAGTACAACAGTTCTAACCTTCTTGGTGAAAATTGCAGGTCCTCAAAAAGGCAAACTCAAAAGAAAATGAACATGTCAAAGAGATTGAAGGTATCTTTTGCCCCTCGTATAGGCTTGAAAAAGGAGCCTTCCAACAGAGTGGGCAATATATTCCAAGGGAAAAGTATGCTTCCATAGATTAAGACCAAAAATGCTATTTACAGGAACAGTGAAAAAACTTGATAAGCTACAAAAGCAATTCCTAATCGATGCTTAGATGACTTTTTAAACAAGATTGTTTTCGGAAAAGTGTAGTTGATAAGTTAGGTATTCTTGCCGTTATTTTGACATCTTCTTGTCTTCCAGCAAATGCAGGGCGTAGGGATATCAGGAAACTGGTCAGTTTATCAAAGCTTAAAACCATCAAGCATAAGTGTGGTGACTTCACCAGGAGGATCAAACAAATACGTTTTCGAGTAAAAATACACGGATTCAAACGTTTTCGCAGGCGATGGTTGACACTTCCAAAGTTTTCGTCTGCAGTGGGATATACTAGATTAGAATAGTTATGATAAATTGGTCCTATATTATGTGTTCTAATTTGCAACTATCGCATACAAATTTGAGTTTCATATGTAGATTTTCTACTGCGTCTACGGCTGTTAATACAAGGTGATTCTCATAATATTTCGAAAGTCTATGCCACTTAAATCTATATAAAACTTTACTGATGATATTGTAACTAAAAGTTTTCAGGTATCAGAACAAATTAAATTCAAGAAATGTATAACATCAAACCAAAAGACGATATTAGTAGAGTTGCAAATACGCTTAATATAACTATTGACACAATTATGAAATAACCATTGCAATACATCTTTTCAATATATTATACGTCAGGGGCATTTTTGACATTTAACACTGTTTTTTGTTCTGTCCACTGCAACCAAACACATTTCTGTCCGCAGGATGAAGACATTTTTCTCTGTCCTGTCCACCGCAACCAAACATCTCACTGTTTTCAATTCTTGTCCTGCCCTATCCTGTCCTGTCCTGTCTTGTCCTGTCCCTACCTGTTACAAACGCTAACCAAACAGACCGTTAATAATAGCGCTAGGCAGGAGTATTCCTCTAAGAGCAACCTCGTAGCGCTGCTCCTAAACTTCCCATAACTTGATGCCACGTCCCTTGATCATTTGATTCCCTAAACCGTCAACCTATATCAGGAAGGGAAGTCCACGACAAGGTTCTACATTTGTATTAGAAGCTTAGAACCCTGAGTGTGGAAGAGCATTATCCATTGTATTCAAAACAGGGGGAAAAAAGGATGGACAAAAAGGAAAGGCAATAAAGATCCACACCACGAAGCACTTAAAATAATAATTGAAAAGAAAAAATGAAAAGGCTAAATGAAACCTATTTTCAGGGCCGTCGCGGATCATCTGGGACTTGAAGGAGAAGTCGAGAAACACGAGCACCAATTCATAGTCTCTGTAGCTCCAAGCTACACTACGGTTACGCCAGGCGCAAGGGTATTATTTTAGGCCCGAAATTCGCCGCTTATTTATTTTACTACCAATTTGGATGGGCCAATCAAATTCGTCGGCTGCACTTCATAGCCGCCGTGAAATCATCCACCACAGCCACCGCTCTAGCACGAAATCAACCGCCACGATCTCTCCAATGCAACAGCCTGAAGATTTAAACGATTGGAAGTTAATAATAGACGGAGCGCATGACTACATATCGTATCTACCTGACGAGTGTTTGGCATGCATTTTTCAGTTCCTTAGCTCCGGCGACCGGAAAAGATGCTCCATGGTTTGCCGCCGATGGTTAAGAGTGGAAGGACAGAGCCGGCAACGGCTCTCTCTCAACGCGCAGGCGGATCTCTTGCCGTTGGTACCGACACTGTTCTCTCGGTTCGATTCCGTCACCAAACTGGCTCTAAAATGCGAGCGCAGATCCGTGAGTATCGGCGATGAGGCGTTGATATCGATCTCGGCTAGGTGCAGGAATCTTACACGACTCAAGCTCCGCGCGTGCCGAGAGCTCACCGACACCGGGATGACGGCGTTTGCAAAGAACTGTAAAGGATTGAAGAAGCTGTCGTGTGGATCTTGCACTTTTGGTGCCAAAGGAATGAACGCGATTATCGATAACTGCGCGTCGCTGGAGGAGTTATCTGTGAAACGGCTAAGAGGAATTACTGACGGAGCCGCAGCCGAGCTGATAGGGCCAGGGTTAGCCGCAGCATCTCTAAAGACGATATGCTTAAAGGAGCTTTACAATGGACAGTGTTTTAGACCGCTTATGATCGGATCAAAGAATCTAAGGACTTTGAAGCTTTTTAGGTGCTCTGGTGATTGGGACAAGATTCTTCAGTTGGTTGCAGATGGTGTTAAAGGTATGGTTGAGATTCACCTGGAGAAGCTTCAAGTTAGTGACGTTGGTCTCACAGCAATTTCCAATTGTATGGATCTGGAGATTTTGCATCTGGTGAAAACGCCTGAGTGCACTAATCTAGGGCTTGGTTCTGTTGCCGAGCGTTGCAAGTTATTAAGAAAGCTTCACATTGATGGATGGAAGGCAAATCGGATTGGGGACGAGGGACTGGTAGCTGTGTCCAAGAATTGCCCTAATTTGCAAGAATTGGTACTCATTGGGGTTAATCCTACGAAGATCAGCTTAGAAATGTTAGCTTCAAATTGCCAGAATCTGGAGCGATTAGCACTGTGTGGAAGCGATACTGTTGGTGATACGGAGATTTCGTGTATTGCAGCCAAATGTATTGCATTGAAAAAACTCTGCATCAAAAGTTGCCCTGTTTCGGATCATGGAATGGAGGCTCTTGCAACAGGGTGCCCTAATTTGGTTAAAGTGAAGGTGAAGAAGTGTAGAGGAGTGACTTGTGATGGTGCAGATTTGTTAAGGTCTGCAAGGGGCTCTCTTGCTGTGAATTTGGATAGTGGTGAACCTGAGCATCAGGATGCTAGTGTCAGTGACGGTGTGGTGCATGATAATGGGGTTGAATTTCCTTCAGCACCAATTCAAATTGCGGCTGCGGAGCCAAGTATTGCATCAACCAATGCTTTGCGATCAACTTCGTTCAAGTCAAGATTAGGGCTTTTCAGTGGAAGGAGTTTGGTGGCTTGCACATTTAGAAGGTGGTCAAATGGTGGTAACAGTTCGCGAAGCTAGTAACTGTTGATAAGTTGATTAGTTTCAGAGTTTTGGGAAACTTGAAATCAAGATTGTTGCAGGACCAGAAATGTGGATGCTGGATTAGTCAGGGGTTCTGATTGCATTTATTTGGCGTTTGTTCCTATATGATTCTATCTTTTGTGTACTCTGTTCTGTGTGTTCTTATTTGACTTCCTAATTGAATCTTTATTGTCAAAAGAAGTAATGGTTTATGCATTCCTTATTCGTTGCTCATTTCTGATTCACTTTTTGTTATTTTGTTAACTGATTTAGCAATCCGTCTTGTTTTCTGTATTTGGAATATCTATCTGAAGACTTCAGAATATACTGGAGGAGGTGCTTTCGTTTTTATTCATGTGAAGTGGATTCTGTCTATTCGGATATGCTTATAACCGCTTTAAGCAAAGCATCAATACTCAGCTAATCTTGTATATAAGGAGTGTCTTCTTTCTTCTATTGCGAACTTAAGCCATTAAGGATTTGGGTATATGAATCCCAGATATACGAAGCTAGATGGTGCAGCATTCTAAGTTTTGTCTGCATGTGGACTCGTTATCTTGCTAATGGTACCAGTGAAGACAACCAGAGGTCATTTACAATCAGTCTGCCTTTTATTATCATTGCCAGTGGATTCAAAACTATAAGGTGTCCGGCTGGTTTTGACAAAGAATGGGGGTGTGTTATAAGTCACGATCACCTCAGTTTTGTTATTTTTGTTGTTTGCAGGTTTAAAAACATATCTGTCTTGTTGAATGAACTGCACATTTTGAAAATTTCTTGTATAAGGCACGATCACCTCAGTTTTGTTTTTCTGTTGTTTGAAGGATTAAAAACGCACCTGTCTTGTTGAATGAACTGCACATTTTGAAAATTTCTCATGCTAACATGATACAACGTATGGTAACATATTTAATCTTTCACAATGTTACTTATCTAGTCAATTGGAACAAGTGGCAAAATTTATGCATGGGATGGGGGAAAGATCTGTACGTTGTCTCTTTCGGTGCTCATTGGAATCTCACTGTCTCCAATACAAACACGTAGTCTCAAACCTGCTCATCCCAATCGAAGATTAGGTGTTAAGAAACAATTGGATGAATGTAGTTAGTGGATGATGACCCTATCGTTGTAGGCAGCTACACTTGTGGACATGGATAGCTTAGCTCGATCGGTACTTTTATGTGTGGATGTTACATAAGCAATTTAATAGTTTTGACTTTCCGTTCCCATGTTTGATTGCTTATTGTTTACTTTAGTTAATAATGTGGAAGGAATCTTTGTTTCTTTAAATCACTTCAATTGATGACTTTTACGCCTAGCGTTGTTGTTTCGGGACTAAATCACTTATTTCCGTTACTCTATTTCAACTTTGTTTCGTGCTCTTTCATTTGCTAAAAGACCAGCTTATTAGAACTTAATTCAACTAGGTCCAAGGTCAGATAGAATGGTTTATGAGAATTAGATTCTTGAGAGTTATAAATAAGGTTAAGATGGTGAAAAGGATTTTAGAAAATTTAATTGACAGAGGGTCGATCTGAGTGAAATAAATTTATGCTCACTATCTTAGAGATGCAAGTTTATGAAACATTTAGCCTAAACAAAGCTCCTCTTGGACCGTTAGAAGATGGTAATCAAGTTTGAAAAGAGTTTAAATGCATAATTTAGAATGGTAAGAAGGCCTAACGTTGGCTTGAGAAATACCATGATATGGGCCATCTTTCACCCCTGCATAATTGCCTATTTCCTGAAGCCTCTGGCTTTGACTTAGCTAAAGGAGTGGCATAATAATGGAAATAGGTGGAACTAGCCTATCTACGCTTGTAGAAGATTCACTAGTATAAGAGATCACTTATCAACTCCGGCCTCTAGTCATGATAAAGAAGATTGATAGATGCATGCCTCAAAACATCAACCCAAAACTTTTAACAAGCCAAAATGTCTGCAACTATTTGCTCTATCTTTATAAAAAATGACCTGGTTTGAGTTTTTATTCTTTAATTAGCTATGTTGAAAAAACTAAGAGCTAAAGATTGGATCAAGTTTAGCAATCCAGACGAATTGTGTCTTTTATGTAACATTGAAAATAAACCCACTGAACGTTTATTCTTCAAATGCCCACTCCCATCAGGGGCTTCAAGTCTTAGTTATATTTGGGGAAAAGTTGACAAAAAGATAAAGATAACTACATCAATGCGAATGATAAGAGATGCGTAAACAAAGATAGCCAAGTAATACTGAAAATGAATCTGAAAACATCTACATCTGAGACAACTACATCAATGCGAATGATAAGGTGGTGCGTAAACAAAGATAGCCAAGTAATACTGAAAATGAATCTCAGAACATCTACATCTGAGATAACTACATCAATGCGAATGATAAGGAGATGCGTGAACACAGATAGCCAAGTGATACTGAAAATGAAACTCAAAACATCTACATCTGAGAAACTATTGGCAGGTGTCCACAAAAGTCAGCTGCATCTTTAATGAAGACTATCAATAAAGTAAAAAGGCATCACATTTCAGTGCTTTTCATATCTACAGCGCACCGCTGCTACATTGGTAAGATCAATGCAAGGGTGCATTCAGCTTGTATAGCTGAAAACTTGTGATGCCGTTCCTTTGATCTTTTGGAGATTTGAACGCATTGCAAAACTGCCTCACCTATAGACTGGCCGAACCTTTAATTAAAGAAAAGCTTGCATGAACCCTGTTCCCTTTCAATTTACCTTCTTTTCCTTCTTAGCTTCCGGCTTCCAATATGAAATTATCTGAGCAAGGATTGTACCATTTGTGATGGCACCAAGAGCATAGCCCATAACAACTACACAAGAATTAAGGACAACAAAGTGATAGCAGAGTAGTATTCAGCAATGTTTCTCCTCTTAGAGCAAATCGCATACATTATTGTACCACCTTATAGAGTATAATCAATGGCATTTATATACATTTTGGCTATGAAGTCTTTAATTTAAATGAATCAGAAGGACATCGTGCACAAGGACAAAAGTTATGACAACTGACCAAAAAAGAAATCAACTGTACTGTGGAAGATATGGAAATCAAAAGCTTGACAAGCAGAACTTTCATAATGTAAAGATTAACTATAGCTATTTAAGAATTCGAAAATATGGAAATTGGAAAAGGATACCACTTGTTGGGGCTTTTTCCTGCATGCTGGTAAAAACTCTAACTAAATCATACAGGCAAAAGAATTATGAAAGGACAAAAAAAGTCAATATTTGAGGATTATATAAACATATAAAGACCTAAATTATTTTTGACAAAGATTAGAATACTCACCAACGGAACCACCAAAGTTCATAAAGCATGTCAAGAAGCTGAGTTCTCCAGTACTTTTGTTCTGCTCAAACAACAATTTTAAATACCAACTTCATAAGTGCAGCTAGAACCCATTGCTCTATGAAAATAACAAGGGAGATAGATTGCAAAACAAGATGGCAAACAGAACATATTGCTCTCTTCTATTCGAACAATAAATTCTCATTCCTAGCTTGCCTACTGATCCGACAATTTCAAATGTCTGTCGCACCATGACAACGTGTCAGACATTTCTTGTCCCCAGTATCAAAATCAAAAAGAGCAGGCAGCCTAATATAAAATATGGGAACTCCTTTATGGACTAAGAGCTATCTAATACCCTTTGTGACAATCATTGATGGATGGATCAAAGTTCTATTGGACAAGTTGACCTAACTGCCAACTGCTAATGATGAACTTCTCGTGGCTCATACCAAAGAAATAACCATGGAATTGTCCCAATAGAATAAGGGAATAAAACTGTATTGCAACCTTTAATCCCTGCCTCTAGATTGAAAATAAGGGATTTTGATAGGGAAGCCAGGGATCAATCATAAAATTACTTTTAGGATGGAGTCAATATACTCCACCAGCTATGAGTGATGAGATGAGTTAATCTGATAGTATACTAAATGCAAAGTTGATTTTATTCAACACTTGGAAGAATTATCCAACTAAATGGTGAAGAAATGTTCCATATTCTAGACTTACTGTAAAGTTCTCCCATATTTGTGGAATCCTAGCAAAGAGAAAAATCGCATGCTGCGAGGCCTGCAACAGAGTTTTCTCCTGTTAGGTACAATTCAGATACATAAAGAATAGAGTGAAGAAGAACCAAAATTTTATGAACAGTTTTCTAGTGCTTCTTCTGGTATGGTCGTGGGGGTCCCATGGGAAGGGCAGTCAGGGTGAATTAGGGGAGTGTAAAATGAGAAATAGGGGAGATATGACAAGGAAGGCAGAAAAGAAAATAGCCACTTACATATAGAGCCTCAAATAGAATGGGATCAATTTGACCAGCCAATACAGTTGGTGCCAGAGCAGAATATCTGAAACATCAATAAGAAGGAACCAACTGACTATGAATGCAAATTGTGCAATTTGCAATTTGCAATTTTGAAGTATGAAGTTAGCAGTTACAGTAATGGTCGGATCCATGCCATGGCACCCATAGGTTGTGAGAAGTAGTAGATAATAGAAACTAAGATAATAGCTGCAAAACAAAAGCAGAAAGGGAGTGCATTAGATCTTTTGTAATAAACTTCAGCTTTATGATAGCAATAAAAACTTTTAAAAAGCAGCACTAGCAAATATGAATGTTCCAATTAACCCGACTAAAATGAAGAACCAACAGAACAGAAAGTCATCACAGGGAAAATCAAGGTCCGGCATGCAGTTTCAGGCTAGAATAGATTCAATAATCAGAATAATGCCAAAGTCATCTTGCTAGGCTCCCTTGTTAGACTCATAACACGTCAAAATTTACATGAAACATGTCCATGAACTAAACAAATTAATCCTAATGTTTTTAGCTAGGCAGACTTCATTGATGGAGTTTGTTAAAAGATAAAGTATCAAGACATGCAGGATAACTTCAAGAACATTATCTTTTCGCAATACATAGATAATATGCTTATTTGAATTCATATGTCAACTTATGCATCTACAATTTGGGTAAACTTGATGCCACTCCAGTTTATTCAATGAATTTCACAAAAAAGATCACTCATGGGAAAGAATATCAATGTGATGTGTTTCAATGAATCCGGTAAATTATTCTCCCTCCTCACTAACGGAGCAAAGCACCATTAACAAATCCTATCCTTGATTGAGAAACCAATCAAATTTACTCTCATTCTAGAATCATTGATCAGATTCAACTCAAAAAAGTAGACACGGCCTCAGTCAACTGGGATTATAAAAATTGGTGTCCACATGCAAAATCAAACTCAGACTATTATTGAGCCTCAATTAGTAGCTACACTAATAGCAAGAAAGACTATTTAATTTCTTCCATTTCGCTAGCTCGTTTCCTACATAGCTTCATTAACCAAGAAAGATGGAGCCACCTTGGAGCAAAAGAAACGCCAATTCGCCATAAGCCGAAAAGGGAAGACCTTTGTGAACACAATAAGCGAGAGCAATTGTGTAACCCACGACTTCAAGCTCAAATGACACCACACTAAGCCCTCTTACGCTTCTGTGCCTCAGTATTTTCAATATCTACAAATACATGCTAAAAATCGAAAGCCAAAAACAAAAATCGTTCATACAATTTCCAAAATAAAATAAAATAAACGAAACCTGAGGAAGCTTGACGGTAGTGGAGGCCACGACGATGCAATAGCCAAGAAGCTTGGAGATAAGGGGAAGCAAACAGTCTTTCTCGGGAAACTTGCTGTCGCGCAGAGATCCGATCGCGCAGCTAAAATCTATCCCCAGAAACTCCATTCTGAATCTGAGCTTGTAGTGCCAAGTAGAGACTAAACGAAAATGTCCACTACCCAACTCTCAGGGGTGCTTGTTGGCGTTTGGTTTAACGCTTTGGTAACGATGGAATTGAATAATGGTGAAAACAGTATTTAATTTGGAGTTTTCAGTATTAGGGGAATGAATTTATGCTATTAAATTTGGAAATTTATTAAATCCACCAAGGAGGTGACTAACGAGTTTTCATTCCAGTCTTTGTTTTATCACGTTTATTTTTTACTCTTTTATCTTCAGCCTTTATTTTACCATTTTATTTATTTATTTATTGCCTCTCAATTTTTTATGATCTCCCATCCTATCTGATTGCATCTTATAAATGAAAAAAATTTTTGTTCTGCGTCACTAAGTATATTTTCTGAAATCTCTCGATTTAATCTGAAATCTCAATAAACATTTGAAGGGCAAATTATTTTCATTTTTATTGAGGGAAAAAATGATATTATGTTATTTTTCATTCCCATTAATGCAACAAACCAAACAATATTATTGGTATTAATACAGAAACTCAAGTTATAAACCAAATATCATTTTTTTATTTTTCATACTCATTCTCATCCCTATCTACTATTATACCCATACCCACAATCAACCCCGTGCTCAAATCAAACGCCTCTAAGTTTGATAAAGGGGTACCATTATAGAATCATTATTTTTATTATCTAATTTTGGATAATACCCCATTCCCCTCCTAATATAGAGGAATGAGTATCATTGTTATATAAGGGTGTAGTTGTTATAATTAATTAAAATATAATTATTAATTAATTTAAATATTGTAATTGAT
>JANTPM010000003.1:26315037-26335226 GCA_025434745.1 Erythroxylum divaricatum
GAAGTATTTTTTATATTCTTGGTCACTTATATCATTGTGTCACTCATTGTGTATAATTCGTTAACCTAATTTCACAATATAAAAGGCAATTATGAAGAAGAGATGAGGTAGAAGTAGCTAATGTCAATCTATAGCCGAAGTTAAAGGTATAAGAAACAACTCTAAACCTAGAATGAGAAAAGCATAAATAGTACTTCAAGAGATCCAATACAGAGCAAGCATGCATTAAGGATCTAATAGGATTTCATTAGAGAAAGGGGGATATACATATCTATGGATTATTTTCTTTTTAAAACTTTGATGAAATTTTGATGCTTTTTTTGTTTTCTATGCTTATAAACTAAGTTTGTTTAGTGCCTAGGTAGGATGAACCCTAAGTTAGGATGGATTCTATGATTTGATCTTTGATTTAAGGCAATTTGATTCATTCATTTATTGAGATTCAGTTATATGTTTCTATTATTGGATTAATATGTCCGAGATATTGAACTTGATTTCATATTAATAAGATTAAGAAATCTTTTTATATGAATAAATCTACCATGTTTGAAAGGAGTTGCATATAGGCCTAGAGATAAATAGACATAAATCATCTAGATAAAGGTCAAACGTAATAAAAAATTTCATAAATAGGAGTAATGCGATCTTCAAGGTTTTGACTAGAAAGAGATTTTTGTTAATCAACTAAGGATTAGTTTTTAACAGTCTTAGAAAGATATTAGTAGAAGATGAAAATTTTCAGTGCTTGATAAAGGGTTAACACTTAAGCTATCTTAGGAGAATTCATTACCTAGGTATTAGTTATTTGATATTAAATTAATGTTTATGATAAATTTGTCTTGATTCATTATTATGCTAAATTTTAGTTTAGATTAGTTATAAATTAAATCATCATCTAATAGTCCACTCGGCTTAATGGCACGTCAGCATTTTTAATTAGTCCACATGCTTAATGTTGTCACGTGAGACCTTTTGCAAATCTTTTAAACAAAAATCGATTATATGGGATTTTTTTTTGGTGAATATGAAACAAGATGAGTTTTTCAGAGAATTGGAATTTTTTCAAAATTTCCCCAAGTTTATGGGAATTTTTGCCTTCCTGGACGAGAATTCAAATCAATTTATTTGACAACACCCCGTATTTTTTATTTTTTTTCAGTAATTCCCATATTTTGGGCATTTATATATACACATATGTCTAGATATGAATAACGTTTATTTACATAATCGCCACCAGAAACCCTCCAGGATAAGCAAACACGGGATAATTATCATTATCAGATTATAAAATGAATTATGCGTTGCAACAGCTTCACTCTTTTTATGACCGCCCTCCTTTTAGACGCTCTACTACCTAATACGATCTTCCCTCATTTCTCTCTTAATTTTCTGATTATTTAGGATTCTGCTGATCCGATCCCATCCCATCCTCACATTCCGAACATGTCGATGCTTGATTCCTTCTTCAATAAGGGCTTTAAGGCCGCCAAGTGGTAACTCCTCAATTTCTTGTACTCTCGGTGTTGTATGGGTTGGGTGATTAGGAATTCGGATGAAGGAAATTATTTTTTTTCGTTTTAATTTCTGAATAGATATTCAAAGTTAAATTCTTTGGGAATTTCGTGCATCGATTTGTTGTATACAGCAAAACTCTGTTGAAATTAACAATACCACGCATAAAGTTGCTGAGGAACAGGAGGGAGATTCAGATTAAGCAAATGCGTCGAGACATTGCCAAGCTTTTAGAGACTGGTCAAGAAGCTACTGCTCGTATTCGGGTATATGCTGTGTATCCACTCTTGAATTTTCGTAATTCAGGCAACGGAATTAATGATTACTTATACTGTTTTTCAGGTTGAACATATCATCAGAGAAGAGAATATGATGGCGGCGCAAGAGATTGTTGAACTCTTCTGCGAGCTTATTTCTGTGCGCCTTCCCATTATTGAAGCCCAAAGGTTTATAAGATTTATACAAAGAACAACATTTAATCAGTCATATACATCATGTTTTGATATTGAAGTAGCTTAATGAAAACTAAGGTTTATAAATTTTATAGCACTACCCCTTGCAGTTCTTTTTATATCGTTGTGACACTTGTGGTAATTGCTCGTTTTATTCTACCTGCTTTGTTATGTTTGTTGATAGTGATCTCTTCATCGACTTCATGAATATCTTAATGTTTTGAAGCTTTTTCATTTGCGGCTTATTCTATTCAAATGTTCAATATGGCTAACCTCCATGCAAACTAAACCAAAAATGTCTAATATGAATCCTTAGCTTCAGTTACTGGTTTCTTTACTTGCTTACATTTTAGGCCTTCCCCAATCTTCGAAAATTAGTTGTCTAAAAGGTCGAATATGTTACCAGGGAATGTCCTCTAGACTTAAAAGAAGCAATATCCAGTATTTGTTTTGCTGCACCAAGGTGTGCCGATCTGCCAGAGTTGCTGCAGGTTCAGATGCTTTTTGCTTCTAAGTATGGAAAGGAGTTTGTATCTGCTGCAACTGAGCTTATGCCAGAATGTGGTGTTAACCGACAGGTTTTGGGAATCTGTCTTGTATTTGGACTTAATTGTGGCAGACAATCTTCCACTTTTGTTCTTCCTGTGACACAAATTCATTTTGCTTAATCTACTGCAGTTAATAGAACTCTTATCAATTCGTGCTCCATCACCTGATGTCAAATTGAAGCTTCTGAAGGAAATTGCTGGAGAGCATGAATTAGATTGGGATCCAGCTGCATCTGAATCTGAGCTTCTGAAAACACATGAAGATTTGTTGGTAAGTAATATTATACAACTTACTTGATTCTTGCTTTCTTCGTGTTTTACATGAGGCGCCTCTTTCAGAATGGTCCAACGGATTTTGTTTGTGGGTCTAAGTTGCCCCTTCCTGAAGAGAAGCATGATGAAGCATCTGCCAATACTAATGATGGTGGTCACTGTGAATCGCTTGATTCTGATATGGATTTTGACTCATTAGATTTACCTGAAGTTCCTAAGGTGTCATTACGGCCAACCTCAGATGCTTCGCAAGGACCAGAAACAGCCCCTCCCATACCAGGTTCTCTACAACCTGTCAATGGTCATGAATCACTAAATCAGCCTGCAACTTCAGAAATTTTGTCACATAAACCTACAGTGGAAAATGAGAATTTTGTTGAAGAAAAGCCGGTGGTTGTCAAGGATGATGTGCAGGGAACATGCTCTAGTACTGTAGATGTCAAGGAAGAAAAACAATTTGTACCATTCATTTCTTCCCCATCATTTCCTGAAGATACAACCAGGACACCACCTTCTTTCTCCCAGACAAAAAGTGAAGTCAATGTGGATCTGCAAGATGTTTTAGCCGCTGCTCAAGCTGCAGCTGAAAGTGCTGAAAAAGCAGCAGCAGCAGCTCGCTCAGCAGCTGCCCTTGCGCAGGCCAGGATTGGTGAACTGACCAAGACTAGTAATGGCAAGTTTCCCAGCAGCCACAGTGAGAATCCATTTCATATAGACATTCCCGACCAATCAGCTAGGAATGAAAAGCTGCATTTGTATCATCAACAATCATTTGATGATTCTGATGTTGCTGTGGGCCATCCAGCTACCCGTAGAGCTGCTGAAGACCATCAGGCTTCACAATTACAAGATCTTCCTTCCTTTGATAATCTCAAAGTGGAATGTGATTCTCCTCACAATGAACATATTACGGAACATGTATCAAGTCATCATCAGCCACAGAGATTAGCTTCGATGGAGGATGACTCGTATTTCTCATACCCCAATTTGTTTTCCTCACAGAACTCAAATCTTGGATCCAATGCACAATCTCTGCCTGGTGACTCCCATTCTTCTCATTAGCTTTTTATCTACTTATATTTGAGCATTGAGTGAGTGTATTTCGTATTATGTAAATCTACAAAATTCTCTCCCTGTTGATATGTAGATTAATGAGGTCAATAACCGATAATTTGCGAGACTCTATATAATTCTAGTTTAGCTTATATTCTGTGGCTCTACATGCTAGGTTATCTACAGGGTTTCGGTACCCGCGTACAAAAGTAATTTTGGGTATCATGAGTCGTATGAGTTGTTGTAAGTTAGTAAAGTTTGTTATCATTGTGTATTTAAATTCAAGTATTCTGCATTAAAAGAAAATAGTTACTTTCAAACACAAATTCATATGGTCTAATTCTCAAAATCACCTAAAAAATTATTAGCATTGTTTATTGGGACCTATCATTAGTATTAGAGCCTGGTCTATTGCAACTAACAAAGAGAGAATTAAGAACCTAAAAGCAAGTCTAGGAGGTATTTAAGAAAAACTAACTAACAAAGAGAGAACTAAGAATCGAGAAGCAACTCTAGGAGGGATTTAAGAAAAACTAAGCAACATGAAGCTGAGTTTCCATGACAAGCTACAATACTTTGAGATCGCCATTGATAAACTCTCTGAAATCTTACTCACCACGTCATCTACTAGTAATATCAATGCCTTTTATTGGACATTTTACCACTAAAGGGGTACAACATTATTTTCATCTAAGCTAGCTAAGCTAGAATTTCCAAAATTTTTAGGAGACGATCCAAAAAAATGACTTAGCAAGATGGAACAATTGTTCATGTTCCAAGGAACCACTGAATCTCAAAAGATGATCTTAGCTTCCTTTTATCTTATAGGTCATAAAATAAATATCATATAAAATTTTTGTAATGAAAGATTTAACAGTTAAGTTAGAGTTAGAGTTTAAATTAAATGTTTGTGAAATGTTATCTAATAAGATCCTAAACAGTAACATGATAATGTCTTGAAATAAAGCTGTTATGTTTAGGACTACAGAAAATAGTAAAGGGACAATTTATAAATAAGAGGACGAATGAGTTATTGAATGAAATTGAAAAGGGTATCCTTTTCTATAGTATTTAAATGAGATCATCAAAAAAATTAAATCACATCATATAAATTATTTGAAGGTCTCCTTCGGTGTTTCCCTTCGTAAGTTTACATGTGGGAAAAATCTGCAGATATGGATTTGGCATATATTTGGATTGTCCTTCCTTGTATGAAGATGAGCAGCCACCTGGCTTTTGAATTTTGTTATTAGGATTCATTTCTCTGGTGATTGAAACGTTGTTTTAGAGCACACTAGCATTAGTTTGATTCACGTAACAGTGCTCAGAAGACAAAAATATTAACTTGTGCCTTTAACTGTGTTTTGGAGCAACCCGAAGAGCTTCTCATAGAGAGGCAGGAAGAAAAAAGATAAGGGCTAAGCGTATTCATTGGCTAGCTTCACCCACAAAGCAACCAATCACCGTATCAGTTTCTTAGGACCCGCAATTGATAACGCAGTAGCTAATATTTCTAATGGAGCTCCAAGAATGGTTGAGCATAAAGAATCAACACTAAAATGCCACCATGATTGGAAGCAAATGCATACGTTAGATATTTTACTTCAACATGAAAATATTTGACAATGAATTAATATCACAATAATTCCTGAGGCTAAAATTTCCACTCAGGCAGACGAAGACCAGGTATTTTGGTCATACAGAGACTCACCAACACCCTGTCCCGACGTATAAGAGACGTACTATTCTAAAGAGCATAAAGTTGCAATGCACAAAAAGAATGGCAGGCATGCCAGGTTGCAGATCAAACAATTTTGCACCTCAACAATTTTGACTCATATGCACAAATGTAATGAATACAATACACAACGGACTTACAAGAGATCTGAATCGGATGGTCATAAAATAAAGGGCAAAGGCTTAAGACAGTGACAAATAGGGGGGAAAAAAAAAAGAGTAGTAAGTATATCCTCTCCTGTTGTTGCTGAACCCAGATCACCTGGGACCAGATAACTCCACTGCATGCAGATTTTCTGTTGAGTCAACAATCCAATCAGAATTAGGATGAGGGGAGAGCTCCACCTCCTGGCGAAGAATTTCCACCTTTTGCCACTCATCCCATCTCTCAGCCAAACCGTCACCTTCAAGCATTCTTACCCCTTCTGACATCTTAGGCCGGTCCATAGGGGAGCCTTGTGTGCACAGAAGTGCAACCTGGATTAGCTGCTCTACTTCAGCTTCTACATAGTTATTTTGGAGATCAGGATCTACCAGCATTTCCAACTTTTTCTCCTTCAGAAGTCCTTTCACCTGAGAAGACATTTGATGCATCGTATACATGGACATTTCATGAATCCAAACCAATACAAACTCAAGAGAAAATGAGGAAGCATTAACGATGGTATGATTCGAAGACACTTAGGCTGTCATACAAAGAAAAGCCACAACTTTCCAGAACATGTCAATCATTTCTGCAACTGAACCTCTGGATTTTAGATCCTCATTAGACACAAAACCCTTCTTTAGTTATTCTTTATCCTATGAAAATGAAAGGCAAATTAAATACAAGGTTTCTTGCCAAGTCCTAAATTTACTTTTACATGTAAGTGGCAGGTACAATATAGTAGAGCAGGGACTTCATTTGCAACACGCAAGAAATGACTAGACTTTGGTTTTTTTTTTTTTTTTTGGAAAATGTATGCTGCCAAAGTTCTTGTGGCTATACAACTATGAGGCGGAATGTTTCACCAAGAAGAGATGCCATAACGGTTAAACAATGGATATCTCTCCTTCAATTCTTTATCGGCCAAATAAGCAGGCTTAATCTAATATATTTTAATATATTTCCACACCAATGTCAAATCATATTCCCAACATTAGCCATCGAGGGTAAAACTGAAAAGAAGATTAATGCTACACTTCAGATAAACATGTTAAGTTAGGATGAGTAATCCACCCCTACAAGAAACTCCAAACCATTATAATAATATGTTTCCAAAGAAGTATAAAATGTTTTCCCGACATACACAAAAAAAAAGATACAAAGTCAATAATACATGGTAGCAATCAGGAGTCAAATCAAATATAACTAAGATGTAGTAAAATGCTTACCCAATCAAGTAACATGACATCATCATCATTCGCAAGCCGAGCCAGATCAAACGCCCTCTGTCCAGTAATTAGCTCCAGAAGCATTATTCCATAACCAAAAACGTCAGTTTTCTCAGATGATTTACCAGTGGAGAGGTACTCAGGAGCTATATGTCCTATTGTACCACGGACAGCAGTTGTGACATGAGTATCCTTGTAGTCCATCAACTTAGCCAAACCAAAATCCCCAACAACAGCCTCAAATTCCTCATCCAACAAAATGTTTGCAGCTTTAACATCACGATGAATGATTTTTGGGTCACAATGATCATGCAAGTACGACAGACCCCTAGCAGAACCCAACGCAATCTGCTTCCTTGTTGGCCAATCCAGAGGAGGTTGTGAAGGAGGACGTTCTAAAAAGCATCCATCAATAACATCATGTGAGTCTGATATATGATAACACGTAAAGGACTGACGCAACAAGTCCACAAAGAAAACACAAGGGCACAAGATGTTTAAAAAAGAAAACAGAAAAATAATCGATAGGAAATGTGTAAACAGATACAAACATACCTCGTAAACATGATGCTACACTTCCATTAGCCATGTAGGGATAGACAAGCAGTCGTTCAGTTGGTGTCATGCAGAATCCTCGCAATCTAAGAAGATTTCGATGCACAGCCATGCTTATCATCTCCACTTCTGTTTGAAACTGCAACTCTCCACCAGGTGTGCGCTCTTCTTTCAGTCGTTTAACTGCTACCAATGTGCCATCAGCTAGACGCCCTTTATAAACCTTTCCAAATCCTCCTCTACCCAGAATATTTTTGTTGTTAAAACTATCTGTCGCTACCTGTAATTCCCGAAGTGAAAACCTTTTGAGTTGCCCCAGATGAACTTCAGGATCTTCTTCAGCTGCATGGAAATACAGGCATATGTTAAGAAATCAGGGCCAATAGTTTGAATTCATTCCTTAATGCAATAGAATACCAACCAGGTACATCAAAGAAGAATTCTTGAGGTTTCCTCCGGCGCCACCATGCAAATGCTATTGCAGGAGCAGCAAACAGTAATGCTGCACCAGCGGCAACTCCTCCTGCAATTGCTCCGGTGGCACTATTCCCTCCTAATTTTTCAACGAATTGAACAATATAACAATCAGCAAACTAGATATCACCATTCTCTGAGACTGATTATTTTGCTTATCCCTACAGACAAACTATATATCACATCTCGTTGCAAATTTCAAATAAGTAACAGATGTTTTTTTAGCAATAATTACAGGATACATTGTGATCCTGCAAAAATAATTGCTATTTCTTTCCTATTTTGAATGTTTGCTAACCCAGTCAACTATAAAAATAAATAATTTTCATAAAACATTTTGAAAACTAATCAGTTGGTAATATAAGGACCAACAAGTTCAACTTATAATCTATTACACACATGCACAATCATAATTACGTGTAACAACTTGTTTATTAAATGAAACAAAGTACGACAAAGTAAAAAGAAAGCAGTAAAGAAATCTACTCTTCCCAAATTTATGTTCACCTTACATAGCAAGTTTAATTGGATCACAACTAGTTACACAGAGGTAAAGGGGTTCAAGCATCAAAATATCAAGTTTAATCATATATGACTGTCAAGTGCAACCATGCAAGAAATACCAATCTAACCAAGTAAAATATAAGAATCATATGCGTATGCAAGTCAAATATTAATAAATGATGGTTACCAGGCAAAGAAATTGGAGGCGGTGGAATGAAAGGAGGAGGGGGAGAAAATGGAGGAGACCCTGGGCAGGGATGCCCAGTAACTGGTCCACATAAGTTCAAGTTGTTAGCAAAACTGCAATTTGAAAAGGACTTAATTAATAATACAAGATTGGATCCGATGGCAAATGCAGATCACTCTATGTAGTTGGCAAACCTAATGGGAGTGAACAAGGAGAAGGAACCATTATCTGGAACAACGCCAGAGAGTCGGTTATTTGAGAGGTCCCTGCAGTTCAAATCCAACAGGAGAACTCATTGAGATTTCTCTATCGTCTGAACAGTATCTAACTCTGCAATGTTCCTTATTGAACATGATGCTTTTACATATTTAATTGAATTAAGATGGCACTCACAATACTTGAAGGGCTGTAATATTAGTCAATGACATAGGGATGGGACCTGTCAAACTGTTGTTGTTAAGCCGGCTATCCTTGCACCAATATGACAAGAATACAGAGAATGTTACGATCTAGATAAAAATCAATAAATGCATTTCAAACTAACATCACAAAGAGGAACCAGCGTAGGAACAGATTAAGATCAAATATCAAGCCATTTAGTGGAAAGAAGTAGCTAAAGAATTATCTTCCAAACGGTGGTGTCAGGTACATGGACTAACAACATGTGTGCTTACATGTTACTGGCCCTATTTTTGGGGAAACCAGTCCAACGAATGATTTGTCACTCTTTTATCTCTGCTTCTAGTATATGCTACATCAACTGACAAAGTATACAACTATAGCTTTTTTGATAAATATGAAGAACACACAAAAAAAACATGATTTTATATTTGGAAGTTCAGTAAAATCATCAGTTGTTGGATTTTCTTCTTCATGTTATGATAGTGTGTTGCATAAAGAAATAAAATGAAATACTACATGAACAGTCAATATTCCCATATAAATATCATAATAACTTCTCAGCCATAGCAAACGAAGGTTAAGCTTTTCTAGAACAAGTGTACTTACAGAAATCTTAACCTTGACAACTTGCCCAAAGGTTCTGGAATCGGACCAGTAAAACTATTCAAGTAAAGATCCAAGCTCACAAGGTTAGTCAAGTTCCCAAGATCACTAGGTATTGGCCCACTTATGTTATTACTGTAGAGTTCCCTGTCACCATTTGGTTTAATCGCTGGTCAAAGAATAGTTCATAATGGAATAATGTGATACGACAAGAACGGATCCAGAAAAAGATTCACTGTCAACAAATTCCAAAAAGAATGTTTTTGAGAATGGAAAAACCATGACGTTTGTGATCTTTGAAGACTAAAACATTTCAGGCAGCATTCAAGTTGCAACAAATACTGTTCTGGGAGTGTAAGTGGAACTAAACCCACAGAAGATCTTGTCCAACCAGCCAATTAAGATTAACAATATAGTATAGTTCACATAAAACAGGATAGACCACACAAGATTGCGAGCAAGGACAGGTATCAACATAAACATCATATGCAAACACAACAGTAAGAAAGTGAACAGTCAATGGAAAAGAACCTTTTCAGAAGCATGTTGATAAACAACCCCCAATATACAAATGTCAACGTACATAGCATAACTTACAAGTACTGCAAATTCTTGAGTAATCCAAGCTGGGGAACAAGCTGACCAGACAAGGCAGCATTTCCAAGATCACTGACAAGAGAAGAAATTCATATAAGCTGTTCATGCAGAGATTTCATAAGCTCAAGATTAATCAGTGTAATCATGCTACACTTTTGCACTTAAGAAACATAACTTACACTCTTATGACACTATTATCATTGTTGCATGTGACATGAAACCATGTGCATGGGTTGACAAGAGTAGGATCCCAGCTCTGCAGGACATTATTTGGATCATTCAAATTGGTCCTCAGGCTGTGCAAAGCATCACCTGTATCAATGAACAGAACATTAACAACATGTGTGAGCAGCAAGTTCACATCGAAATAGTAGAAATGACTTGAAAGAGAAATAAGCCAGTTATAAGCAGTTCATAGAAGCATCATTTGATGTCACATAGTATGACAGTTTCTTAAGATGAAGATAGCCAGATAAGAAACAGCGGTATCAAGCATTGGATAAAACTTAGAATATCGCCCACTAATTTTGCACATGAATCATAGCGTACGCATCCGGAGCCCAAAGAATCCACATGTACAAAGCATATTAGCTGCATCACAACATATAGTTAGAAACATCAAAAGGTAAAGATACAATGGTTGAGATAAAATAATCACGAGAAGAAACAAAGCTGCTACTAGAAAGACATTGTAAACTACTCTTTGTTGACATTTCAACTTGAATTCCTGGTTCAGAACCATAAATGGGAAACAATATCATTATTTATCCTGCTTCCATCAATAAAAAACCTTTCCATCAAATACACTATTTCCCTACAACTTCACGAGTAAGAGGAATAGAAGCGCATAGCTGTTGAACAATTCAATAAATCCAAGATACCAATCTAACGCAAGACCAATTTTATAGAGTAACAAACACTCAGCTTCCAGCAACGCCAAATAATCACTTGAAAGAATAACAAAAACCCCACTTTTGCCAACTAACAGAAGAAGAAGAAGAAGAAAAAAGAACGTACAAACCAAGATCAAGCTCTTAACTTTGTAACCAAAGATAGCAGTAGAACACAAACCTTCCATGTTTCCCAACACTAGCCATAATGGATGCAGCACCAGGATCAAACACACAATAAAACAGGCCCCAACTTTCCTCTTCATTATCACCACAAACACACACCCACACCCACACAACTACACTTAACCCCTCAGCCTCCTCAGATCCAAACAACGACACACCAAAACCCAGCTCACCATCAAAAAGAAAGCCACAAAAACCTAGCCTTTTCCACTCAGTTCACACATTAACGCTCACCATTATCTCTTAATCACATCCATAAACATCAAAACACCAAAAACTAAAAAAGTAAGCCACGATCCTGGTATCTCTAAGCGTAGTTTCTCTCTCAATCTATCTCACTTACCTTTTGCTCACATTCTCATCAACTTAATCTCGCAAAGCTAACATCAAAAACCAAAAAAAGAAAGGAGTTATCAAAAAATTCAAAAACATTTTCACAAGAGCTTTCGGTTTTGTCCGAAATAACTAAAAAGATCTAAACTTGCCCTTTTTGGATTAACTTTTTAGTGAAGTGTGTTTTTTTGACAGAGACACAGAGGTGCTTGTGTGTTTTTTTCTATCTACAACTGAGGAGAGAGAGAGAGGATGTGCTGCCCGAACGGGGCTGACCGATGCCCAGCGCAGTCAAAAAAACGTATTCGCGCTATATCGTGGAAAATGACGTGACCCTAAAGAACACCGTTTTATATCAAAAAGAATGGGCCCGCAGCCTCCATGTTGCCACGTCAGATTCGGTCCTTCGCTTAGTTAGGAAGAGCCAAGAAGGCGACGTAGATGGTTGCTATTTGGTTCGATAGTTTGGGAATAAAGAAATGTGATAATTATAAAAATTAGTATTTACTTTGAAATTTTCAATTTTAAAGGAATGGATTCATCCTATTAAATTTGAAAATCTATTAAATTTGCTAAGAGGATGGGTATCAGATTTTCATTCCAATCTAAGTTTTTATCACCTTTATTTTTTATTTTTTTATCTCCAACCTTTGCCCTACCTTCCTTTTTATTTCCTTATCGCTTTTTTATGTTTTAATGCTTTATGTTTTAAGTTTATTTTGATGTTGTTTTATGCTTTATATTTCATTTTAAATATGATATAAAAATATAGTTACAATTGTATTGTTGGCATTATGCAGCTCTATTAATAAATGATTATATAGCTCATCTAATGATCGAAAAATGTGAAACAAAAATCCTTAACAAAATTGATTTTTTTTTTTACAAACATATGGAGATAGCCCCAATAAACATATGAAGGGCAAATTATTTTCACTTTTATTGAGGATAAAAATAGTATTATATTATCTTTCATCCCCATTAATGCAACAAACCAAACAATATTATTGGTATTAATACAGAAACCTAAGGTACAAATCAAACATCATTTTTTTTATTTTGCATACCTATCCACATCCCCTTCTACTATTATACCCATATCCATAACCAACTCCGTCCTCAAACCAAAATAGTTATTTTTGTATTTAATTAAAAATAATATACAAAATAACTAATCTCAAAATTAGTTATTCCTATTGTATTTATCTATTTAGGCAGAATATATAAAGACAACTTTTATTATTATTATTATTATTATATTATTATTATTATTATTATAGTAGTTATTACCAATAATTTCCTTATTATTATTATTTTATTATTAATTTTCTTCATCACCATCATCCTCATCATCATTTTCTTATTATTATTATTATTAATTTTGTTATTATTATTATTTATTATTAATTTTCTTCTTTTACTTCTTCTTCTTCTTCTTTTTCTTCTTCTTCTTATTATTATTATTGTTGTTATTATTATTTTCCTTATTATTATTATTAATTTTTATTATTATTAATTTTCTTATAATAATAAGAAGAAGAAGGAAAAAATTAATAATAACAATAATAATATTATTAATATAAGAAAATTAATGATAATAAAATAAAATATTAACATTAATAATAAGGAAATCAATAATAATAATAATAACAATATTAGTGGAGACTATAATGAATATTTTGATCTTTTTGTAAGTTATTTCCTTATTATTTCAAATTTATGTTTTCAAACCAAACATTGACATACGTCATTATTAAAAATTCTTATAAATAAATCAAACTATGTAATATTTATTCCATTCTATTCCTCGTCTAAAATAACAATTATATTTCTTATATATTTTAAAATAATAATTATATTTCTTATCTATTTTAGCAGTGAACCAAGCACCCATAATTATTCATTAATTACGAAAACAAAAAAGTTAAGGCATTCCCATTTGTAGAATTAGAAATTTTAATAGAAGTGAGAGTATAAAGAGAATTGTGTGATGGTGACGTTAATGCATATCAAATGGTTATTACCTTTCCGTTCCTTCCTTTCACGATGTTTTTGACTACCCCTTTAAGATAGAATAATTATTATAGAATAATTATTTTCTTAACTATATTCGTGTAAGTGATCATTCACAAATCATTATAATATTTTTTATTTCCATTTGATTATAATATAACTTACTAAAGGGGTGCTTGATTAGTTGATATATGAATAAAGGAATATGTAAGAAATGAAAAAAAAAGACAAAGAATGAAAAAATAATGAGTAATATATTATGATTGGATGAACAATATTTTTATATCCTTTTGAGGTAATACTTCACTCCCTAATATGGTGAGCAATAGAAATCGAATCAATTTCTATTATTTACTATATCTATTATAGCTCTTATTATCACTTCCACAAGTAAACCAAGCTAGCTTAATTTTCCGTGATATTTTCTTATTATTAGTACTACATGCAGAAACTTTAAATTCTCTATGGTAGTTACAAATATGATTGAATTTCTTTGATAAATACTTGTATGAAGCTTTAAATCTTATTTTTAAAATTATCTAATTTAAATATAAACTCAATTTGACATTTTTTTAAATATTCTTAAAATTATATAACATCTTAAAAGTGATTCAAGATTTAACAATGAATGTAACTCTATATTAAATATTTATAAGGGTAAAATACATAGACTCCTTTAAGGGTTAAGAAACTTTAAAAAAACCACGTGATCTTTAAAATTAAAAAAAAAAGTCTTTCTAATTTTTCGATTTTCTAGAAAACCTATTTTCTTAGATTTTGGTTAAAAAATAACAACAAAACATACATAATATAAACATCAATAGTGGACTAATCAAATACTACTAATATGGTAACTTAACTAAGCTTTAAATACGACCTGAAAAAATTAAATTCAACTTAAATTAATAATTAAAATAATATAATAAATTATTTATTTTTGTCAAATTTAATTATTTCGGGTTGAGTTAAGAACTAAGTTGACTCATCATATAAATAACTTTTACTTAGTCCACATCTGTTGTTTATACTATATGTGTTTTATCGTTATTTTTTAAAATAAGAGGTTTTTCTAGAAAATTGAAAACTAAAAGAAGTTTTTTTTAAATGTTAAAGATTAAGGGTTTTTTTTAAGATTCCTGATACTATTACTGATAAGAGCTTTAAACTCCCACGTATGTGGTTCGAGCCTATGGCTCACTGTTATCAATGAGTCACTGATTGACTAACTGAGCCCAATGCTTCGGGATACTGTAAAAAGCACATAGTCACAACAAGATAAAATGAATGTGAGTCTCGTACATATAACATTTGCATATGATTTGAATTTAATGAATGATTTGCAAAGCTATGTGAATGTTGTTATACGATCGAACTATTTAATTGAGAAATGATTTATTTGTGATAGTATTTGATACTTGTCAAGTGGATTTGAAGTCTATGATTACATGCTATGATTGATCTCATTTTATGACATGAGTGAACTATTGAAGATGGTTACTCTACTGAGTTCGCAAAATTCATCAAAATTGCACCGTTGCTTTTCAGATACGAGAGTGAGACAACCTAGCTTATAAGACTTTGTAGAAGCATATTTTGTGTAATTATTACAGTCAAATTTGGCTCAAAGATCAGTAAGCTGAGATTGAGGACATAGTTGTTTCTTTCATGTTTATTGTATTCGGTAAGTACTGAGTTGTTTATGCTCATAGGAAAATGTCATAAAATATGGATGGTATTGTATTATATGAAATAATGTAAATTATGGATTTTGATATAATAATGTGATAACATTTTGGGTTTAGAAAATGTATGATTGATGGTTTAGTGTATGATGTCATGTTATGCACAGTGAAGGTGAGATAGTTAACAGGTCATTTCTATCAGGCATGTATACGTGCATCCAATGGACACACATGCACATGTCAGTTAGGAATAGAGTGTTACATTCTACACCAATCCACTATTGGTTACTTCAACCTTACAAGCTCCCACATGAGTCTAGTGGAAAGATGGTGAAGAGGTCAATTATGCCAGAAGAAAGTATTTTGAATGAAAGGACTAGGGGAGTGTTGAGGTTGCAAATTTCGAATACTTACGGGGAAATTCCAGTTGGGTTGATGAGTGACTCCATTTTTGTGTGAAGTGGGAGATTAATAGAAATTCTTTGATCATTGGGTAAGTTTATAAGAGCTCCTTGTCCCGACCAATTATCAAACCACAAAGATATTTGTTTTCCATTGTCAATGATGCATGACAAATTGTCTTGGAAAATATCTTTCAATTGGAGAAGTTTGATTGAAAAAAAAAAGGAGGAATTGGATGCTTTCTTATGCACTGCCCAAATGCTCTTACCTCTGAGAAAATATGAATTGATCCATCTGATCCATAAGGATGTTTTATCTTCAAGGATCTACCAAACCTTTTCAAGATGAGTGTTTAATTTGTAAGCTAATATTAAGTCCTCCTTCTTCCTTAAGGTAACAAATGTATGACCATTTTACTTTAGCACTATCCTTTGCACCAGTAGTGTGGTTCCATAAGAAAGCTTTGAAGATACTATAAATAGACTTAGTAACACTCTTTGATAGAAAGATGTGTGAGCTCCAATATGTGTGCAGAGAGTTAAGAATCGATTTTATGAGTTGTAATTTTCCGGCAAAGGATAGAAACTTGTTTACCCAAGAGATTGTTCCTTCATTCTAGTTTAGGAAGCAATATGTGAGGCCATCCAAGAGGCTCCTTTTGAAAGTATGAAGTGACTTTTGTTGAGGTTGATCTGTAGGCCAGACAAGTCTCTGAAATTGTAGAGGGCCTATTTATAGCTATGGAAAAAGTCTCCATTTACATTGCAAAAAAGAAGCAAATCATCAGCAAAAGCAAGGTTAGTCAATCCAATCCTCTTACACTTCAAGTGGTTTCTGAATTTTGCATTAGAGGCGACTTCAAGTTTGATTATAGAGTTAAGCACTTCCATATATATAATGAACAGGTAGGAGGAGATAGGATCCCTCTACCTTAAACCTTTCCTAGCTTTGAAATACTTGGAAGGATTTCCATTAATAAGGATTGAATAGCTTACCGGGGAGAGTTCCCGGTTCTTTCATGTTTTTATGGATTGAAGCATAATCTCTTATTTTACAAACTTTTGGGAAGCTCCGCTGTTATATTAAATTTTTGCCCAACATTTGATTCCATCATTCTTAGTACTGTGTTGAGGTAATTAATGTGCAAGCCATCTATTTTTTTTTTGTCAGCATGAAATGATGAACCTAATAACCATTATGATACTTGATTTAACATGAAATAAGAGAACAAGCTAGCATTTTGACTAATTTTTTTAATGAAATTAATGAATAGGATTTGGTTAGCATTTCTTTTTTATTTACTTATTATTATTGTTTGATTGGTAGATTAGTTGGATTCCCCTCTTATTCTTCAATAAAACTGAAATTATGATTTCATTAGGTAAGATTTTATTAAAACTTTAAACAAATTGTTAGTGTAATATGGCATGGTAATTATAATGTTAAAGATATTTTAAATTAATGATGTTATAAAAATTCATTTGTTATGATAAAGATTAATTTATTATGCATTTATAAGATGTGTTTCCTATTAGAAACCAGTTGTTGTAGTTGAGAAGAAATTATTAAACAAATCTGAATTTAAAAATCCAAGTGATGTTACTAAAATAAGATAACTATAATATCAAGTGAATAATTTTGATGTCAAGTCATTTTTTCAATCCTCCATTATTCAAAATGAGAGCAAGAGACTAAAAAAAATAACATAGTATAAGGAGGAAGAAAAGTGTAATATATGTATAAGAAGGTGAAGGTGAAATGCAATATATATAATTAATATGAATACTATGTAACTAACTTTATCATATCACCTTTGGTACATTTTAATTCATATACGATAATCTTTGGAATTATTATATTTTATTGACATAAAACTTATAAATATCTTATTTTTAATTCTATTATATATGGGATGGAATCTTAAACTACATCCTCCTTCCAATGTAATTAAATATTAATGGCAATTTCTTCAATTTTAAATTAAGTTACGAGGATCATGTTTTACTTCTATATAGGTAATATGTTATGTAGGTTACTGATTTTGAACTTTTAAAACTAATAACAAAATAAATTTATTGATGTATGGAAACAAATATAAACAAAAATTTAGGAATATAAATAAAGAAGAAACAAAAAGAATAAACAAAGAAGTAGTGGGAGGAAAGCCAAATAAAGAATTGAGAACACCAGTCAATAAGTAGCATGACTTAATAGTATAAACTAAAAGTAATCATTCCAAAGTTTTTGACTAATAATAAGATCAAAGACATAAAAGTAATGGACTAGTAAAGAGAACATGTATCAATGAAAAGTTAGATAATTTTAATCTAAATGAAAAACTAGATAATATGAGTTCGAGAGTTATGAACTAGTGATAATTCTAAAGTTAATATTAATCATATTACCTTATTTTTATATTTATTATTGTTATATATTATGTGTTAGACACCACCCCTTATGTATTACTTTGATTGCTCACATTTGAATGTTACTTATTCAATACATACATAGGTAATGCAAATGTAATTGCTTGAACATAAAACTAGTTTAGTCGAATACTTGCTTTAAGTACAAACGTAACTTTTTTTATTGCTAAGTGTTTTGAATACATATCAAATTTTTTTGTCACTTTTTTAATATAGAAGCAACTAATTGTAAGAAAGATACTTTTGAATATAAGTATGTAAAAACACCTTATTTATGTAATATTATGTATACAAAACTTTGGATCTTCTCTCTCTAAAATGATTGTTGAAATAGCATGGCTATAAAGGTTCCCAATTAACTCTATTCTCCTACATATGCAATTATTTTTTTTAACATCCACTGCATCATGTCATCAAATAGTGTTCAATTTTAATTTTTTTCCACTGTTTTCAAAAATTACGTAAGTTATTAGAATCATTTGTTAATTAATTAGGTTACATATAATGTTCAAAGCTAGAATAAGCCATAACCTGTAAAATAAGCCAAATTATTAGTAGTCTCCTTTTTGCTTTTCTTTAATTTTAACTTATGTTAGGATATATTGTTGAAACCTCACCCCGGTGAGTCACGTGTCTGACGTCCTACGTGACATCTGGACGTGCATCCCACGAGGGAGGAATTCTCCACCAGTTCAAACATAAAAAAACGAACTCATTTCATTCACTTCTGAACAGATCTTAAATATTACACCCAAATTTTCTCCTAAAAATTTAAAAGTCTTAGGGCCCAAATTAAAATCCGATCTCTAAGATAAAAAGAAATTCCAATTAATATAAAAAGCTCTATATTTTTTTATGGAGAGGTAGGAAATTTTCTTAGAAAACCAATGCTTTAAAAATCGAGTAAATCGGAGGTCAAACGAAAAAGTTATAAGCAAAAGAGTGGAAGGAGGTTAGATTTAAAAAAAAGAAAATCATAAAATAAAATAAATTAAATAAATAAAGGAAATAATAATAATTAAAAATAATAAAAATCTTTAGCGCTTGCACTGCAAGCGTCTCACGGCCGCGAGGCGTGCGAGTGGCCTTGGTCCTGGATCACTCCAAAGCATATCTGAACTTCAAAAATATTTGGTCTCTAAGGGAGTCAAAAACTACTTCAAAGTGACTGCCTAAAATAAAATCATCCTACACAGTAACAGAACTTCTTAAAATCGTATCTTTCAACTCAATAGCCCAAAAATGTCATATTTTATATCAATGGAAAGATAAAAAGACAATCTACAACTTTTATGAGGGGTGCAAAAACTAATTTGGTCTCTAAGGGCGTTACAAACCACCTCAAAGTTACTGCCTGGAAAAAGACATTCCAAACAGTAACAACACATTTTCTAAACCTTATAACTTCCTACTCCCAAGCTCAATCATGGCATATTTCATATCAATGAAAAGATCTAAACATAAACTACCCACTTTAAGAAGACCCTCTGATCCAATTCCACAAATCAAAGATTTTGCCTATAATTTTCATTTTGACAACACCTCCCCCAAACTTCAACTAGTCACATTCTTCAATCACCCACACAAATGACAGCACCTGCACTAAGACTTCAATCATCCACATTCTCCAACTCCCACATCCAAATATAGCATATAATACATCAATTTAAAGCTATGCAAGTCCTCCATAATTCTCAAGAAGGCTAATAGAGCCATTACAATCCACATCAGTCCAATATTTACCTCCAAACACAGCAAACACAATTCTACTATTATTGCCATTTACAAACCTATACAACATCTCTTTTTGATCAAACATATGAAAAATACAATAAAAGCCAAATGTCTTTCATTAATATCATAACATAAGATCTTACAAAGCTTTAGCGGGCATTTTAGCCCTAGTACATCAAAGTCTCAAAATATTCAATTTACAAGGAAAGATTACATGAGCCAAAATGCATCTAAAGCTTTGATTCCAAAAGA
>JANTPM010000003.1:26348117-26360022 GCA_025434745.1 Erythroxylum divaricatum
AATTAAGGCAAGATAAAAATATAATCAACGAATAAATTCATAAATCAATAAACAATTAATTCAAATAAAATAAAAAATTTTCGGGGCCCAACAATAAGAAGATCAAATATTCTAGGGAATAAAAATAAGATTCAAAATAGAATGATCTAGGACCTTAATATCTACTTTCTTGTTATATGCTAAAAGGGAAACCTCAATTAGAAATAAAAATAAGTATGTCATTGCGCTTGTTGAAGAAGAAAAATTTTGAGTTATAAACATCAATTGAATTAGATTTATAATAACGAATCTTATCAAGACATAAGTAAACAAATTTCTGTCACACAATTAGTCTATAAAAAAAATTCATCTCATAAACCTATTGCACGTATAATTTTAACACAATAAAAAGTTAAAACTATTTAAAACTAATGAAAAAATAAGTAATAAATTCTTGCCAATAACTTGAATAGAAATATAGTCGAGCTGTTGAAGTCCCCAAAATAATACCAATTCTCTAAACTTCTTATAGTAGTTGTGAAACCAGGTAGAATCTTTAGAGAACTAAACACTAGCTTCCTAATTTCAAGTAATAAAAGTAAATTGGGAGGGGTGAGGTGTTGATTAAGAAACTGATTAACTAAAATTAATACGAAAACAATTAAATTAACTGAATTTAAAAATAATAAATTCAAGATTACCAAATTTCGATTCAAGGGAAAGATCTCATCTAATTGTAACATTGGTCGTTGGTTTAAAAAGAATATTTTCATGATTCAAGTAGTTAGTCTAAAACATATTAGGATAATCGTAATAAGTCTCAAAATTTTCTAAATTAATAGGTTCAAACCCAACATCTAAATCAAAACTTATCATCTATTGACTGAGTGTGATGACATTCCATATCAAATAAATGATAGCAATAAGCTCATTGGAAAAGACTAAACCCTAAATTAAATAATCGAGATAGCTGGAACTATTCAATTTTGTTTTCTTATTTATCATAAATTAAATATAGAAATTCATAAATAACCTATTTGCTAATTGTACTAATCCTTCATGACAATTACGAATAACTGAATTCTTGGATAGCGATAAAATAATCAAATATTAAATAAATTGTCAGATTAATCGAATATCAATCATTCATAAAATATGATAACTCAAAACAAGAAATACTTGAATTAAAACGTGATTAAAAGTTTGAAATAGAATACCTCACAAAGTTACAACTAAAGTATTGAATCCCCTTGAATCAGAACGATGAGCTTAGCCACACATGGCTTTGTTCCAATAAAAATAGAAGAAAGACAAAGAATTGCAAAAATGTAAAAAGAGAGAACCTCTTTCTATTGTAAGGAACGTCACTTTTGTAAGGTTTTCTAATCTATTCCTAATCTAACTCTAACTTGTAAAGATGTTTATCTAAAACAAATTTAAATTCAAACTCCTACATGATAAGGATAAGGCGAAGTATTCTAGTTAAACTCTAACTCTTCAAGTGATCAACTTTATCTACTATATCAATCTCTTCACTTTATCTAAAATTTGCGATTATCATCAATAGAGTATCAATTTGATGCAATATCTACTTTTCATCTCCTAAAATAAAAAAAATTAATTTTCATATTTAAGCACCAAAATAAATCTAAAACAAAGGAAATAATATCAAATAATATATCAAGATAAGACCTTATTAAATTCTCCCACACCGAACTCCTGCTTGTCCTCAAGCATATATCAATTCAATATATTAATCATCTTCACAACAACCTCTCATCTCCTTTCATGTCATGAAGAATATCCAAAAGCTAATTCTCATTTAAGGGTTAAGATAAAATAATAATCAAGAAAATAAGCATTCATAGGACACATTTTTAAACATAGCATCTCATCAGTTCCATCAAAATTAAATGAACAAGATTTGACACCCTTACTAGGATTTCACTCTATATGTTCAAAATATTTAGGGTTCATTAAGCTCTCAAATCAAAATATAGTGAGTTATTTCCATAAGCTTGCTCAATAATTATATCTTCACTACTAAACAAAATAAACCTAATGTATAAATCAAAGGGGCTTTGTAAGGTTTGTAACTTGGCTGAGGTAATGTATGACAAAAGGAACTTTTGGGCTAAATAAATTGAAGGGAATCATACAAACTTATCCACATAAGTTTCAACTTAAATCAAAATTCACTTAGTTCAAATGACATCTCTTTCAATCACTTTTGTCTTTTCTTTTCTTTTCTAGTCTTTTTATCTTTTGCTTTTTCTGTTTTTTTCTTTTTTAGCAAAAATATCAGAAAGGAGGTTTTTTAAAATTCTCCTCCATTCTATAAGAAATCAAAACAATGCAACTTGAATCATCTTTCTAACTTTTCATAGAAATAATCAAAATCTTATGCAAATTCGATACAATTTTTTCAATTTAAGAGTTCAAAATTATTAAGGATATCAACAACAAAAAAGGTAAATTCGGCTTGTAACAAGGTTATTATGCAAGAAAGTAAGGTGAAGGTTCAACTTGGATAAAAATTAAGGTAGGCTTGTTTAGGTCAAAAAAATAGTTATCCTAAATGCCCTCATCATCATTATACACAAATTCATCAAAAATGTGGTCTCAACACATTCAAAATTAAGTTCTAGCATAGACAAGCTATGTTTAATGATACACAACAAAAATATATATGAGCACATATGTGATGACTGCTCTTAGGTTCGAAACTCACGTAGGTGTCAAAAATTGCATCAAATCTTGCACACTTCCATTCAACAAAACCAATGAGATACTTCAAAAAATTTGATGAAAACCCTAATCATGCTTATCTCTCTCATGCATTAGATCTTAAACAAAAAATGTATCCTAACTTAAGAATTATTCATGAACAACAATCATAAAATTATGAAGCTATCTTTAGGAATAATTAATATATGAATCAACATATCATGGGTCTAAACAAAATCACAAAATTCATCATAATATAAACATTCGCTCCCCCACATCTAAATCACACATTGTCCCTAATGTATGCCTAAGTTACTCACAACTCAATAAAGATAATCAAAGAAAATAAAGAATAGAGGACTTCCCTGAGATGTGAGCATTGAAAGGATGTGGACTATGGTGTCGGAGGGCATAGAGGTATAATCCCCATGAATTGAAATAGAGCATCCAAAATTTTCTCCATTTTTGATATTTTATGTTCCAATCTATCCTTTCGAGAATGATAATCCTGTTAGATCTGCGGAGCTGAAAGATATAAAGTTGGGTAAATCGTACGATGCTTTCGTTGTCTTGATGATGAAACTCTCTCTGTGCGATCGCAAAATGTTCTCCATTGTTTTTCAAGGACACTCATCCTACTTAAACAAATTCTAGCCAAAGGTTCCATCTCATAGGCTATATATATATCGGTGTCAGTCAAATCAAACAAATTCAAATTAATAGCTAAATGAGTGATAAAAGAACCGAGACATAAATGTTTGTTTAAAGATAAAACAGTGTTAAATTGCATTGCCAACCAAGAACCTAAATTGACACGCACTTTATTCACCATACACCAAAGAAAGAACAATTAAGCCCTAGTACATGTACATATAGTAGCCTTTCAGTCGGAATAAGTAAAGGCTAAAAAATGCTGCATATAAATCCAATTCATTTTATTGAGACCACTACCCTTAGATTGATTAGGATTATATGCTTAAAAAGAGTTGAACTCACCACATGACAGATTCTTTATAAAGAATCGAATTGGCATAACTTCATCTATTAACCCTAAGGCTAAATTAAACTCAGTGAAACTCTTTTTGAATTCGACTCCTATTAATCTGTATTAAATCACATTAGGACTACTTAACATAAATTTGTTTGGCTTGTGAAATTTAAAAGTCGTGTAAAACTCCCTAGTTAATTTAATAAAAATAGGACAACTAATCAATGCAAAGTACTTCAAACTCATATCAATAAGCAGATCATCAAAATTTTCCTTAATATCCAATTCTTCTAGGGAAGGTTAGTGTTCGTACTTACTCGTAATAATTTGTTGAGTTTTAATGATAGTGTACTGTTGTTTTCACTCTTTAGTGTTGAAAGTAAGATATCTTCGTAAATCTGACTCAGTAGGTGGTGGGACATAAGTATTTTTTACAATCCACGTATGCTTCCTTTTGTTACCGACTTCAGAGCTTTCAACAAATTTAGCATTCATCAGTGAGTTGTCTTTTACTGCGGTCTTGATAGTAGCCTTAGAATGCCCCACTATACTAAATAAGATAAAAAATTACTTGAAAAACAATTGAATAATAACTGAAATTATACTAAAAGAAAGATTAACTAAAGTATTTAATAAGAATAATAAAAAGTGATTAAAAAAGGAACAATAAAACTTAATAAAATAAAATAAATAAATAAGGCGCATGGGTGGAAAAAAGGGTGTTGAGCATCTCTCGCAGGTGAGTGGTTTAGGTGAGGAGACTTTGAATGTGCCTACGTGATGCATGGGTGAAGAGAGATGTTGGTTGATTGAGGAGGCTACTGGGCTGCTAAAGAGTTGGGCAGGTATTTGGGTATTACGTTGTTGGTGTGTATGAGTGCTGTGGAGAGGACTGGTGAGGTTGAGGAGTTGTGTGATGTGTGGGTGAAGAGATGCGTGAGTGATGAGAAGAGGAGCTACATGAGTGAGACTGCGGCGATGGGGGGATGTTGCGTGTGTAGTGGTGGGTTTGTCGTTGGCGTTGGGAGGGGGTGGATTGCGTGTGTGTGTGGTAGAGAGGTGGTGAGGCTGGTGCTGTTGTGTATGGAGACTGCGGCGGAGAGCTTTGGTGTATGGTGCGGGTTAGGAGAGAGTATGGAGTAGAAATAAATGGTGTCTTACAAAGAAGAAATAATATATTAGGTTTTAATTTTTTTTTAAATAAATACTAATAAAGGGAAAAGGAAAAAGATAATTAATGTTGTTTTTTTAAAACTTTTTTAAATAAATAAATAAAGTAAAAATGGAAATAATAAAGAAAAAAGTATGGTTTTATTTTTTATTTTTTAAAATTTTTATTTTTAAAATATTAGAGTATCAATCCAAAACACTAAATCGCATATGGCGAGGTAGTATGAAATTTTAAGATCCTTATTTCAGAATACTAAATCACAAAAGGAGAAATCTCACGTTATGAGATTTAATAGTCTGGATTTTTTTTGTCAATAATCTATGTTTCAAAAACAAACAAATGCATTCTAGAAAGAACTAAAATAAAATAAAATAAAACTATCATATTTTGGGTTGTCTCCCGAAAAGTGCAATTGTTTAACATCGTTATGCTTAATGGGGCCGGTACCTCTCAAATTTCTTAATATGATGGAAGTTTCAAATCAATGCTCATCACACTGGAAACCGTCATCTCCTCATAAAATAGTTTCAATCTATGCCCATTAACCTTAAAAATATTTCCGATCTCTAAACTTTTTATTTCCACTGCACCATAAGAAAAGATATTAGCAATAACAAATAAGTCATAATTCATCTGGCAGGTCAAAGAGAAAATCCAAATTTCCATTATATCTTTAGCAAGTAATAAATATCTGGAAAAAAACCTAATTCAAAATGAAACTTTTTCCGTGGCGAGCGCGACCACAAAACAAAACCACGTCAATTGATTCCTTCACAAATTAAAGAGTCAAGACTACTTCGAGATCCATCCAAAACTTCCCTCTCTCATCGTAGTGCACCAACCATATTGACCTTGCATGTCTGGTGACCGGCGGAGCTGAAAGAGAAGAAGACGATGAAGGAGAGGACGATAGCGAGTCTCCGATTGACATATTAACGCTTTTGGGTCTCGTACCTTTTTTTTTTAGCCTTTTCCCTTTGGGCTTCTTTTTCTATTTGGGGTTTAAACTTTTTCGTTTTCGTTTCTCTCTTATAATAATTTGGCAACAATAATTTGGCAGCAATTTTTTAAAAATCGTCACTAAAATGTTTATATTTGGTGACGATTTAAAAAATTATCGCCAAAGAGACAATATCCTCCCAAAGATTAACCTCTTACTGACAATTTTTTAAAATCATCACATAGACCCTTTTGACGACAATTTTCAAAATCGTCGATAAAGGCTTACTTTTAGTAACACTTACATTTGGTGACGATTTCAAAAATTGTGGCCAAATATGGACTCCTTAGCTTACTTCTAGTGATACTTACATTTGGTGACGATTTTCAAATGTGGACCCTTTGGTGATGATTTTTGAAAATCATCACCAATTGGCAATGATTTTCAAACATTGTCACCAAATATCAACCCCTTAGTGACAATTTTGAAAATCGTCGTGAAAAGCCTACATTTAGCGACGATATTCAAAATCGTGGCCAAACGCTTCGCATTTGATGACGATTTTTAAAATGTAGCCAAAAAAAGTTGCGAAATGTTTACTTTGTTGTAGTGATTAAGACTTAAAAAATAATTACAAAAATGGATTCAACAAACCAAATTTTAGTTAGGGCACAAGCCTTATCTGCCATAATGTATTTCAATGTTCACTTCCACAAATGCTTTCGCTCAAAAATAGGCTCAAAAGATAATAAAAAATGATTCATCACTAAGAAAAGAACAAAGAACAAAAAAAAAAAAAGGTTCACTGAAGGATAATATATCACCAATTTATTACTACACAAAGTAAATAAATAAATAAAAACTTGTATAGAGTGATCCCTCTAGCTTTAGAGGTATTTTTTATCCCATTTATTTACGTGGGGTGTGGCACGTAATAGAGTATAATTTAGATGACATTAGAAATTTCATTGCGCCTGAATCTAATGCAATAAGCTAGCCAGCCAACCAAATCAAATCAACCACCGCCCTCACTCAACGACTCAAGATCGTGTTCATTTTCAAAGCATGCTTGAGTGGCTTTGCTTCTACCCTTCCCATTACTCTTTAATTCATTTTAATGCTCTCATCACTTCAATGTCAAATGCAACATCTTAGAATTCTATCCTAAAACGCTCTTTGATGTTCGCAGGTTAACTTTATTTTTACTCTCTACTGATACAAGGAACTGATCCCCATTGTCAGGAACCAATTCGGCAATGTATAAGAGAGAAACAGAGGCCTAATCTTCAGAGGCCTAATCTGATCAGAGGTCCAAAGCCAGTATCTCAATCTAGGACTCAAAGTCTAAAACCCAAGTACAATTACAAGCTAAAACCTTTATCAAGATCAAAACAATTGATCAGATCTTTTTGTCAAACTTCTTCCAAGCTTCCTTTAGGCTATGTATAACTAGACATAAGAATTTTAATGAAATGGAATAAAATCAAGTTTAATAACTCTTTCAAACTCCTCATTAGACCTAAATTAAACCTTCTCTTTCAATTAAGTTTAAATTTGCTCTAATTGACTTTAAAACATCACATTATCTTTCAATTGATATGCAATTATACCTAATTAATTTATGTAATTTTCTTAAAAATTCAAATCCAATTGATATTTTTAGGGCTCTACGGTTGGGCCTCATTTGCGTTAAACTACTTGATATTTAACGTTAAAGAAAACCAAATTTATCATGTTAAATAAATGTCCTAATTAAGACAAATAAAAGTTGAATATGACTTAAAACATTTGTCTTTGAACTTAAAATAGAAATGAGACCGGGTTAAGCTCAAATGCACCAGGTCTTTCTATATCGAGGATCTCTGAAAAATAAGAATATTAGAGTTGAAAAAAAAGTATTAAATAGCATGCTGTACTTAAGAAGTGGTTGAATCAATATTTTTGAGTTAACGATGAGTTTACCTTTTTTTAATGTATAAAATAGGTTGAAGAGGAACGATCAGTATTGAATTTTTCAGTTCCCTGCACATCTGAAGGTTTCTTCGGCACATTTACGTTGACATTAAAGTTTTAACTAATGTTTGGTAGAACTTGGAATGTGAAGAAAGTTGACATTTTCCGCTTTTACTATTCTTCTTTAAGTAGGCCCCTAATCTCTGTTCAGACTGTGACAACAAGACTTTAATATGGGATTAGGTGCTAAAACGACAAAGTATGGAGCAATAACAAAATCCCTACTTGTACAAGAGTTGGTAGCGTTTCTGCCGTGGCTTACGATATTATATATGATTCATACTTACGGGCCCTATTGACTGAAATATCCTTACCCACTTCGCACTATCCCATATAAAAGTTTCACTTATTCTAATTCTACAATTTTTAAAACTCACTGGTGTTTGACCTGGAAAATTTCCACGTTGATAACCCCTGTATGAACTAAAGATTTTTTAGAATTGGGACTAGAACTTAGACCGAAGACTTTTTTTTTTTTTTGGTTATTGTCAGAAATTTTGTATTAGACAATTATAAGATTATTCAAGAATTTATAATAGTATGCAAATCTCTCCCTATTGAGTTAACTTTGAAGGTAAGTTAGGCACTTCTAATATGATATTAGAGCCAGTTTATCTCAATAGTTTGAGGCAATGCTTGGTTATGTCCTTTTGTCTAATATATCTATCAAATGTCCAATTCTACACTGGACTGAGGAGATGTGTTAAGAATCTCACATTAGACAACTATAAGAATATTCAAGAATTTATAATAGTGTGCAAACTTCCTCTCTTAAGCTAGCTTTTGGAGGTGAATTAGACACTTCTAACCGTTATGTTCATACTTGCGAATTATTGTATCTCAATTTATTAATTGATTAATTATATATATATTTATATGGGGTAAGAGAAGCTCTCCAGCTTGCAAGCTATTTTTTAATCTTCATTGAAACTGGAATAAGTATCTGACGTTTGTGCGATGTTCAATTGTTTTGCCAGAAGGGATAATCTTGTACTTTTAGTCAGAACCAGGGAAGAAGCTACTTCCTCAGTTGGCAGTTGCGCATGCGACGAAGACCAATAGACCAATTGACACGCATCCGCGACACTATTTAACTGAAGTTAATTGACAAGGTAGATCGAAAGGAGAAGAGAAAATAAAGTAGCAATAGCAAAGGTCCATGGACGAGTCATCAAAAGAGAAAGCAACTCGTGAAACAAGGGTTGATTTCAGCTCATACAGTAGCAGTCGTCGCTTATTTCTTGATGCTTTCAAAGCTGTTCTTAACTGTCTGGGTGTTGAGTGGGAAATCAAAGAATGCTATTTACCTTTAGAGCTCAAAGACGATAACAAATCCCAGGGAGCAACCTATTCTCAAGAACCAGCACAAACCACTGCAACAACATTCACCAGTGGAACTGCTCTAAAAGCCGATCCTCCCACTAACATTATTCCCTCCGTAAGTAGTTGATCCCTCTCTCTGTTTTGTAATTGTAGGAAAACTAATTGCTGCTTTCTTTGACCTTTTGACAATGGTATTTGATCAACTTACGCACACCCTACAAAGATTTTTATTCTAAACACTCAAGTTCCGGTGTTAGCTCATCTGTACTGAAACTGTAGATTCTTAATAGTTGTGAATTTTAATAATCCATCATTAGACACTTTTAAGTATGGATTCATAAAATTTTCCGTGTTTGATTATTTTGTACAGGAAGATCCTGCTCCGACTTCGATACGTGTTACGAGTGTTCCTAAGCAGCCACCAGTAAGCGGTGGCGGAGGTACAAAGATTAACTAGTCCTGCCATAGCTTCAGACGGACCTTCAGAAATTAACGAGTGTTTGCTATATGCGTATAGGTTTCTTTCTTTCTTTTTTTTTTTTTTTTTGGTGGGAAGTTTTTGGTCTGATCTTAAAGTCCTCGTAATGTTTCTTTGTAGTTGCTGGGTGTGCTAAGCGTAGGATATTTCTTTCACTTTATATATGTACTGGTTTTCTCTGCATATGCAGATTCATTAGAGTTCCAAGTCTTTAAATCGCATATTGACATATATACTCTCTTCCATATATATTTGATTCTTCTAATTTTTACGACAGAGGAATGACAAAACTTAAACAGGAGTTGCATTGCATTCATTCTTGATAAGTGCATGCAAAATCTAATTTTCAAGTGACTGTTCCCTTATACTCAGCACCATATTTGAAGTTATAATTAAGTCAAAATCATGGTATTGCGAAAATTTTGACTGCAGAACCCCTATTTTCTCATTTTTCACACCACTGAATATCGTTCAAGTAAAATCATCTACTGAAAGAAGAAGTTCCTGAAAAGTGATGAATAATGAAACAATAATAGAACACGTAGGGCAAAACACCACGTTAGAAAAATGGAACCAAATAGCAAACAGACAATAAATTATAGAATAACTTAAGATCTCGTCAAATTTGCTTCAGTAGAGAGCTTATGGAGCAAAATCATGGTTGCTTCAAACCCTTTTCGAGGTATAAAAAGTGTATGTTCAAAAGTACTTTACAATATCACAAAGATAATTTTGAAAACAAAAATTAATTCTTACAGCATTACGCCTAAAATTATTATGAGTAGAAGCCGAGGAATTAAAATAAAAGAGAAAAAGCAAATGCATTGGAATTTATACTTTCAAAGTCTTCTAAACGTACGAGATTAGGTCTTCAACCTAATCATTAATTAGATGATAGAGTTCATCCATTTCCATTCAACAAATCTTTTTGTATAATCTTCACATAAGATATGTTATCTTATATTTCTAGCATACTTAATAGAACACTGCCTTCTCTCTTTTTAATCAGAAAATTCATGAAATTCACCACTAAAATTTAAGTCATGACATCTTAACGAAGCAAAGAGGTTCTATCTTCTATATCGACAAGTCACTTGCTGACTTCTTAACGACTTATAGTTGGACAAAACTGAAAAAAGAGTATCGATTAACTTTGGCCATTAAGAGAATCCTTAAAGAAAAGGGACGGAACCATTCTAAAGTAAGAAAACACTATTTCAAGTCTAACATACAATAGAAAACACTTTTTTGTGATTCTATTTCAAATGCAGAGTTTGATTCTAAACCATTGTTCATTATTACACCATGAAAATAAGAGGCTTAGTGGAATAAGTGTAATTAATCACAAATAACTTGCTAATGGCTGTCAAACATGATATTCTCTAGAAGGAAAAGGTTTATGATATATATGCATCAACTCTTTCAAAAATAAGAAAATGGTGTCATCTGGACTCTCCTTCTACTCTTTATCTGTAAATTTATTTGGACCATCCAGGGCTACTAATAATTTAACAGGTAATTATTATGCATCTATTATTTATAGTTGATGATTTTAATAGAAATACGCGAGTCCTATTTTTCAGTAAATAAAGATGAATATTTGGTCCCATTGGTGAACTATGTTAATGGAATCAAAATCAGAAAGACCTAAACATTACATATATTAGAATTTATAATCAAAAAATGAAAAAAAGAGAGATTTAAGTCTTTTATAAAGTTAAAAAGAATATTTCATTATTTATGTACTCCTAGGATTCTTCATTAAAATAAAAATATGGCACTCTAAGAAATGGAAATGACTATTCTAAATGATCTTAAATGGAAAGGACTATTCTAAATGATCTTCCTTAATGTTTTCTTGATGGATCAATGTTATTTAAATTTCATGTTACATAGAAAATGAGGTGTACACTAAACCATCCCCAGGAAAGGCACCTGTTAAGTCAATTATAATGCATTTATGTTGGACTTAATTTTGGTTGAATTGTGAAATTTGTGTTCATAAATTGATAGAATTATTTGTTAAATGTTTGCAGATGGTTTTCAATGCCAAGAAGACGGAAATGGATCAAAAAGAGGAAAAATATGACAAGAAATTCGAAAATTTCAGTATGGCCGAAATTCAAAGATTAGACGTGGGCACGTTTAAGGTCAAGATCCTAATAATGCAGATTTTTCAGAACATTGTCTCCAATTAGAACAAAATCTTCGAAGATCTTCTGGAGTCCTTTTTCAAGAAGTTTCCCACCTAAATTAGAAGATTATCTACCTAAGATGAAATCCAAT
>JANTPM010000003.1:26360122-26379168 GCA_025434745.1 Erythroxylum divaricatum
CGGTCAATTGGGGGTCATGATGTGTTGCTAGATACCGCTCATGACTTGCTCAGATTAAGTGTTAATCTAAGTGGCCAGCATAACCGAGAACATAATGGGTCACACGCATAAGAGTGTCTCGGAGAATTCGTAAAATCGTTTTAGATAGAGATCCAATATATGGAGAGCAAAAGGATTCAATGAATCCCGATGAGATCGAGATATGTCCCGATGAGATCGCGACATCAATATTGCTGAAAAAGGTTTCCAGTGATTTTTCCATACCGGGACCCGGTAGCCCGGTAGGACCGACCCCATTGTGACTGGACCATTTCAGCATTAATATACATATATATTATATTAATTAATTAAGTAATTAATATATATATATATATATATATATATATGGCTATACATGGAAAGGAGGAGAATCTTCTCCTTTTATGCTTTGTCATCAAATTACATTAAATGACAAAAGGACAAAAGAAGGTGAAGGTGTCGTTGGTTTGTAAAAAAAGAAGGGTTTTAAAAATCAAAGATGAGGCTCTCTTGAGGATTGATGATCGTGGCTTTAGGAGAAAGAAGAAAGGGTTTTGATAAAAAGGGTTTTTATCTCTTCAAGCTCTCATCTTCGTTGGTTTTGGTAGAAGATAAAAGGAGTTTTATCTTTCAAGCTTTCCACCATCGATCATCAAGCTTCTCTTCCTCTCCAAGCTTCTCTCCATCGTTCTTCCAAGCTCTCCAAGGACAAGGTAAGAGCTAGCACTCTATCCCTTGTTCTAGTTATTTCCGGGTCAAAGGGTTTACCCCGATTAGGTTCTTCGATCTCTGAGTGGATACCGTTAGAGACGGTCGTTTTGGTTTGACTTTGTTATATATACACATGGATCTTGGCCTTCGGGAAGGTCCCAAAATAAAAATTTTTTGTTTTCCGCACCGTGGGCATGTGATGCTCACACCGGGATTTTCCTACACAGCATTCTAAGAGCAATCATCAGTGACCAAGGAACACATTTTTGCAATAGGACTATCAAATCTTTACTTGATAAATATGCAGTTAATCACAAGCTGGCCGCTCCTTACCACCCTCAAACAAATAGGTTGGTTGAAGTCTCCAATCGAGAAGTGAAGTGTATACTAGAAAAGATAGTGAAACCATCTCGAAAGGACTGGAGTGAAAGGCTTGAGGAGGCACTGTGGGCTTACAGGACTGCCTATAAGATGCCTATAGGCATGTCTCCTTTCCGGTTGCTATATGGCAAGTCTTGCCATTTACCCATGGAGATCAAGCACAAATCTTATTGGGCGATTAAGGCATATAATGCAGACCTTGAATCTTCACTATCGGACAATGCAACTCCAGAGCTTGAAGAGATGAGACTTGAGTCTTATGATAATGCCAGAATCTACAAAGACAAGTTGAAAATGATTCATGACAAACAGATTCTGAGGAAATAATTTCATGAAGGTTATAAGGTTCTAAAATTCAAGGCTCGATTAAAGCTGATGCCTGGGAAGTTCGTCACCAAATGGGAGGGCCCTTTCAAAGTTACAAAGGTGCATTCATTTGGAATAGTAGGGCTAGTGGATGAAGCAACTGGCCATGTTTCACAAATCAACAATCATCTATTTAAGCACTACCATGAGGATTAAAGACCCCTTTAATTCCATGGTTATTCCCTTCCACCTTTCTCCTTTATTCTCTATTATATTGATGGTGATATTTTTCTACTGAGATAGTTCGAAATAAGTGTGGGGGAAGGGAACCTTTTTAGTAGGAAGTAGTTTTAGTTGTTTATTTCATTTAGTTATTATTAGTTAGTTTTCCTTTGCTTTTGATATTTTGCCTATAATTATTTTTCTTACATTGAGGCCAATGTATTGACTAAGTGTTGGGGAGGGATTGCTTTTGTTGAATTGTTTGCTTTTTTTTGTAAATGTTTGGTGATTGAGCTAAATTGAATTGATTGAATTTGTTTCTTTAAAATGATTTGCTATGTTGATTCTCACTTCTCATTTGACTTTTGCAATCCTTGGGTTTTGCTTTCAAATCCTTGTTGCTTATGCATGTGAACATTTACATGTCAAGGTTTGAATGCATTTGATTTGAGTAATTTTTATTCCTAGTTGATTAGCATAATGGAGTGCCTTTGGTGCAGTGTTACTAACTGTTAAGTCATACAATTTGCATATAATTTGGACTTAATTTGCGTTAAGGTGTGGAAATTATTATTCGAAATTGATGAAATTCCTTATTGATTGTGTACAGATAGTTTTCAGTATTCTAAAGACAAAAAAGGATCAAAAAGATGCAAAAGAAGGAAAGTAATCCGAAATTCACAATTTGGCCGAAATTCAGAGACTAAGCGTGGGCACGCCTAAGGATGGAATCTGGAGTCTGCAGAAATTCCAGAATTAGATTCTAAATTAAGACACAATCTTTTAAGATCCTCTTACCCTCTTTTCAAGAAGTCTTCCACCGAAATTAGAAGTACACCTAATCTGGACAAAATCAAGAGAAGACAAAGGGAGGATTAGGAAGCATTAGGAGGCTATCGTAGGTTTTAGGTTAGGTTTAGAATAGGATTTCTTTTCTGCTGTTTTCTTACTGCTGTCTTTATGTTTCTGCACATTTTCCTTTCATATTTTCGTTTCTTTCTTTAAAGAACCAGGTATGGAGACATATGGATTTGTTATTTCTTTTGATTTTAATTCAAGTATGAGTAGCTAAATTTTCTTATCTTGGTTGAGAGATCCATGTTACATGTTATTATGGTAAGATTTTTTGGATACTTTTTATGATTATTAATGAACATTGGATATTTTCAGATCTATCTTTTTAATTGAATTCGTTAGTTTCTAGGTATGCAACTAGAGATTAATTGATTCAATCGCTAGGTTAACGGAATCTGACGTTCAATTTCGGTAACCATAAGTAGCAATTAGGATTAACTTCTCTACGTTAGAGTCGGAAAATTCTAAGAAAATATTCACTTGATTGATTTCATGTCGTACATGTTTATCACTTGTCATTGGTTCTTAATTCTTAATGCTATTATTCAATTTACCTATGATCGTATCTAGGTTATTGTTTAATAAGATTGCTAGAATACATGTTTCTAGTCATTACACTTAAGAGAAATTTCCCCCCAATGAATGCTTATTAATAATTGCAATTTTATATCGAGGATCCATAATAACATAGTAATATCAGTGACCGAAATCAAGGTATTTTTCCTATTGAATTTTCAGATTTAATTATTGTTTTGATTGTGATTTTTCCTTTTATTTTCTGATATTGTCGTGACAAAACCCCCTTTTTATTTTTTTTGTTTGTCCCGTTTAAACTAGCTAACCTTTACCGTTAAAGATTCCTCATGGGAATGATATCCGCTTGCCGCTACTATATTAATCTGTTTTATCGGAAGTGATTTCTTTTATATTTGGTTGCAGGCGACAGCATCACCAGCACCCCTTATGACATTTGCTATAATAATAAGTATAAGATCAATTACTTTAAGATATTTGGTTGTAATTGCTTTATTTTAAATCTTAAATTTAAAAAGTACTAGTTTCAAATGGATGAACGAATATTTATAGGGTAATAATTACTAGTAAATATATATAGGATTTTTAATAAAAAATTGGTTGGTAATGAGTTTATGCATATTAATTTTCATAAACCACTACTTCTTCCCTAAGCAAAGATTGTGATGATGATGTTGTAGGTACAATTAAGAAGTTTGAGAAGCAATCCATATTTGGGAAAGCTCATCAAGAAGAAAAAGAAAAACAAGAGCATACCAATGAACAATGAGGCAAGTGTTGGCTGTTATTTTCACTTAAATTTTCCTTATTATTAATCTATTATTTACAACTAAGTAAGTGCATCTCGACGAAGCATTATGGATATAAAAATTGCTAAGGTTGCTAACTAGGATAAAAATAAAATGAAAGAGGATTTTGATGGATATGGATAATGAAATATAACAGAAAAATCAATTAATAAAAAAGTCAAAAGAATAAAAACAAAACAGTTTATCAAGTAAAGTCAATCGTAAATCAATTCTTAGATAAGTATTCCCAGTATAGACCTTGATTTCATGATTCAATTACATTAGAATGAATATACTATATGAACCAATAAAATTTTTTAGACATTTAAATTATACTCTCTCATGTTACAACCATTTACCCTATGGTTAATTAACTTGTATCTCTTCCAAGCTATTGTCTTTTTTATTGTATTAAAATCTATGAAATTCGATAGAATGTTTCACTATGTCTAGCACCTTATTCAACCCCCGTCTACCTGAGTGATGGTCAACTCACAAGCAGACTCTTTCAAAACATTCACAAATAAATTTAGATCAAATTTAATTGCTAACATAATTAACTTTAAATTAAGATTAATTAAAGATACCTTACATAAATATATCCTAATTTGCAAATCAAAATTAATTAATTTATACAAGGATAAATACTAGGATTTTTCTTATATAAGCATATATAATATTCAGCCACAAAAATGTATAATTAAAATATTAAACATAACCAGAGAAATCATAATAGAAATAGTTCTAGACCAAAATTATGGTTATTTTGACAATTTAATCCCTTAATATAAATTAATATCTTGATTATTAAATGAAAAAACAACTTTAGAAATGATGTCCTTAGGTTTGTGAACCTCTCGAAAGCTAACCCTAACCTTTTGAGAGAAAAAGATAATTAATATATGTAAAGTCTCTAAAAGTCTTTTAAAAATTTAGGTGTTAGAACTTTAAACATATTTTAACACGCTAGGACATGATTTGAACCATGTTCATGGCCCTAGATATTGGTCTTTCTATATCCTCTACAGGAAAGACAAATTCTCCAGTATGTTCAGGTCATATACTATAGATATTCCTATTTTGCTTTAATGCTACATGGTCTCTACCTAGGCCATATTTTAGGGAATGTCTCTTCCTACCCTTGATCCATTACGAATACTTACTGGCACACGGATATGGATCAAACCATGCTTCTCCAAGAATTGTAATTTTTTGATGTATTTGGTTGAGATAGTCTCCAATTCTTAATAAATCATATCTTAAGATAAGTAAACTAAGGTAATTTGATATGAAAAACCAAGAAAAATACTTAAGAAAATATATCTATATTTCATGCACATCAAATATCCTCATACTTAAACTTTTGTTACCCTAAACAAAATACACTTAAATTACTCTTAACTTAAATAGGTAGAAATTATAGAGAAGATCAACAAATTAATTAGAGTAAACAAGAATATTTTCCATTTGCTCAATTTCATTATTAATCAACTAATTAAGCATCTACAAAGTTTTACTAAATTATAAATTCAATTCAATTTAGCCAAAAAATCTTTCAAACATCATCATGATCAACATAAATCAACCTAATACATAAATAATCATAAATGAGTAAGAAGCTTTCACCTTCAAACATTTTGATAACCCAAATTAACAATAAAATAAAACATTTATTTTTTAAATTAAAAAAAATTTAGATGTTTATTTATAAATTAACCTAACATTTTAATGTGAAATTACATACCTTGTTATGAAAACTCTCAATTACTCAATTATGTTACTAATTAAAATGAATACTAGCACCACTCTTAACTTTGAACTTTTATTGAGGTTAAATTCAAATAAGTGAATTTATTTATAATCAATATATTCATATTTTTATGGGATAGTAAAATACTTGAAAAGAGTCATTTTCTATCTCAAATTATATCAAATCATTATGTAAATTAAGCATCAAATTTAAAACCATCAGATCAAATTGAAGCTAAATTATCTGTTAAATGATCTTATCTATTTAGTTAAACTAGTTGATAAAAAATAGAACTTTAGTTGAGTAATCTTAATTATTTCTTCCATTGTAAAAAATTCTTGAAATTATTGTCTAGAATGCTAATTACAATGAAATTAATTTATCAAAGTAAAATAGAATAACACTCACAAATAATTAAATCACTTCTTATACTTAATTTGTATATTCTTTTAATGTAACATATGTAAAGAATAAAATTAAAAATTAAGGAAAAAAATAGAAATAAAGGGAGGAAAAATTAAAAAAGAAAGGAAACTTCTTTGAACCTTATTTGTTACCTTCAATTTAGGATCAATGTTATCAACATCTAAACTTATTCATAACTTGTAAACATACAAATGATGAACAAATAAAATGAAATAAAAGCTGAAATAAAATTATTGTAAAATGACATATTTGAAATGAAAACGAGTAGTTTGAGAATACAAATCGAAAATATAACCATTAAATACTATAAGGCTTAAAGAAAAGAGAAAAAGAGTTCAATCTACCATAAACTGGTCATCATAATTACTATCCTACTTAAACATTATTAAAGATCATCGAAGTAGCTCAGAATAACTCGCATGCTAAAAGTACACAAACAATCGATATTCTATGCATTACAACTATCATCCTTATGCATTTAACTACTTTTTATATAATGGAATTCTACCTCTACTATTCATTCTCGATGTTGAGAATGGTCCTATCAATATTCTCCCATAACAACTATTGTGGTATAGGTTATTTGTCTTGATGCCGACCACCATCTCCTCATTCTGAGATTCATAAGCTATTAGGTGAGTGCTTGCTCTTACCCTACTTCTCTCTTACCTCGACCCTAGGTGCATCATCTTCCTCGACAACGCCTCTCTTTACCTACCAACACATAGACTTTTTTAACCTTCTTAACTAATCCCATATAGGATATCATGTTAATATTGGCATAAGTCAACTTATATCCAAAAGTTAAGTTTGGGAGAAAATCAAAAGCATCTAGGTTTTTTTTCACCAATCGTATTAGATACAAGCCTTTATATATTGTGCCATTATTTTTGTTGTTCATTTTCTCCAAAGACACTGTGAAACAATAACCTAGATGGAAAGTTTTCCTTCTAATTATATACATAATAACAACAACACCCGGTAGAAATTTTGCTGAGACGTCGGATTTGAGGAGTTACAGTAGTACGCAGCCTTACTCCAAACTAGTAGAGAGACTGTTTTCAAATAAATCATATAAATGAATGAAAATAAAAAGAAAAATAGAAAGGAAAAATAAATAAATAAATAAATAAAAGTAACATTAAAAACCAATAAAATAAAATAAATAAACATAATAATAGTAATAATAATAATAGGAAAAATAATAAAATAATTAATATATAAAAATAATAGTAAAAATAAAATAAAAGAAATATCAATAATAATAATAATCATACTAACATTAATAATCATAAACATAATGGTAATACCAATACTAATGCAAATAGTAAAGATATTAATAATAGTACTAACAATAAGAAGTAGAAGAGGAAGAAGAAGAATACATAATTACTACTGAGGCTAACTACAAAAGGCAAGAAAAAAATATAAGAGAACTACTAGGATCTCTTTTCGAGGGATCCTTTACCTGAATCCTAGTACACCAAGGTTTTCTATTGTGATTCATGTCCTCGGTAAGGTCCAACATTGTTATATCATCTTTTTTTTTTATCATCTCCCTCCATTATTCTTAGGCTTTCTTATTTTTCTCTTACAATCTCTAAGTACGATCTTCTTGTATCTTCTCATTGGAGCATTTGAGAGTCTCCTCTTAACTTGTCAAAACCATCTAAGCCTTGTTTCTATTAATTTGTCTATAATATTAGCTACTTTTAATTTGCCCCTTTCTATGACATTTCTCACCTTATCCCTTTTAGTAAGGTTATACATCCAACGGAGCATCCTCATCTTTATTACCATTAGCGTATGACTATGAACTTATTTGATAGGCCATTACTCTGCCCATAAAACATGATCGGCCTAATCACTAAACGATAGAAATTTAAGCTTGAGTGGTATCTTCTTGTCACACAAAACTCCTGAAGCTTCTCTCCATTTTAGCCACCCTGATCTGATCCGGTAAGCAACTCAAAATTTTACCTCTTAAGTCATCAATTGAAGGAGCTTTGTATCCTAGTCTGAAAGAAGTTAGAGCATCTACCATAGGTTGATAAAAGTAAGAATGTGAAGCATTAAATGATATACTTGTATCATACCACCATGTAGCTATTGCCTTATCTACATTTTGAGCTGCATTTCTTGATTGCATAACGCTACAAATTGAAGGTTGAGCTTCAAGAGTTGTTTATAGTGCAAAAAAACTAGTCACTTGCCTTCTTCTTTTCCTCACATTAGGTCCAGGTGTAACATTCATTTCTTCTTAGGCCCGAGATGGAACACTACCATAACCACTACCACCTTCAACATTTTCACAATTATCACGAAAACTAGCAAATAAATTTTCACTACCAATATGATAATTCAATCTCTCCCTTCTATCTTTCTTATGTTGATAAAACATGACTGACCTAATCGCTAAACGATAGAATTTGCCTTTAAGCTTGAGTGATGTCTTCTTATCACACAAAACTCTTGAAGCATCTCTCCATTTTAGTAACCCTGATCTGATCCGGTGAATTATGTCTTCATCAAATTTTCCATTACTCTAAATGATAGATCCTAAATATTTAAAACACTCCTTTTGCGGTATAGCTTATAAATGAATCTCCATATCTATAACCCCCTATGTCTCAAAAAGTTACACTCCATATATTCAGTCTTAATCCTAAACAGTCTAAAATCTTTTGATTTAATGTATCCCTCCAAAGTTTAAGCTTGGAATTAACCCCCCTCTTTTTTCTCATCCAATAAAACAATGTCATCATCAAATAATATACACCAAGGCACATTTCCTTAGATGTTATTGGTGAGCTGATCAGTTACTACTGTTAATGGAAAGGGACTTTGTTGGAACCCCTCCCCAGTGAGTCGCGTGCCCGACGTCCTTCGTGACATCTGGACGCGCATCTCACGAGGGAGGGATTCCTCACCATGAAAGAAACCTCGAATTGAACTTAATTTAATGTCATCCGAATAAAACTTGATAAATTCTTCTTAATTATCCCCAAGAAAAATTGATTTGCTTAGGGCCAAATCCGAATCTTAAGCTAAAATAAAATTCCATATCTCTAGGTGAAATAGAAACAGAAATCGTCTCAATTGGATCTCTATAGCTCACAAAAATGCCCAAAAACGGAATTTTATTTAAAACTGTCACGTACTTAACTCTCTTTAATAATCTCCGTAAAGTCCGACCAAACCCCGACACTCTCATTTTACCAAAAAGGGGTATAAAATTTTTTTAGAAATCTAATGCTTCGAAAATCGTAAAAATCGGAGGTCAAACGGAAGAAAGACAAAGAAAATAAGATAAATGGCTTTATTTATCTATTTTGGAAAAAAATAATATTAAGCTGTAGCAGAGTGCGACACTCCTCGCACTCTGCGAGGGACATTCCTTAAATTTTTAAATTTTTTTTTGAAAAACTGAAATAACCCTCTAACTTTGGATAGGTCTAACTTTTCACCCCGAAATCGAAATTTCGTAAATTTAGTGTCCAAAGAAAGATAAAAGAGAGCTCTACAACTTCCTAGAAGGATTTAAAACCTAATTGGGTTCGTAAAGAGGTCAAGACGGACTTCAAAGATTCTGCCCCTAAGTTTAAATTTACCATAAAATGACAGAAATTTAGAAATTCATATCTTTTCACACAAAAGTCCAATTATGACATATTTTACCTCTTTAGAAAGATAAGGAAAAGATCTACGACCTTCATGAAGGGTACAACAATTAAATCAGTCATTAAGGAGGGTAAAAACACACTCAAATGTTCAGCCTAAAAACTAGCCAATGAAACAGTAATGTACCTAAATGAATAGTAACTGATTGTCTTCTAAATCCCATAAATTTTTAATCCTAACTCCAATAATTGTAAATCATATCTCGTTTTAAAGATAGAAGGATAATCTACATTTTTCATGAAGAAAGAAAAAATCAGATCAGCCTCTAAGAGTATGAAAAAGTCTTCTAAAGGTACTGCACAATTTCAGCCCTCATCAACAGTAGCTGAAACCTTTCAACTCTCATAACTTTTTCATATTAAATCCGAATGTGACAAACTTTATGTCATTGGAAAGATATAATTATGCACTACAATCTTCAAGAAGACCATCCAAATCAATTCAAGCTCTAAAATAGTCTAAAATCAAATGGAAGTTGCTGCCCAATTTCTGGAAAATTGGACAGCACCTCCCCTATTTACACCTAACCCAATCTTCAATTCAATGCTACCACCTGAATTATAATTCAATATTCAAAGGCAACAACACACTCCTAAGCTTCTAAATATTCCCAAATCACAAAGCAATCTTACTTCTAAGCATTTCTTCAATTCCCATCCATCAAGTTACAAGATTTCATTCTTTTCTTTTTATCACTATCAACCATACAACAATACATGTGTAAGAAACAAACACAAGATACATTTTCAAATCAAAACTCTTACAAATATGTGGAATTAAATTCATACAAAACTTTAGAGGGCATTTTGGCCCGATTACATCAAAAGTAGCAAAAAGTACATAAACGCCCAAAATGCGACCTAAAGCTTGTTTTCTCAAAAACACAACTTCAAATACAACTTCAAAAGCAAAATTGCATCGGAGTTGCCTCAATCCCGATGCGGTGACTCGGTTTCTCGCCTAATACCTGTGGAGGGGAAATGGGGGTGAGCTCGACGGCTCCGTGGGTAATAACTTAATAAACGAGAATATAGGCAAAAACCGTTATTCATTCTTTCATGTTCAAAGCAATATCACATTAAGAAAAACAATTTCACTCTACAACTCTTTTCACAGAATTTATTACTTCAAACAAGTTACAAACTTAACCTACCACAAAAATAACCTAGCAAATCACATATTCACAAACAAGGTGGTTCGGGTGGATCCGAAACAAAACGAACAACACATTTCCGCGAAGCGGTCATGTGTAGTCGTGACGAATAGGAGTCCTTAAGAGGAACTCCACGGCCGCTAGCGGGCAGGCGGGAGAAGCCTATAATAGACAGGTGCACCTGACTCAGATGGGACCACCACAAACCCAAAGAAAGCATATAATTCACACAAATCAAAACCAATTGCCTCAACTGACATTTACAAATTCATTTTCACACAATTTGCCAAAATGGCAATCTTTTTTTTTTCTCGAAATCACAGGTTCTTATCGTATCCATTTAACAAATCATTAAACAAACCATTTCAACATAAATTCATAAGCAAGAACATCTTATACAAGTTCAAAGCATCACTAAGAGCAATTCTTACAAAAATTCCAAGTCATTTGAACACCTTAATTCGCATTTATTATAACAACGGTAATATACCTATTAACTCAATTATTAAGGAATCACCCACCTTAATTTCCTTTAGCTTGTAGGATGGTCAAATGGCCTTGGCTCTTCCTCCAATTGCCTTAATTCACCTTCATTAAACATATTTATCCCATAAGAACATAGGATATCAAAATCGAACATTTCTAAGGAAAGGAAAACTTGAATTAACAACCATCTAACCTTACCCATACCTTAACTAAGCTATTTAAACCAAAACTAACCTAACTAACTCAAAGAAATCCAGAATTCCTTACCTTAGGTCAAAACCCACGAATTTGCTCTTTTTGCTTAGGATTAACCTCTTCCTCTTCCTCTTTCTTCTTAAGTAAACTCTTAAACCCTCCTTTTTCAATCATAAAATCCTAAGCTCTTTCTTCTTCTTTTCTTCTTCTTCTTCTTCTTCTTCTTCTTCTTCTTCTTCTTATCTCCTACGAAAATCTCCTCTTTCTCTTTTCTATGTAAGTTACGTAAATCTTCTAGAATAACCTAAGAGACTTTGTTTCTTAAACTTTAAAAATCTAAGCCCTTACATCAAAACTACGTCATTTCACTAACTCTTTCATTTTCCTTGCAAATTTTGTAAGCTCCTCCTCTCCATACGGCAATCCCCCTTGTTTCCCCATTTAATTTATCACTTAGTTCCTTCTTTATTCATTTCATAACATGTAAAATGGGCTAAAAGCCCATCTTGATAAACCTTAATCCTTAAAACCTAAGCAAACTTCCTAATTTACCCTAACTTCATCTTGTTCTTTTTAATTCTACCAACTTATTAAAATTCTAATTTTCACTAAATCCTTTCAATTTATTTCTATTAATTCTAACTAAACAAAAATACTCAATCTAAACCTCCAAATAAATCAAACAAGCTTAAAGCGGATCGGGGCCCAACAGACTTAAAGCACAACCTTGGCGTAGCTCAATATCTATAAAAAATACTATGTATGTCCTCTTATCATTCTTACTTTAGTTTTTACACTGTTATACATATCCCTAATAATTTGTACGTAAGTCATCAGAACCCCCTTGATTTCTAAACACCTTCATATGATTTCCCTTGGAACCTTATTATACTCCTTCTCTAAATCAATAAAAACCATGTATAGGTTACACTGCCATTCCCTGTAGTATTCCATTAACCTTCTAAGGAGGTACAAAGCCTCTATCATAGGCCTTCCTAGCATGAAGCCAAATTGGTTTTCTGAGACAGGAGTATATTTTCTTATTCTCTTCTCGATCACTTTCTCCCATAATTTTATGGTGTGACTAAGTAATTTAATGCCTCTGTAGTTATTACAGCTTTGAATATTCTCTTTGTTATTGTATAAAGGAATTACTACACTACATTTCCACTTGTCTAACATTTTGTAGACTTAAAGGATCATATTAAAAAAGTTTGGCTAGTTAAGTAATACCCTCTTCACCTGAGCTCTTCCATACCTTTGCGGTTTCTAGTTAGGTCCTATTGCCTTACCTCCCTTTATCTCCCTCAATGTATTCTTAATTTCATCGACCGTAATCTATAAGTAGCAATTAAAATTACGAAACCTCTTAGATGAGGTAAGGTCACCTAAACGGATGTTATCCTCTACACCTTTATTAAAGTGGCTATAGAATTACCTCTGCCATCTACTCTTAATGTCATTTTAAACTATAAATATGCTTCTTATTTCATCTTTTAGACAACGAACTTTATTAACACTCGTTGCTTTTCGTTCCCTTGCTTTCATTAACTTAAAAAATCCTTTTATCTAGCTTTATTATTCAATCATTGATAAAGTTTCTCGTAATCTCTACTTTTAGTTTATGAGATTATCATCTTTGCCTATTTCTTTTCCAGTTTATACCTTTCTTTATAACTATCTCTCTTTACCTCTGCGGAGTTATCCTGTATAGCTGTGTAGACAGACTTTTTGAACTTAACTTTTTCTTGAACATCCTCATTCCACCACCAAGCCTCCCTCCTTCGCCTTTAAAAGTACCCAAGGTCTCAACAACTATGTTCCTTAAAAGAGTTGCAACTCTCTCCCACATCTGGTTAGCTTCCCCTACCAAACTCCATTTTTTCCCATAAATTACCCTATCTTTAAATTGTTTCACCGTATCCCTGTTCAAATTCAATTATCTAATTTTGGTGAACCTCTTATGACTTCTCTTCCTCCTCTAATCCTTAATAAAAGATCCAAAACTAGCAACCTATGTTGAGTTGACACGTAATCACTACGTATCATCTTACAATCCTTGCAGCTAGATTGATCTCTTTGCCGCATTATGAAGTAGTCAATCAGAGTCCTTATGATTTTGTTTCTAAAAGACACTAGATGCTCCTCATTTTTCTTGGAAAAAGAATTGGCTATCACTAACTAGAACACTACCTAAAATCTAACAAAGTTGTCTCATTATCATTCCTTTCACCATAGCCAAAACCTCCATCTTTTCTTGAGCAACCATTTGAGGTTTATCCTGTATAACCATTAAAATCTCTTCCTAAAATAAATACCTTGCTGGGGGGTATTTGTTGAATCACCTCAACTAGCTCTTCCTAGAAATGACGCTTAATATGCTTTTCCAACCTAACTTGAGGTGTATAAGCACATACCACATTTATAACATCTCCTTTCCCCATAATTTTTAAGGATATGATTCTATTGCTAGTCCTCTTTAACCCTACAGCATGTTGTATAATTTCTTTGGCTAGCAAGATACCTATTCCATTATGTCATCTCAAACCCTTTGAATACCAATGTTTAAATCCATTAATCTCTTTTGCTTTCACCCCCGTCTACCTTGTCTCCTGCACGCACGCTGTATGAATCTTATACTTCTCTAAAGTCTCCACTAATTCTAAAGACTTCCCCATAAGGGACTTAATATTCCAAGAACCTATTTGTAATCTATCAAGATGTTTTCTTCCCAAACCTCACTTAAGGACTAACCCTTATAGTCACATCAGGGCTCCCAGCCAACACTCCTATCCTAGTAACCAAAACAAGCCAAAGAAAACATGCATAACAAGCCCTTAAATGACTCTAATAGCGACGAAAACTTCCCAATGACAATGTAACTGTTTGAAATTAACAATGGAAAACATAATACCGTCACTGTAGCTGACCAATATAGCGACAAAAAAATATCCGTTGCCATATTTGGAGGGAAAAAATTCCAGCAAAATTTGTGACGCAAATTTACCAATGTAATATTAACTGTTGGCAAATTGCTACAAAATTCATGAATCGGTCAGTAAATTTGTCGTGGAAAAGGAATTATTTGGTGACAGAAACTTTGTCTGTTGGTATTGTTGTCGGAATCATAGTTCATCATTTTGAATTTATTAAGGACGTTGTTTAACTTCACCGAAACGACGTCATTTTGGTTTGAAACCAAAACAATGTTGTTTAAGTAAAGTTAAGAATGTTGTTGAACTTAACCAAAATGACATCATTTCGATCAAGTTAAACAACATTCGTAACTTGACCAAATTGATGTTGTTTCGGTCAAGTAAAACAAAGGTCCTAACTTGATCGAAACGACATCGTTTTGTTTAAGTTAAAATGCAGGCAACCTTATTTTCTTCTCTTGTGCGACTCCCTCTTCTTCTTCCTCCTTCGGTTGTCACTCCTACCCGTTCGCCCTCTGTCGACCTGTTGCATCTCCAGCATTGGGAGTCATCTTCTCTGGCGGTATTGGTGAAGATATGGCCGTCTTCTGAATTCCATTTGCTTTCGATTTCTACTTGTCCATGGATGAATTTTTTTTTAAATTGTGGAGAATGTTGTTGAGATGGGTTGGCTCCAATATTGGGTTTTATTATTATTGTTTGATGGTGTGTTGTTTATACTAATTGAAATGATGGTACACAATGGAAAAATATTGTGATTTAGTTAATAGTTAGGGTTGAGAATAATGTGCATACCATGTGTTCGATGAAATGTATGCATGTAAGAGTTGATGTTTTTGGAATAGATGCTATATTATTGATTATATTATAAGTTTTTGAACCCATTTGGCAATCTTTTTGAAGACAACATAGATGAATTATGACCCATTATAAATTGTATTTTAGCCTAAGTCATGTATTTTAATATAATCTTTTTATATTATCAGTTAGATAATGTATTGAAGCAAGTTTTAATCTTATAAAGGAGTAATCAATTATATAATGTTTTGAAGCTTTTTTTGAAGGTATTTAAATGGCACAAAACATTATATACTGGCATACATAAAAGATGTAAAATTTATCCTTATAGTTTAAACGTACATAAAAGATGCATCACAAATTGAACTATGAAGAAATGTCATTAGGGAATTTTTTGAGTTTATAAAAATTTATATCCATATTATTTTTATTGTGATAACAATTAAATAGTGCAACTTAGTACAAACAATAAGAATACTATAAGTTGTAACCATTAATTAGAAGTCAAAAGTTTTATTGTTATAAAACTTACATAAGACATTATTAGGATCCAAAGTATATGAAAAATTATAATCCACTAATTAAAGGTTAATGCATTAATTAAAGGAGTACTATGCCTTAATGTTTATAAGGGACATGTAACTAACATGAGTATGCTAATAATTAGCCCAGTTTTAATTTTACTCGAATATAAGTTTTCAGTTAATGTAATTGAATTGCATCATTGATTATTGTTTGATCATCATTGCATACTAATAAAGATGATTGATTTTTTTTGTATGCATTATTTCATAGCATATCATAACGATAGAAATTTTTACAAAATGTGTTAATCTTAAGTAATTAAATCAAAATAAGCATAGGGACATATACAAAGTTAATATTCTTTTTACTGTGATAACAATTAAATATTGCAACTTAGTACAAACAATAAGAATACTATAAGTTGTAACCATTAATTAGAAGTCAAAAGTTTTATTATTATAAAAATTATATAAGACATTATTAGGATCCAAAGTATATGAAAAATTATAATCCACTAAATAAAGGTTAATGCACTAATTAAAGGAGTACTATGCATTAATGTTTATAAGGGACATGTAACTAATATGAGTATGCTAAATATGTTTATGTTATTAATTAGCCTAGTTTTGAATTTTACTCCAATGTAAGTTTTCAGTTAATGTAATTGAATTGCATAATTGATTATTGTTTGATCATTAATGCATACTAATAAAGATGATTGATTTTTTTGTATGCATTATTTCATAACATATCATAACGATACAAATTCTTAAAAAATTTGTTAATCATAAGTAATTAAATCAAAAAAAGGATAGGGACATATACAAAGTTAATATTCTTTTTATTATGATAAGAATTAAATAGTGCGACTTAGCACAAACAATAAGAATACTACAAGTTGTAACCATTAATTAGAAGTCAAAAGTTTTATTGTTATAAAACTGATATAAGACATTATTATGATTCAAGTTATATGAAAAATATAACCCACTAATTAAAGGTTAATGCACTAATTAAAGGAGTACTATGCCTTAATGTTTATAAGGGACATGTAATTACATGAGTATGTTAAATATGGTTATGCTAATAATTAGCCTAGTTTTGAATTTTACTCCAATATAAGTTTTTAGTTAATGTAATTGAATTGCATCATTGATTATTGTTTGATCATCATTGCATACTAATAAATATGATTGATTTTTTTGTATGCATTATTTCATAGTATAGCATAAAGATACAAATTCTTAAAAAAATGTGTTAATCTTAAGTAATTAAACCAAAACATGCATAGGGACATATACAAAGTTAATATTAAGTCTTATTTCTATGGCTCATGATATAAAAGAATTTTCAAAGTACAAACTGGTATTATTAAGACATAAAAGCATATAAGATTTTCATCTCATAGAGGAAATTTCTTTTGCAAATTAACATCAAGTGAGAAATGAAGACCGATAATAATACATGGCATAATCAAATAATAAAGATATCACTATATATTACTACAATTTATTTTGTCATTCATGTTGGTATGGTTATTAAGTATACGTAACTATATTATACATGGGCATATTCATTTGATAATGTTTGTTTCTAAAACTAATGATAATTATAATTACTCAAAGGGGAGAATATTATAAATTTATCTTAATTGAGCTATTAGTTATGGATTTCATAATGAAAATTTTATTAAGGATTAGGAGATATTTTGATCTATTTCCTAAGTATAAAGAGTTTGATAATTAGATTTTCGATTATGTAACTTATCAATTGGGGTTATGAAGATTTATTTAGATTAATGTAATCAAGAAATTAAGAACCAACAATATGTATTGGGGAGGATAAACATATCAGACTAACTTTGTTTTAAACTTTGTATTAAATTGATAAACTCTTATTAATTTAAGTGTTAATTAAAGTTGCGATGTAATTCTTGAACTTTTATTTGTTCAAAAAATAGCCTGACTTTAATGTCCCTATTAATGGATTAATTTGAGAATAGACATGTAGTTTGGAGACCCAATTTGAGTTATGATTACTGGTCGATATAGAAGTATATTTTTACATGCAGGGGGACCCTTATTTCAAAAGGGGGAAGCTAGTACGTTTTGTGGACATTATTTTGAGCCACATGTCCATACAAGAGTAAAAAAAGTTCCTCGAATGACGATGGGGGAGGAACGAGTGGTGTTGATGGAAACTTGTCAATTTTTACATATTCTGGACGAACATATGGACGTGCGACAACAAGAATGTTAATAGAGGAAGAAATTGAGGTTGCATATGATTACATTTTATTTAACTATGAAGAGGTTCTTCCTTTCGTTCAGTAAGTTCAACATGATCATTTCTTCACTTAAATTTGTGTGTTGTTCATTACTAAAAAATTTCATTATTTATTTAGATTATACAAGACATTATTAAGCGAGATAATGTCGGGCATTAGACAGGATGATATAAATAAAGAAGTTGAAAAGCACTTTCCTCAATGGTTCGAGAGATTTATAAGTTTTCATTTACAAATATTCTTATAGTTTAAAACCATATTTAAGTGTTCTCATGACATTATACTCTTTGCTATGATAAATTATTTTATATAGGCCTTAGAAAATCCAATAGAGAATAAGTTCATTTGTGATCTTGCAAAGGGACCTCTGTGAATTGTTAAATCGTATTCGGAGTATTTTGTGAATGGATACAAATATCATACAGAATCTCATAGACATAGCACGTCAACAATAAATAGTGGTGTTTCAATACAGGGAGAATTGATGGATTACTATGGTAAAATTATTAAAATACTAGAAGTTGAGTGCCCTACTTTGCCACTGAGGCGATGTGGGATATTTAAATATGATTGGTATGACCCGACACCAAATGTTGGAACAAAAGTGCATAGCCGATACAATCTATTTGAAATCAACTACCGAAGAAGATTGAGACAATTTAAACCTTTCATCTTAGCTATGCAAGTGAAACAGGTGTGTTATGTCCCTTTTCCAAGCTTAGGACAAGATAAGACAGATTTGTTGGCGGTTTGCAAAGTAAAACCTAAAGGTATTTTTGAATCACATGGAAAACGAGAGCATAGAATTGAAAGTGAAGCATTTCAGGAAGATGTCATTTTTATCAATGCATCTGTCACGTATGACGATAATGAACCTTTGAACGATCCATCAAACGAATATGTCGATATTTTTTTTGGAGAGGATGATGAGGGTCAGGGATCTGAAGAGGAGCCAGAGTTTGATTCTTATTCTTCCGAAGAAGATGATGATTGT
>JANTPM010000003.1:26439563-26451774 GCA_025434745.1 Erythroxylum divaricatum
ATCTAACATTATATAAAACTCATTTATATAATATTATTTTAAATATAATATAAAATTACCCATAAAACACATTTATGGAATATTTGAATTATATTATATGAAAACACATTTATGAATTAAATAAATGTAAAACTAATTTACAAAAATAAATAAATAAATGGACAGACCATTAAAAAAACAAATTAATTTAGCCAAATTTTTTTTACCAAACTTAAAATTAACCTTTTATACCACAAAGTTATTTTTTTAATGCCATATATATATACACAAAAATATATATAAACAACACACGTTACCCTAACTTTAAAGGCTTTAGCCTTTAAGGAAAAAAGGGTGTAATCTTTCTTAAAAAAACGTATACACATATATATTTAAAAGGCACAAACTGGGTATTCCTTTAATCTATCTAAGTGCATTTAATGACTACTATATATATATCTGTGCACTGTAAATGTCGTGCACTGCAAATGTTACAATATATATATCTGCACCTAATGACAAGACTCAAAGATAACATTTAATATATTCCTGTGCAGCATGCTTTCTTTTAAAAACTTTAAAACCTATCTCTAGCTATAGCATTTAATGTGTTCTAGCGCATCATGCTTTCTTTTAAAGCCTTTAAAAACTCTCTCTCTCTTGTTTTAGCCTTTAAAGAATCATCGTTTTATCTTCCTCTTAAACGAAGTTTTAGGTTTTGCAACAAAAAACCAACTAGCGAAAAAACAAATGCTCTGATCAGTTCCGCACTCCACCCTCCCCCACCTATCTGTGCTGCCACTGAGAGTCAAGGACAAAGGCAGACTGATGCCCAGCCACCAACCTCGACTCCAAAAGATACTACTCCACACAGGGGTTGTCACAAGCTTTTCAATTTTAACACCGTCATCACATAGATCGGTCGTAAAGGAGACGAACGAAGTCCACCATGCCATCAACACCACTCTTAAGGTGGCGCGTGACTCACACGCACAGTCATAAGTGACTGCCCTCCATGGGTATGCGCAAAATAATTTTGTTTGGCATATGGGAGGATAGAATGAGTCTAGATATAAGTGGATTTAAAAAATTTACTTTTGTCTTTTCTTCTACCCGTATGATTCTGGTTGCGATTTGTATATTGCGAGAGAAAGATTTCAATTAAAACTAATTAATTGAATGTTTTAATCATGCTTATGACATCGAGACTAGGAAATAAGCAATTCGGCTCTGATACCAATGTAGATTTATAAGGACTCATCTTAATGCAGAAGCGATTGATCGATTTTTCGATTGTTAATCCACGTTTCACGGTTGGCTACTAGAGTCACTGTTAATCCACGCCTCAAACTCAAACCTTTGATGGTGTGATAACTCAAACCCTTGATGGTGTGATTCACGTGAGGAAGAATTAAGAGATTTTTCTTCTTTCATTAGGATTTATGCAAACTTGCAGAGAGAAAAAAGAGAGAATCAAAACTTATTTTGGTTTCTAATACATTTGGTGTATCTTCAGAAAAAAATTTCTCTCACAAGACAACGCCCTCCATTTATATATTAGACAAAAACAAACTGAAGGGGTGTCATATATACGTGGCTATTCGTTTATATATATGTGGCTATTCATATAACTGCCAACACCTAACATAAATAACATTTTATTTAATTATTTATATCTATCATAAAAATCAACACATAAATTATGTAATGCAAGAGTTGTTGTCTCAAATAATTCAGTTCTCATATATAAATCAAAGCATATATTGACCAGGACTTTTACGCAAGTTGATCTCCTAATAAATATGTGTTGAAAAATTAGGACGTGGTCTCATAACATGTGAAGCGAAAAAAAATGTTTTTTATGATCTCTTGAAATCAACATGATTATAATACTATAATATGATTAAGGCATAAACATAATAAATGATGAATCATAAAATCTTACCTAATTTTATGAAGTTTGATATTTTTATCAGTAACTCCCTAACAAAACTAGTCTATGAAATAAGTTTATGTCAAATCACTAGAATCAATCAAGTGTCTTAACTTTTAATAATATCTACGAGAATCAGTTGAGAGAATTTCACAAATGGTCTAGAGAAGGTATGGAAAGAGTGCTAGCTCCTGTTGAACTTATACCTATTTATAATAAGGTCAAATTTTTTACAAAACAAAATTTTATTTAATTATAATTTTAATTAAATTTTAATTAGATTTTTAACTAAGCCTAGTTAAATATAAACCACTTCCAAATAAGATTCAATACTTATTATTGTTTGATAAAAGTTTGTGACATAGATAAGCGTACTCAAGCTCATCTAAGTTACAACATCTTGAATTGGTTACAATTCCTCTACAAGGTTCATCACAACACTCAATCTCATCTAACACTCATTTGCAAAGAGATATATGAGAAAATAGATAGATATGGTTCATTCCAGGTTTCATTCCCTATTCATTCTCTTTGTGTCATTGAATTAGCCATTGTTTGCCACCATCGTTTCCCTTATCCAAGAGAGCAAGCTTTGATATATCTCCTTATATTCAAGTTTTTGAATAGCATTTCATTTCTTTCCCTCCAATTTATATGAAAAATAGCAACCAAATGCCAATTTGAAAATGGTGTGATCAACCTTTTTTATTTGATGAAGTTGTGTTGCCCAATTTTCACTAATCACTATTCTAGCATTGGATTGTCTTCCAAATACCTTTGGTGAAACTATATTTAATGAACAAATGATCTATAGATTCAAACTTCAGGCTAAAAAGTTTGCAAGTTGGGTTATACCTTTAAGTTCCTTTAACTCTATTTATTATTTGTAGCCTATTCCTAATGGTTAACTAAAGCATAAATGAGGCCTTAAGGTGGTAGAGCTTGAACCAAACTAGCTTATAATAAGGAATCTTAAGGTGATTATTTTTAAGATTAGGTGACATGTTTTGTTTGTAAACAAATAAAATGAATGTCTCAGCTATAAGATTGTGTCCTTTTGGCTCTAATTTAAGTTATAAGTTGGAAGATTATTTTGTACAATTAATAGAACCATAGATCTATAATGTCATTCTCTACATCTGATTATCCCCTCTACTTTGGCCTTAGACTAAAATATTTTTTATGTTGATCATTTCAAATGAAAGATGAAGAGGCCCTAGTTTACTCTAATTTCTTACCAAAGCTAAGTGCTCTTCCTATTGCTAGCCTTGCTTTCACATTCCTAGCGTAGCTTTTCCCTAATCCTTAGGATTTTATTTATGGTCCAAGAGATTTAATTTACGAGTTTATTTTACAAAAAACAATTATTCTTCAATTAATAAGAATGTATCTACCTAACTAAGAAAACTCCTTATCTGTGAGGATTCTCCATACTCTTTTTACCAAAAGAAATTCATTTGTTCTTTGAATATGCATGATTCCAAGACTTCTTTCATCTTTAAAGAGTCTTAAATCAATCTATTTGACCTTTTCATAATGTTTCTTTATTGCATCTTCTATTTATAGGAAGATTCTCATCATTTTTTCACTACTTTAGTAAGATTCCTTGTAAAACCAAATGTGAGGGCCATTATATATGCATATTATTGAGATTTGAGATAATAAGTTATAGCCTACTAGATTATAAGAGTTTTTTATTATACCAATGTCCAATTTTCCTTTGGATAGCATTAAATAATGGCTAACAATCTTTAAATATTTGTCTTTTCATGGTAATAGGCACTCCCAAATAAGTGATGCATTGCCCATTCCATTTACTAAACTAGGGATGAAAGACATAATCTTTCTTTGAGTAAATTATGAAGTTCTAGCTAATGGAATCAAAAGCTTTATAAAATTCTATCTTGTGGGCACAACTGCTAATTGAATAATTCTTATATTAGTCTTTAAATGACTCTTAAGCAAGGAGAAGAATGTCTCTTATACTATTTACTACGATGAAAGAATTTTAAGAATATGGTTGATAATGGAACCTAGGACTTGTTTCAATCTTGAGGTCATGATGTTAGAGAATATCTTGTATGAAGTATCATGATAGTGGTAGATTGCATAATGTTTAGTGGGTAGTTTAGTATATGTTTAGTTATTAAATTGAATGCTTAGTGCATGTTTAGGTTAGGAATTTGTTATTTAGTTAAATATTTGTGTTTTGTATTTTTTTGGGTTAAAGCATGTGATTGAGCTTCAATTTTATGTGTTTGAAGTGCCTTGATGTGTTTGTTAGTATTTCAAGGGAAAAATCGAATAATGGAGGAGAATTGGAGGAAGCCTAAGGCAAAACCCATAACCACAGTCGTGGCCAATATGCCACGATCTTGACAGAAGCGAGATGGAGCTACCATGATCGTGGACAATCTTCCATAATAGTTAATAAAAGGTGAAATCAAGTGTCATGATTGTGGCCAGCACAACAATAGACGCGGACGACCTTCCTGATTCAAGCTTTTAAGGGACTTTTCAAAACCCCAAAAACGCCTAAGGTTGCCCATAATAGAAAAGAATATATAAAGAAAATAAAAGAACCCTAAAAGGAGCTCTCCATTCTGACACTTTGGGAACATCTTCAAGAGGAGGGAAGAAGAAGAGAGAGAAGGGAGAAGAAGAAGAAGAGGAGAGGGTCTCCGACACTGTTGCCTTCCCGAGTCATCCCGGTCCCTTTCCAAGTGACAATTTTGTTCATCTTGTTCTTTCTTTATTGAATGTGTAAGATGGATATGAATATGTTTGTGGATTTGGATTCAATGATGATGTTCTAATTCTTTAGAGATTTTGACTTTATTTGATGTTAATTTAATTATTTTTCTGTTATTGCAATTAAGTGTTGTAGCTTCATGTTTCGGTAATAAATCAAGAGAGTGAATCAAATATGAAATGATCAGGTTTCTTAATGAGAGTTAAATAATCTAATAGATCACACAATTAATCAAATTGATAATTGTATGGATAGAGATTCCGTCTGAGACCTGATTGTTTATTAAAAAGCTTAAAAACCAATTAGGGTTAGAGTTGTTTGTAATTAAGAGATTAAATGCTCAGTACTAGACTTAATTAAGATTTGTGATTATAACTTGAGAGAGAGTAATCCTCCCTTCAATAATATAGAACCTACACTACAATAATGCATAAATGATTAGGTTAGCATTGATGATAGGAAAAATCCCATCTCTTATAATTTGGTAAATTCTCTTGTGTGTTTTCCCATTGTCAATTTGGTGTTGCTCAAGTTCACTTCTTTTTGTGTTAATTTATGAATTAATTTTCTGTCATTCATATTCTTGTGTTTACTTTTATGTTTTACTTTTATTTTTATTTTATTAATTCCTTAAACCTTAGATAACTTAGTATTAGATTAGTTCACAACTCCTCGTGGGATCGACACCGCACGTACTAAAATTCACGACTAGTGCACTTGCAATATTCTGAGGGTTTTAAATAGATTAAAACTTAACATCATCATATCATAATAAGGTATAGGCTAATATCCTTTAAGGTTGAGGGATTGGATGATTTCGACCTTTACCTTATTATAATACTTCATATAAGATCATCTCCAAGCTTATGTCCTTAAGATTAAAACATGTCCTAGGTTCCATTATCAATCAATCATATATGTCTTATGTTAAGATATTCAACATTTTCCTTTGTGGAAAAATTCTTATATTGCCTTATTAACCACCTCATTAAACAAACTTCATGACTTCTTAAAGAAAAATATGGTGAATCTTATTATATCTTGGAGCCTTATTAGGATTAGGGCTATTTGAAGTCTCCTTAATGTCTTATAAACGAAAGGGTTGGTGAGGGTTTACGCTTGATCCTGAGAGATTAGTTTATGTATGAAGGAGTTAATAACGTGTATAGATGAGAAACAATCAATGAAAGATCCAAAAGTTCTTTAAAAGTAGTTATAAACTTTTTATTTAGATTTTAGTATTCATTAATCTTTTCCCCATTCTCCCTTATTAAAGTAATTATCTTATTAGTGTTTCTTCTTAACATAATAGCCTTGTGGAGAAAGTGTTTCTATCACTCGCTTACAATAATTGGAAATTAAAATTTTGTTCAGAAGAGATTTTTCAGAATCCCTGGTGTTATTGTAATATGAGAGGATTGCTTACTATTAGTTCTCTTAAACTAAGAAACTAAACTAAGTTAAATATTAAAGATCTTATTTCAAAACCACCTAACATTATTTTAATATAAACACCTTAACACTTACCATAGGCCTATAAATGAATTAGATTTAAGACAAGAATGAGACATTAGTAGGTCTACATACACATCAATTAACATCATCGATGAAAATTTGATTAGAAACCTAGAAATTAAGATAAGGATTCCGGAAGATCCCACATTAAAAAGTTCAATAGCAATTGGAGTTCCCACAAACGTTCACTAGTAATATTATGAAGCCTAAAAAATGTAAATGGGGGATGAATTTCACTGCCACAATCCTCCAAACAAGGATGTACCTTATTTGGTGCCTTATAACAGTATATTTAATAAGTGCGAAATAGCCCCATCATTCATCAAATAAAATTGAGCCATTCGAACCAAGGCAAACAATTCATAGCCCAACCAAAATTTACTATAGTTTATCACAATTGATGTTATAAGAGTCAATTTTTTTCTAGAATCTAACTATCTAAATTTTTTAAGCACTACAAAGAGACCCATTGCAGTTACAACTATAGTTAAAGTTAGATAATAAAAAATATAATTAGTAAAGTGTAATGATTATATATGAAATGTTGTAAACTTTAAATATATAATTCTCAAGATTTTTATAATATAATAATTTTCACAAAAGTAAACACCATACCTTTAACCATGATGGAGATAGAAGAATCCTTTGAATTTTAATCAAGATAAACTTTTGATAAACCAAAATATGAATTTCTCTCTTAACTTTCCTTTCTTTCATCGAGTTTTTGATGGAATAAAAATGAAATTAAATATGTAGAGAGAGAGAGAAGTTAAAAATTTAATAACACCTATTTAACTATTTTCATTTATTTTATGCTCCACTAATGTAAAATTAAATTTTTTTAATAACGATATATTTTCAAGGGACTAATAGGATTGAAACACTTACATAATTAAACCATAAAATATGGGCCACTTAATGGCATTATCTAACTGATTGAGCCAAGTTTACATTATAAATTGGCTGTATTTTCATAACTGCTTATGCATTCGTTGACTCCTAATTGATGATTTTTAAGCTTAAATTGGTTCCTGATAACGAGCTCTTGTAATTCACAATTTGTCAGTAAATTGTCATCATTTGATATTAATTTCTCTATAATTTTCATAAGGACAATTGATACTGCAAAATTTTATTTTATATTGCAGGAGCAAAGGAGTCAACCCATCAGAAAGTCAACAGGTCGTGAGTTCTATCCGCACGTCGCGACGCACGTTAATTCACACGTCACGACGAACGTTAATTCGTACGTCACGACGAGCAAGTCAAATCTACACATCGCGACAAATATTAATTTACACGTCGTGACGTACGAGCAGATACCCAGACTTCATTTGGAAAGATCTCTCACTATTCCGACCTAACCAGCATCCATCATTTAAAAACTTTGCTATTTTTAGGTCAATGGGAGGATATATACGGGGAGACGCGGAGGAGGCAGCGGAGACGACATTCCCTTCCACTATCATTTTCCATTTAGAGATGGCATTCCCTCCCACCATCATTTTCCATTTTCATCATCGTCGATCATCACCATCATCGCCACCGTCAGTATCTTCTGCTACCATGAGAATCGCTCAATCTTCAGCAGTCGAGAGACAGACCCGAGTTATGCGTAGCTAAATCACATTTCCTCTTGAAGATGTAGCAATGGATTGAGTTCACCTGAAGCTTCAAAGGGGAGTAATCATATAGTGTCTGAAGTTTAGTTATATTTGTGTAAACTCTGAGTTAGAGATTTCATCTGTTTAACTAGATTAGCATGGTTATAGTTTAACCGTGTGCTGAACACTTTGTTGCGATTTGGACATAGTTATTTGTAGGATTTCGATGCTTAATATATGAAGTCTCATATATGTCATTCGGATATTGCATTGACTCTCATAATCTGCCTAATTGTGTTTGATTTAAAAGGTTGTGATTTTATCCGATTGACCGATTGCATTTGCTTGTCTAATTTTCACACTAAGGGTTTTAACAAGGATTTAAATGATGGAGTTCATTAATTAAATATTTGGACCTAAAGAGTCCTTTAGGGTTGATCTTTTGAAACTTATTGGATTGTTTCGCCGAAAAACTCATTTTGAACAGTGATAGCCTGCGCCCATTTTCGAGAGGATTTTATCAATTTGATTACTATTTTAGTTTTGTCAATTGCATAATTACAAAAATTCATAAATATTCTTTTATACTTTTTCTCCAATTTTAATTACTTTTACAGTTCCGATCAATATACCAAACCCCCATTTTATCAACTTGATTGCAATTTTTGGTAATTAGGCTAGCTTAGACCTTTTTCACTTGGTTCCTATTAAGTGAGATGACCCGAGGTTGCAACCTACACCGCAATCTTGGAATTTATTATTTTTGACCGGTTTCCAAGGATCGACCGTAAGGTCGAATCGACAGAGCCACGGTCACATATTCCTTATGATAAGTTTCCTTAAAGATTTCCTTTCCTTTACCTCCTTCATCCCTTATATTCATCTCATTTTGGAGTTTAATAATTTCAAACTCATTTAGGAGTTTGGGTTCTCCAATACCATTAACTCATAATAATCATCCTTATAAAATTTTTTGACTGTTTGTCTCCCCTCCCTTTCTTCTGTTTTAAGGTAGTTTCCTAATGTAAGGATACAAATACTAAGGACACAAATACTAAGACCTTTATCTCCTCATGCTCATTCAATCTTATTATAGGTATTATTTTAAGAAGGCTCTGGCTTATATCAGTTTGAAAAACAAATCCTTGCATATTTATTTCTTTGTATTACATTAGTAATTTCATCCATATATATAGGTATTCTTATATAAATAACAAGGTAAACTCATCCAATTGTACACTAATATTCGAGGGGAATATTATGAATATTGGTCCAGAATGGTAATTACTTCATTTTCAATTAATATAATTGCATACTAGGGGACCACTTCTGTAAGAAGATTAGTTTATCATTCAAGTGTAAAGGGCATTCAAGTACACAAGGCCTACTTCTTGAATTCTTTGTTCTTGTGTTGAACCAAACTTGAATATGAAGAGACCTTGATCATTGATTAGTACTTTGTTAAACCAAAATCTTTCCAATTAGCAAGAACCTAAGCTTGCATCACAAGATATGTAGGTCTTCTACTTACAAAAAGCCAAATAAAGAAGCATTCAATTTATCCCCTCATTGCTTCTGGATCTCTTTAGGAGTTATAATGTTTTATCCTACAATTCTAGAGGGAGGGAAGTAGCTTAGTTTATTTTCTTAGAGAAGCATCTCCAATGACCTGAATATATGTTCTTGTGTTATTAAGGTTCTTGTATGTTCCTTCAACATATACACAGATTATAGAGACAGGCTCAATTAAAGAGTCTTTTCCTTGATCAATTTCCTAAGATTCTTGAGAGATCTTTGTCACTTCTTAACTATAAGATAGGTTTTGCAATCCTTCTAAAAGTGGACTAAAATGCATATTTGAAAGTTAAAGGTCCATCTATTTCAAGAAAGAGCAAAAAACATTGGGAAAATAAGAAAACAATTCTTAATCAAGTAAGGTGTGAAACTAGCTAGTAGGAAACGAATAAGAAATGCCAAAAGCTAGGAAGAGGTATAAAAAATGGTGAGGGGATAACTAAACAGGGAGATAATTGATCAAGGAAAGTGAGGAGGATAACATTGTAACTAGCAATTCTGAAATGGATTGAAGGTATTGCTAAAACCAACAAGGCAAACTCCTAGACATGAATAAAGGGAGGGAAAACTCAATAGTGGAGAGGTGGGGGAACCAAGAAGATTTAAATGAACATGGTGGAGAGAAACTAAGGAGGAGTTATAGAGGTGAAAGACCAAAATGTAGTAGAAGAAAGCAAGCACTATAGAGAGGGGGAAGAGCTTCTCTTACTAAAACATCTCATCTTATTAAAAGATATAGATTTGTAAAATAAAAAGGTTAAATATGTAAAATAAAAACAAAGATTTGTAAAAATATAGATCTCAAACATAATTAGTAGATCTATATAAAAATAAAAATTAGTATAAGAAAGAGATACGCGGTGACATTAAAATTTAAATAGATAGAGAATATGAGAATAAATAAAAATTTCAATATATCTTTTATTTTAATATATTATGATAAGTTAGGGTTTGCCTATTTGTGTTATGATAAAAATTATTTGATAACTCTTTTGAAGTAGTTGTGTGATAAACTTTTATTGGTATGAAACCTCATTTTAAATGAATATAATTAATTTTCTCCTTATAAAATGGATTTTATGTTTTAAATAATTTTCAAATTTCACTACTAGTTTTTCTGTTTTTATTTTTCTCCTTTCTACTACACTTTTCTTTTCCTAATATGAAATTTCTTTAATTATTTAAGTGTTTTTTTCCAAATAGTTATGTTATTATAATACAAAGGTGTTTACATTTTTGAATTGTATATTTACGCTGCATATGGTTGCTGTCTCCCATATGTAGAGACGAAACGGAACAAAAATTTAGAGACAGAATAGAACAAAAATTGGAGACAGTGAGATGTTTAGTTGTGATGGACAAAACAGTTAAAACTGTCTCCGTCTCTAGGACAGAAATGCGTTTGATTGCAGTTAATAGAACATAAAAACAGTGTCAATGACTAAATTATCCCTACAGTATAATATGATTGGAAATATGTAATTCATTGATTATTTTAAAATGAATGATTTATATTAGTAAAAAAGTTAACAAATAATAATAATAATAATAACAACAAAAAATTAATATCGAATAATAATAATAATAATAATAATAATAATAATAATAATAATAATAATAAAATAATAATAATAATGATAATGTAACATCCCGACCCTGATGGGAAGAGTATATAGGTCATTTTGGTCAGGCTAGTAATGTGCATTTCATATTTTTGATGTGAACATTCATTTGGCCTCTAATTGTAGAGGATTGAATCATTTGGCACATGCACATGTAGGTACATGCATGCATGCCATTCCCGGCATTTGATTGTGAAAATGTTATGGATTACGATTTATTAGGAATTATGTAATATTTAGGTTTGAATGATTGAATTGAGACTGTATTAGAGTGATCGTCGATTGAAAGTGATCCTTAGAAATTTTTTGGATAATTTAAGAGAAAATGTCCGGACCAGAAATTTTTCGAGTGACGGACTGATTGACTGTATAGGACCGAAATAACTGTCAAATGGCGATGGAAAAATTAGAAATATGACTTTAGAAATTAATATGTCAAGCCATTGAAATTTGGAGATGAATTGGACCTGAAATTAGTGTGGTAAGAGAAAGAAATTTTAAATGTATTATGAGGATAAAGACTAGAGGTATGATAGTTTTACCTTTAAAAGTCATAAGATTTGAATTTGGCAGAAAAACCTTTCCCCTTCTCCCCTAGGGCACGATTCTCCTCCATCGATCGATCCTCCGTTCTTCCTCCTTGCGCGAATTATCGTTGGCTTGATAGCTTCTTCTCCTTGTGTAAAGCCAAGTCTAACTTCTAAGGAAGATGCTCTTTGGTGTGGTTTTGGGGAGGAAACCGTTGGTGTTAAAGGTTTAGAGGATTTTCGGAGAGTTGAGGCTTTGAGCTTGATTTGGTAAGTAAAATGGTTTAATGTTGGTTTTTATTGTGTTAAATGCATTCATGGGGTTAAATATGAAAGATTGTGAGTGTTTAGATGAGTTTTGACTGGTTTTTAGAGAGAAAAGAGTGAGAATCTCGTCGGAGAAGATGACCGTGCGACTCGCACGTCGCGGCGAGCGGACAGACTGACGTCGCGGCGAGCTCCAAATGCGTTCCACGCTGCGGTGAGCCCGTTCTGTGCGTCACGGCGAGCCTCGTTTTGGTATACCGTGGCGAGCTCGGGTGGACGTCGCGACGAGTGTGTGATTTCACGCCGCGATGAGTCCATTTCTCTCGCGTCGCAGCGAGACTGAAGGAAGGTGTTCACCGCGGCGAACGTTCCTCATGCCGCGACGAGCGACCTATTATACCCTGCGACGAGGGCTCCTGCGTCGCGGCGAGGGACAG
>JANTPM010000003.1:26475139-26487893 GCA_025434745.1 Erythroxylum divaricatum
TTATTCAGTTTAGCTCTGTAACTGTCTTCAACTGATGTTTCTTTCTTCCGTCTGCTTTTTGTTTCGTCTGCTTTTTGCTTCGTCTGCTTTTTGTTTCGTCTGCTTTTTGCTTCGTCTGCTTTTTGCTTCGTCTGCTTTTTGTTTCGTCTGCTTTTTGTTTCGTCTGCTTTTTGTATTTTTCATTTTATATTTCTCTTTGTTTATCATCAAAATTATTTAATACGTAAAGTCTGTTTTGACTTAACAACTCGTGTTCCCCGAATCCTATCTGATTATGTCACCTATTCAACCCATACACAAACCTCACATGAACCCGATCCTACTTCCTTCACTCAAACCAACAATACCACACTGGCGTCAAGCTATGCTTGATGAGTTCACTGCTCTACATCGTAATCATACCTGGACTCTTGTTCCCTCACCACCCAATGCCAATATTATTGGATGTAAATGGGTTTTTCACACAAATTTTTTTTTATGGTACTCTAGATCGATACAAAGCTCGTTTAGTTACCCAAGGCTATCATCAAACTCCTGGTATAGACTACATAGATACCTTTAGTCTTGTAGTCAAACTCACTACAATCCGCCTCATCATCACTATTGCTCTGTCCAAAAATTGGTCCATTCGTCAACTTGATGTCACAAATGCCTTTCTTAATGGACACCTACAAGAACCGGTTTACATGGGTCAACCTCCTGGTTTTGTTGACCCTCACAAGCCTTCTTATGTCTGTCGTTTTCACAAAGCTCTCTACGGTTTAAAACAGGCTCCGCAAGCTTGGTTTCATCGATTAAGTCAAAAACTCCTTGATCTCTAGTTCATCTCTACTAAATTAGACACTTCCCTATTTATTCGTATCACCTCTTCTCATACCACCTTTCTCCTAGTCTATGTCGATGATATTTTAATTACTAGCTCTTCATCTTTTTTTATCATCAATCTCATTCATGACCTACACACTGAATTTTCAATTAAAGATCTCGACCCTCTTCATTATTTTCTTAGTATGGAGGCAAAAAACACTCCTACTAGAATCTTATTTACCCAAAATCAAATACACCAAAGATATTATTCTCCGCACAGATCTTGCTCAATCCAAACCCGCCATCACGCCAACAACCCCCACTCTTCCTCTCTCAAAAAACCATGGCACTCCTCTCATTGATCCTTCTAAATATCGAAGTACAGTTGTTGCTCTCCAATATCTTTGTCTTACCCGTCCTAATATTCAATTTGCAGTCAATAAAGTCTCCCAATTTCTTCATTGTCCTACCGACATTCACTGGACCACTGTTAAACGGATACTTCGATACCTTCGTTCTACATCCACTTCTAGTATCCACTTTACCCGACCAACCTCTCTTTCTATTAACGCCTATTGTGATGCTGACTGGGCAGGTTATCCTGATGATCATCGCTCCACTTCTAGTTATTTTATATTTCTTGGACCAAATCTCATTTCATAGAGTGCAAAGAAACAACACACCGTTGTCAGATCAAGTACTGAAGCTGAATACCAAAGTATAGCTCTTGTTGTTGCTGAACTTTGTTGGCTTAAATCTCTCCTTAATGAAATTCGCATCACTCACCTTACGCCTACACTTTGGTGCAAAAATCTTGGGGAAACATTTCTTGTTGCGAATCCAATCACTCAGACTCCCATAAAACACATTGAGATTGAGATTCATTTTGTCAGATATTTGGTTACCACCAAGACATTATCAATTCAACATCTTTCTTTAAGTCATCAAATTGTCGACATCATGACCAAAGCTCTATCTTCATCCGCATTTCACAAGTTTCGTGACAAGTTCACTGTGGCCAGCTACCGTGAGCTTGAGGGGGGCTGATAAACATATGCAAATCCTCATGCAATCTCACATATATGATCTTATCTCATTTGAGTTTATCTCATGTATCTTCTATAATCACATCAGATATCAAAATGTGTATAAAATACATGTACAAGCGATTCAGTGATATACAAGAAATACAATACAAATTGCACACGAATTGCCTTCTTTTTTTCTAATCTTTCATTACCTTTATAAATTTTAATCAATATAAGAAAACAAGATTTTGGAGAACCTTCAATAACATTTTTTCCTTATTTAAATTAGATTACCAAATCTATTTTATATGATTGTCCAAATAAGTCTCCTTACCACAAGATTAACATAACTCTAAAATTTATATGAATTTTTATTTATTTTTCTAACTAAATTTCTTGAAATCCAATCCACGATCACTAATCCTTTTTTAGGATAATTTGAAATCTTTATTACATATCAAAATAATTTTAATATTAATATTAACTGAATTACAAAGTATTATAATTATTACAGAGACACAATGCCACTATTAAAGATCAGCGAGTACCACCATAAAGTTTTTATCATTCTGAACAAATATAAATGTATGAAAAATACAAGTACATTACCGGGTACGACTTAGGTCGAACAAGGATTCTTTTAATACATAAAAAAATTACAACACTTTTACTTTCGAAGTTTTGCGAAAGTGTAAGCCACTGATATCTTTTTCAGTATCATTTTTAAGTTTTAAACACGACATAATGAGGACGTTAGAAAAAATACTAAGAGCTTATTTGTTTTTTTTTTTAATTTTTGTTTTCAAACTTAGTAAAAAAAATATGTTTGGTTTTGTTTTTATTTCTTTCTACTTTTATAACTTATGGGAATCACATACACTGGTTTTTATTTTTTATTGTAACTTGATTTATCATTTATCAAATAAATATTATTTAATTATTTGATAATTAATTGCTAATAATAATTATTATAAAAATATTATTTAATTTTATTGAAATTAAAATTAATAATAATTAGATAATATATTTCGAAATTGAAATATATTTAAAATACAGAAGTCCAAGTTTTAAAATAGTTATTTAAGTAATATTTTTAAATATTAAATATTAAATTTATAGTTCAAATAAGTATTTGTTCATAAATAAATATTTCTAAGTTTTTTATTTAATTAATTAACATTTAATTAAAATTTAATTAATTTAATTAATTATGAATAGATATTGTAAAGGAGATTAAAATAATTTTTTTCATTTAACTCATAAATTTAATAGATATCTTATTTTTGTTTAATATTTAATTATTATCTTTATTAAAAATATAATTAAATTAGATTAACAGTTAAATAGATTTATCTTTTTATTTAAAATTAAAAATTAAAAACTGAAAACAAAAATTTAAGAATCACATTAAAAGAATTGATTTGCAGCGTAACAGCCCCTAATTAAATTATGTTAATCATCTTATTAAAGAAGTTATTGATTTAGAGGACGTACCTAAAGATTTTTTTTTTTTTTTTGACTCCAGATACACGATTAAGTTATGATGCTGGCATGCACTTACCTGTCGCTTTTTGTGAATGCCCTTCAATTCCTAGAGCAGATAAGATTCCATTTAGAGAGCTTTACGTGTTTTACTAAGACAGTCGACACACGTACTATGGTCCCTCCCTTCAGATGATTATAATCATTGCAGATGTAGTCATAATGGATTTTAGACTGAAAATAGTAGGGATATAACTAAACTTGTAAGTAGTAGGGAAGACGCTGTAACATGACTCACTCTCGTCGGCTCGATCCCTTAAATTTTATTTTTATCATTAAAGGAAAACTGCCGAGGCAGATTACAAAATTAGTCAGAGAAAGTTAGTTTCTGACGTATCTTCAAAGAAGAGATAGTGACCCCTTAAAGGTGCAATATCAAAATAAGTTAGACCTATTATAAAAATTGTAGCCTGAATGACAAGCCAGTAAGTACTTCTATTACTCTCACAGTAAACATATCGGTGAACAATAAACTCCCTTAATTTTTAGTTGGTAATAAAATGGTAAGCATACAAGTCAAACGAGCAACCAAAATCAAAATTCTCGGTCATGTTTGGCAGGTTCATCGCCTTTTAACTCTTTAACTGGTTGGACTCGTTGTCCACGAACTTAGAGGCAATAAAAGTCCAAAAGTTGGAATAGAAGTCATAGAGGCAAAATTGATTGCGATTACATTTGCATCATTGTTTGGCATGTAGAACTTGCCTTTCCTTGCAGGCTATGTGCAGGTAGTGACCAATATCATCATAATTTTTATTTATTTAACTAATAAATTTATAGATTGTTAATGAATATGGCTAATTAAAGATTTTATGTAGGTCACTTGTTACGCTTGTCTTTGAATGTAATAACTAAGAAGAAAGCCGCCACCCCAAATCCAATCAATTACCAAAGCTCTTGGCTTCTCTATAAATAGCTAGAGGAAACGCACAAGGAGAGATAGGGAAGAAATGGCATTAAAGACAGCGAGACCATTATTATTATTAACAATTCTAGGGGTTGTGCTTCTTGATGGGCTGCTCTTTTGTATGGCAAATCCGCATATTCGGTACTATGATTTTGTAGTAAGTGGCAAAATTTGCACTTCCCTTCTCCTCATGTTCAATGTCTTACTTTGCTTTAGGTGTCCAATGTCTCAGACCAAAGGCTTCTTACCCCTTCCTGTTTGTTGTTTTCCCATAACCTACATAATCTCTCCATTTTTTTAGCGTGTGAAACCATGAAGCCTTTCAGTGGTCTAAATCAAATAAGATACATATAGCCGTTCCAATGCCTTCTTTTGGAGGATTTGATGATCCAGTTCTAATACATAACTTAAATACGATAAAAACAATCACTAAATAAGAACATAAAATTTATGAACTGATCCAACCTGTTTTTTCTTTTTGTGAAATTAGGTATTATTTTGTTCACATGATGAGATAGGACAAATGTCAACATCTTATTTAATCTAATATTGCAGTTACAAGAGACAAACTTTACAAGATTGTGCAGTAGAAAGAGTATGCTCACTGTGAATGGAAGCTTCCCTGGCCCAACATTAACAGTTCACAAGGGAGACACCATTTATGTGAATGTGCACAACCAAGGAACTTATGGTGTTACTCTTCACTGGTAATCTATGTCACTTCACTTTTCTGCAGCTTTTTGCTTTCGTAGTCGACAGAGCAGCCAAATTCCCAACCTCTAGCGTCACCATGAAAAGCTTTCTGCTGGATTTCCGTTTGAATGGCTTGTTAGTTGACTGTGAGGGCTATACATGAGAATAAATTATATTTGCAACTCAAAATGGGTTTTAGTTCTGTAACTGACTAGCTTCTGCTACAATAATTGTCTAATCTAGTTTGGTAAAAGTTTGATTTATAATATGGTCCCCCATGGATAACGTGCTCAAATTAGCAAGATGATAGATTCGTGGATTCAATCTTAAGGATTTGGATAATATAAGGTGACAATTTAATCGAATGCACAAACATGATTGTGACCACTTAGAGAAAGGACTACATGACTTTTCATCAAGTTCATTTTCAACGTAGAAGAAAGAGCAACGGGGAAGCGATAAGATAATTAAATTCTGTGTCAGTTATCTACATGTACCATTATTAAAATTGATAGCGTTAAGTATGTAACTGATCATATCAATTTTCAATATACAGGCATGGAGTGAAGCAACCAAGGAATCCCTGGTCAGATGGTCCAGAGAACATCACACAGTGCCCTATTCAACCAGGGAAAAACTTCACCTACGAAGTCATATTTTCAACAGAAGAAGGAACTTTGTGGTGGCATGCTCATAGTGATTGGACACGAGCCACAGTCCATGGCGCTATTGTCATTCTGCCCTCCATTGGGACTAATTTTCCCTTTCCTGCACCTTATGCTCAGCAAACTATTGTGATTGGTGTGGCTCTATTTCCTATACTCTTGCCTTTTTTTTTTTAATTTCCACTTAATTTGGAGAGATTAAAGCTCCAAAGCTCCTCTTTCCCCAGCATGATATTACTGACGTCGTATTAACAAGTTTAGGACTTATTTGATTCTATTTTTATTTTTTTGTCTTTGATTTCTTTTTTTAAAATATATCAAAATTATATTTAAAATATTATTTTAATTTTTAACACAGTTTGATTTCATGTTTTAATTAGATAATTTTATTAAATTATTTATTATTCATTAGAAGATAATTCATTATAATTAAATTATTAAATTTTATAATAAAATTTATTGCAAAACTAAAAATATATTTTTAAAAAGTGAAATTTTTGGTTATTAATATATTTTGAAACCTAAGAGTCTAAAAATTAAAATTTAGATAACTATTATTATGAAATTAAAGTATTTTAATTTTTATTCATTTAGTAATTCAGTTTAATTATTATATGATATTAAAATAAAGTTTGCTATTTAAATAATAAAAATTAATTTTCTCTAAATATTTAGTGCTTTGTTATTGTTAACAAATAAAAATGCACCCAGGATTATTATTAATAACAACTAAATAATTTTTGTTTTATTAAGAAAGACAATAAAAATAAAAAACAAAAACAAAAATAATAAAAATAAAAGTAAAACCAAACTCATTCCTTGATAATTTGGGTTTTTTTTTTTTTGAATGTGATCTGTTCCTCACAGGTATCACAAGTAAACTGCATGCCTAGACTAAGTTATGCATATAAACGCTAACAGCGGGACAATTATTTGACCTCTTATTAACAGCATCATGGTTTAAGGGATCGGTGGAAGATATCATAACCTATTCTCTTGCAACTGGAGGTGAACCAAACACATCCAACGCTTTTACAATAAATGGTCAACCAGGAGACCTCTACCCTTGCTCCAATGGTGAGCACCTGGCTTTCCTAAAACATTATGTCATGTAATAAAAATAAATTATTTCTATTAAAATGTACTACTTTAACTGGACACATAATATATGTGAATGAAAACATGTATTTAGTAAGATTGTGACGACAACTAGGTAATATTTTTGGAAATCTGCATGTTCTTCTCATTGCAGGAACTACGTATCATATGCTCGTAGAGTACGGAAAGACCTATCTCCTCCGGATCATTAATGCTGTGATGAACAGAGAGCAATTCTTTGGAATCGCAAGCCACACCTTAACAGTAGTTGGACAAGACGGGGCATACATAAAACCAATAACTACAAGTTACATTATGGTAGCTCCAGGCCAGACCATGGACCTCTTAGTCAAGGCAAACCAACCGCCTAGCTACTATTACATGGCTTCTTCTCCATTCTCTGATACTATTGTTCCATTTGACAACACCACCACCACAGCCATCCTCCAATACAATTCAAACTGCACGCGCCCACCGTCGATTCCTTTCCCAGACTTACCGGGTTTTACAGATGCTGCTGCAGCCAGAGCTTTCACTAGTCGCATTAAGAGCTTAGGTGGTGGTAGAAATCATCCTGTTAACGTCCCCAAAAATATTAACCAGCGTCTATATATTACCGTTTCTGTTAACGTACTGCCTTGCCCTGATGCCTCTTGTGCGGGACCAAATGGTGATAGACTTTCTGCAAGCATGAACAATATTAGTTTTGCAACCAAACCCATGAGCATCCTTGAAGCATATTACAGGTATTACCTTATTACTCTTCTTTTTCTTTTCTTTTTTTGAAGAAGAGCATCAGAATCTTCTGACTTAATAATGGTAGAAGGGGTTAAAAGCCTTATAGCACCAAAACAAAAAAGAAATGCATTCTAATGTGTAGATACTAATGTATTTTGTCATCATTGAGATGCATGCACCTGATAAAGGAACAATGACACCATTTTGCAGGAACCTGAGCGGAGTTTTTGACAAAGATTTCCCGGATAATCCGCCTTTCTATTTTGACTTCGCGGGAAACACAACCAGTGTTTCTGACTACACAGCAATAGGGACAAAGGTTAAGATGTTAAATTATGATGATGAAGTTGAGATTGTGTTTCAGGGGACAAATCTGAGTGCTGCAGAGAACCATCCCATGCATATACATGGTTTTAGTTTCTACTTGGTTGGCACAGGCAAGGGGAATTTTAACAACGTTACTGATCCAAAGAATTATAATTTGATTGATCCACCATTAATCAACACTGTGGGTGTTCCTAAAAACGGATGGGCTGCCATCAGATTTCTTGCTGACAATCCTGGTAAATTCTTCAGTAGTTCTTATTGGATAAGCTCCAATTTTTACCCAACGTTTTGCTGACAACCCTTACGTAATTGGATTTTGGTGACGGAAGATACTTTAAATATCATTTACCCTCATTTATAAGTTCATTACCCCACAAATTTTACGCCATTTTTTTAAAAATTGCATAGTTACATGTGACAGACATGGATATTGATTCTTAACATTAATATTGCTCAGGAGTATGGTTCATCCATTGTCACTTGGATCGCCACATGAGCTGGGGAATGGACATGGTCCTCATTGTAAGGAATGGAAAAACTATGGCTAAACGTCTTCTCCACCCCCCTGCGCACATGCCTCCTTGTTCATAATCATTCTTGAATTCCGTCAACTTTACATCAACAGATTCATCAATTATAATTCCAATTAGAGAACATTTCGCTTTGTGATTGTTTCCCGAATGATGGTATCTGTAGCAAGAATGCTTATTTTGGTATGATTGAAGTTGTTTCTTTTTAAGATTAATAAACTTTTTCTGTATGAAAAATATTGAATGCAATGAGATGCTATTTTTCCGTTTCATCTATGTATGGAGCTAATTGATTAATGTCTTATCTTTCCCTTTAGATTGACTGGGTTTTGATATGCAATTGCTAACTATTTGGTTTCACCTATTTTTGGTAAGCTAATTTTGTTTGATTTAAAAATTCTCAAACTTCAATAGCCAAATTTAGACTAAAGGTTAAACCAAACTCAAACTCCTAACATATATAAGTTTTAATAACAAAAAATAAATAAAATGAAATTATCGAATTAAAATTGATTGACAATTAAATTAATTTGAAAACAAAAATTTTTATCAAAATTTTCAGTTAAAATTTTTGGATTCCATTTACAAAAACTATAAAGTATATTTATAACTACATATTTGAAATACAATATTTAATGGAATTGAAAAAGATTAAATAATAAGGAGGAAAAAATTCTAAAATTATATTTGATGGGAGCAAAATTTATTGAATTTCATTAAAATCAAAATTTTATAATAAGTTTTAATTTTTTTGGTCTAATTACAAATGCATGATACCAAAATTAATTTTATTAATTCAATCTTAACTCATACATTAAATAGGTTATTGAAAGGAGGCTTTATTTATTCTATCTTTTTATTAAAGTTAAGTAGCTGATTTTATTTAGTAGGTTTAATACTAAATTTTATTTTGACTTCCAAGCTTTTATAGACGACTAGCGTCGATCGGGAATTTTATATATTGTGCGCTACCTATAATTATAGAATAAAATTTGTTCTCCTCTAATTACTAAAAGAAGAAGATGTCGTTACTAAGTCTTACTATTCATGTTGAAGAAAAATAAATGTATGACTCTCTGATTACTAAAAGGAGAAGATGTCATTACTAAGTCTTACTATTCATGTCAAAGAAAAATAAAATACCAGATAAAATTTCTCCGTAAGCCTGTTACAGGCTGTAATGAAACTAGCTGGGAGGTAAAGACATCAACCATGAGTTAACTTTTTCTTATTTTTTGGTCCTAGACCAGAATATTCTCAGTGCTGATTTGTAGGCACCTCACATGATAAGACAATTGACCCAAGAATTTAAGGCTGTTCCATACTCAAAATTAAGGATCGAATTTTTGACTTTTAGTTAAGGATGGATGAGTCCCTTCCACTCAACCAAACCCTTTGAATTATCATGAGTTAACTTTATCTCTATGATAAAACTTTAATAAAATCACATCCTTTAAGGTTCCATTAATTTTTATTAAAATGACATCCTTTAAGGTTCCATTAATTTTGAAAGTTTCAGAAATTTTAAAAAAATTGGCGATGTTTGCATTTAAGTCCTCATTCGATAAGCCATCAGGCTGCACAAGCTGTTATCTGAATCGTGATAGGTTGATCCTAGAATGATTAACCTCTACTATAGGCCAAATAATGCTAGACTCTATCTCAAAGAGCGATGACCTAGCATAGCTCCCATGTTACGATGTCCTCTTTATTTTGCCATTATGTTTGGTAGTTGTAACCGTAAAAATTATAAATTTCTCTTCTTTTAATTTTGAAATAAGGTCTTTTCAATTTTGAATCTGAATCAATAAGTTTTTTAGGACTATTCTTGGTATCTAAATCCTGAAATTCAACCAACAAATAAAAGATCATAAAAATAGTTCTAAAATAAATAAATAAAAATAAGCAAATTAATAAAAATAAAAGTATTCCTAATATTTTAGTTTCCAATTTCCAAAAACTTGATTGCGATATATATCTTATCAAAACAATAATAAAGATTGCTAAAAAAAGTACACCTATCTTTCCTACAATATAGTTTAATGAGTAAGAGTTTCGATCCTACAAGAATTACAAGTATAAGTACTAGCTTTTATTATCTAATCAAACAAAATAAACGATTGTTTTTAAAAATATAATTAACTAAACCAAAAATTCAAATGTAAATTAACTAACTAAATTAATAAACAAAAATAAAGCAATTGAAGATAAATAATATATTGATAAAAATTCCCCTAGAATCTTCTTATGTTTAGATTTATATAGTTTCAATGACAAATCCTAGTTTTTTAGATTGATAGAAATTTCAAAAATATAATCATATTTTTTTCAAGATATACAAACCTATGCTTAAGCTGGTTGATTAAAATATCTTTCTAATTAAAACTCTAGGAACTTATTCTATGACTTTCCTTGATATATAAATGATACTCTAACTAGAAAATTAATGTGGACGTACCTCTATTATTTCATATAATTCTAATTATTTTTGCCTTGATCTTTTCATACATATAATTTCTTAATCCTTATATATCAAATATAAAATTGAATCACACCGTAGCATATTTCAATTTAATTGTCAAGTATAATTTCAGAAGATATCTTTTTTTATTAAATAAAAGAATCAATCTATTAATAGATTTGAGGGTTCGTTCCATCTAAGTCTATCCTAACTTAGTTCATACTAAGAATAAGAAACCCAACAATAATTTGAAAAAAAAAAGATACAAAACGTTTTCACGAATTCTTAAAATCTTGTTATTTCGTTTAATAATTATATAATCCCCTTTTTGTCTCTAGAGTGGCTTATTTCTTGTCCCAAGATCCTCTAGTTCGAATCTTAATGATTTTTCTCTTATTTTGCTTAATTCTCAAGTCTCTTTTTAATCTTTACAAAACCCTGAAAATTCAAAGACTTTTAGCCTTCTTCTTAACTGAATAAAATCCTAATTTTTGTAAAAATTATTACCAATATGGTTCACCAACATGGATACTTAGAAATAAAGGTCTAAAGTTTATGAAAGTGTTCAGGTCGTGTTCTTACATGTGGTAAGTTCTTTATGAAGCATAATGAACTACTAGCCTAAATAAGATAGAACGTTAGTGTGGAGAAGTTGATACAAATCAAGAAAATTAATACTGATACGAAAATAGAAGCTATCAATTGTTATTGGATTCATACAGCTTAAATAGCATACAGCAGTGGTTAACATAAAGCTATATAAGGTTAGTGGATAAAGGTTAGGATATGGAGCTGTTAGACTATACATGTGTTAACGGATATGAATATGAGATTGAGAGAAAGGAGGAGATAAAATAGATATGTAGATAAGGTAGGTAGATCAAGAGTGATTTACGTCAATATGCCCCCTCAAGGTGGAGCATGGAGATTCGTAATGCCCAACTTGGATAGTAGAGAATGGAATTGATCTCGGCCAAGTGCTTTGGTGAAGAGGTCAGCTGGTTGGTGTTTGGATGATTTGTGAGCAGTGTGTCTAGTGCCAGTTTGAATGTGTTCACAAATAAAGTAGCAATCGATCTCGATATGTTTGGTGCGTTCATGAAAGATGGGGTTGTCAGCTATATGAATGGCATATTGATTGTCACAGTAAAGTTGAGCTGCAATGGAAAAAGAGACATAGGTCTTGAAAGAGGTGATGTAGCTATAGTAACTCACTGGTTGTGTGGGCCATAGCACGGTACTCTGCTTCAATGAATGATTAAGAGACAGTGGTATGTTTCTTAAACTTCCAAGAGATTGGAGATTGACCCAAGCTATGAAGTAGCCTGTAGTTGATCGTCTTGTGGTTGGACAACTTGCCCAATCGAAATCGCAATAGATGTTCAGTTGGAGTGTGTTATAGCTTGACAGTAAAATAACTTGACTGGGAGAAGTTTTAATATATCGAAGGATTTTCATAGCAGCATTAAGATGGGGTTGTCATGGAGTATGGAGGAATTAACTAAGCATTTAGACTGAGTAACTGAGATCAGGCCTTGTGATAGCCAAGTATAGAAGTCTTCCAATAAGGCGACGGTATTATAAAGCTCCTTTGTCTTCTGCCAGCATATGTTTTTGCTCTATTGGAAAGGCAGCGAGTTTAGCAGCGAGCATACCTGTTTCATGTAAAATATCTAAACTATATTTACATTGGGAAAGAACAATACCTTGTGGAGAGCGAGCTACTTCAAGCCCAAAAAAGTATTTTAAATGGCCAAGGTATTTGATATGAAATTTTCGATGGAGTTAGGTTTTGCAATGCATTAATCCGCTTTGTGTCATCGCCAGCAATAATGACATCATCAACATAAATGAGAATAGCAACAAAACTACCAGGTCGATGAGAAGTAAAGAGAGAGTGGTCAGCTTTAGATTGCTTGAACCCAAGGGCAATAAGTGAAGATGTGAACTTCTCAAAC
>JANTPM010000003.1:26498528-26511840 GCA_025434745.1 Erythroxylum divaricatum
TGAAAAATCCTTTTGTTTTTGCTATTCTCCTCCCCTAATCCGACCCTTGTCCAATCTTTTGCTTATATCTTTTTTGTCCGACATCCGATTGACTTAGTTTTTGAAGTGTTGGATTCCTAAGACAATTATCTACATTCTCATAGAAAATTTGTGATTTTTTAGATTAAATTGAGGAATATTGATTTAATCAAAGTGAGTTAGATATTTTTATGAACATGGTTCAGTCTTTTGAGAAATGCTTGATCTGTGGAGATCCAGTTAAGTTATTTGTTGTTGAAAATTAAAATAGAGACATGGGGCTACAAGTATTTTGAAGGAATTGAATTTCAATTTAGCCCCTAAGACTTCCAATTTCTGAATGGAAGTCGAGTTTAGTGTGCAGTCTTGGATTAGACAAATCTTAAAGTATTTTGGCCATAATTTTTTCTCTAGTAATCCAAATGAAGTGATTCTTAATTTGGATTAAACTAGAAAGATAAGGCTACAATTTGTCTGAAGGAAGTGAATTTTAATTCAGTCTCTAAGAATGTCAATTTTCAGATGGAATTAAAGTGCTGGAAAATATTTTAGCATATGAATAACCAGAAATGTTTGGAGCATAACTTTTGACGTAGTGCACCAAATTAAAGATTTTTGTGGTGTTATGAAATTAATACAATGAGGAACATTTCTATAGAAGGAAGTTTTGGCAAATTCCTTCAATTTGATGGTGAGAAAAAAGTCCTAAAATAAGCACGAATTGAAATAAAATTCAGGGGAAATTTTGGAAGTTTACTTAAAGAGATAAGTTATAAGGCATACAAGGAAGGGCTTAATGCTCTTTTTGCAATCAATTAAAGACAAATGAAGTGGTTGTCGTTTAAGAGGTGCAACCCACGAAATTATAAGGAAAAGAACAAAGGAAGAAAGGAGAAGAGAGCATGTTCGGTGGAGAAGAAGAAAGGGGAAAATAGCTAGGGTTTCACATTTTGTGGGTTTCAAGCAAGGTTTTCGTTGATTCATGAAGGAAAAGGTGGAGGATGATGAAAGCTTCCTAAGGAACCAAGAAAAATCCAAAAATGGTGAAGAATGAGGTAAGACTCAAAATTTTAATTTGTGAAATTTGGAAGTTTTTTTGGTTTAGATACCTTGGAAATGGTATAGGTTTGTTATTTCTAAGCTCAATTTTGGTGTTTATGCTTTTTTGTGATGTGTAATTTGGGTGAATTTGGTTTAGGAAATTTTAACTTGGATGAAGAAAAGAAGTAATGGAGAAATTGATGCTTGGGACAAAGTTCTAGCATGGAAATGAGGTGGGTAATGTGTTTATATCTTGAATTATAAGCTACCATTGTGATTTTGAAAAATCAAGAAGCAAAATGTTTATAAATTAATGTTTATGTTAATGTTTGAAAATTATGATTTTCGAATGATAAAATTCGTTGATTTTGGAATGATTGGAAAATTTCTACAATTGTTTCGGGCATTTTAATAAAATGATTCAATTGTTACTTTCAAGGGTTTTGAATGATTTGATAAAATGGGAATAATTGTTTGAATTCATTATGCTTGAAGGATTTGTTACTTATGAAAAGTGATACATTGGTTCATTTATTTATTTATGAACGATTTTGATAAATTATCAAAAGTATTGCTTACTTTGTTTATGAATTGTTATGAATTGAATATGATTTTGAATTGTTATGAAATTGATTGATGAATTGTGGTTTGCTATATGACATGTGTATGGAGAATTGCTATATGAAAGTATGTGCAATTGTGAATATTAATGTGTCTAGTATGACACGATATGAAAAATTAAGTTTTCAAAATGTGCTTTTGGGCAATCCGATTTTCAAGTATGACTTACGTGTTATATGGGTTTGGTTAGGTCCCATAAGTTTAGTCAAGTGCGCACTTGTCTGTTTTTAAAAAAGGCTTCTCCCACCTGCCGACTAGTGGCATTGGAGCTTCGATTTCGGACTCTCATAAGTTCACGGCTACACTGGACCGCTATGCGGGAAAGTGTAGTATGTTCCGTTCACGGTTGCACAGGACCGCTATGCGGGAATGTGCATTACATTCCGTTTTGGACTGACCCAAACCATTCTGAAGTGTTATGTGATTTTTGATTTGTTTCTAATGTGATGCATTCATGTTTTTGATTTTATTTATGAATTGTTAAAAGTTTTAGAATTTCGAGGAATGAGAATTTGATGTTTTCAACCGTGAAAGCTTTGGAAAACCGTTTATAAATGATTTGAATGTTTTGAAAAGTTTGGAAATGAGTTTTTGATAAATCTCCGAATGTGAAATGTTTATAAATGACAAACTGCTTGAAAAATAATTTTTGCTTATTTTTCGATTTATAAACATGTTATCTACGATCTATAAGCTCACCTCCCTTTCATCCCCATCTCTAGGTATCGAGCAGGAGATCAGTTGAAATAAGTCAAGACTTTGTTCGATTTTGTTCGTTTTGTGTTTTATGTATTTGGAATTATTGGTATTGTATATGGCATGGAATGCCATTAAATTTTTTAGTGTATTTTTTTTGGAATGAAAATGAATTCCAAACTTGAGTAAGAAATTTTGCATGAATATGGTATATGAAATTGGTATATTGGTTTGTATTTGGATCGAATTATGAATTTGAATAAGGACTTGAATTATGAAATTGTGTATGATTATTTATGATTTGTATATTTGAATTGAGAAATGTGAATTGGATATGGATAATGTGATTTGGATTGATTATGGATTCCGGACAGGAGGTCCGAGAAATTGTATGGTTTGATTAAGCTGGTTTATAGAAGTGAGTTTTAAACTATTTGCAGGTTTTGGGTTTGGTAGGATACAGTCGTTATGCTGCCTGATTTTGGTATGGTAGTATGGATAAGTAGTATTAGCAAAAGAAAAAGAAAAATAAGAATAAGATAGATGTTTTGTTTTAAAGATGAGATTGAGTTATGGCATGATTAAGAAGAATCGAATAAATTAAGTTTTTGTTTGAGGATGAATTTCCAAAAAGGGGAAATTATATTGTTCGATTTGTATAAGATTGAATAAAGATGAAAAGAATGAAAGAAAGAAAGAAAAGAAAAGAAAAAAAATTATACCGATTTTGGATTTAGTTTTAGTCTTAGGGTTTCCAACGCTAATTTGGTTTTCTTAAGTTTCTTACGATTCTAGGATGTCGGACAATTTGATTCAGTTTGATTAAACCATTTGTGGGCTTTGATTCGATTCGCCTTTGATCCGATTAGATTCATATTCGATTCGTTTCCGATATGTTTTCGGTTCCATCTCTTTGTTTTGTCTTTGTTTTTTTTTTCTATTTTCTGGTTGGGGTCCGGTGTTCGAGATCGGGTCCCAACATTTTTCCTAGTTTCTTGATCTATTTTTGGTATGCTATCACTTACTGGTTAACTGATTCTTTTACATGATCCTAACATAAGATTACAAGTAAGAAAATTTATCATTTCATACTAGTTTGGTGATAAACAGAGGGTAATCACACTAGGAACAACATAATATCTAAGTATAACATTACTATTATTGTGTAATAAATAACAAAGGGATATATCTTATTTAAAATAAATTAAATTAAATAAAAAGATTTAAATTCCATCATAAACAAACCAAACACACACTCCTCATCATTAACATCTTCTGAGCTAGGCTCTTTATCTCTTTCCTGCTTTTCATTCTTAAACACATACTCATTTTCCTCCTTTATCATTTCTATCTCTCTTATTGGGACATTGAGATGCCATATATCCTTTCTCTAAATACTGAAAACACTTGATCTTATGATTCCTAGTTGTAGAAGCAAAATCAACCTTAACTTTCTTTACATTAGAAGCCTATACTTTTAGCTTAGTTACTTTATATTTAGGCTTTAGAGCCTTATCCTCCTTTCTACTGTAAGATTTTGTCCATAATAAAGAATAAGAATTAGACACACCTAAATACTCCTACTCTTTCCTCATTATTTAGTTCTTTGCATTTGGACATTGTTCTGCTTTGGGTTAGAGTCATGTCGTACTTTCGCAAACAAAAATTAGTAACAAAAACTCTCCCTCTCATGTTTGCTCTCAAAGGTTTAACTTAAATCTTAACATAACTATTAAGGTTTTTTTTATAAATTAGACAATCTAAATCAAAAGAAAGAGTTTAAATCTTTTTCCCTTCTTCAAATACTCTTAAAGAAGCAAACTATAGGCATGAAACAGAAAAGGAATGAAATTAGAAGCCAATAAACAAGCAAACTCAAAATAAGAAATTGAGTTTGAGGAAACCCAATTAGAATCAATAACGAAATGAAGAATTTGACAAAGATGAGATGGCAACAAAAACAAAACTAACTAAATAAATATATTATATTTGGAAATACGATTTCTTTTCCTTGTTGGAATATGGTTAAATATTTCTTTAATTCTCGATGTAATTGCTAGCCTATTTGTATTTGTTTTAGATTAAATTTTATAGGATTTTTCTTCATAAAACTTTGTTAAACTTTCTTTTTTATTGACCTACAACTTAAGAAACAAGGAAAAAAATTAAGAAAATTTTGTTCTCTATGAATCTTTAAGAAAGACATGAACAAACAACCTATATTGTATATATAGATAATGACATTAAGAATGAACCTTAACATAAAATTGAGCTCTAATACCATATTCTGATATAAGCCTTACGAATAGAGCTAGTGAGATTCAATATCAATATGATAGGACCTAGGATCATTCTATAAAAATAAGTTAATCCAAGAAACAAACATGAAGCACACAAAAGAAAGATATGAATCACCACATTCAAAAAAAGAAAGAATTGTGAGTGATAAGATTCTAAGATTTTGATCGTCACTAGTAAGCTAGATAAGATTGAAGTTTTTAGAGAACCTTGAGTAGAAGTGCTTTAAAAAATTAAAGAATAATCTTCAAGTGGTTTGCTTAATCACTAATAATGCCATATATCAATTACAAGAATTTTTAAGCCTCTTATATACGTAAAACTCTTAATACTAGAGTTATAAAATAATAGGAGACTGATGCCTATCTTAGACCATAATTGACTTCAATTTTATTTTGGGCAAAAATACGTACAACCAAATACTAGTTTGACATTGGTTACATGTTGAACTCTAATACAATTTTTTTAAATAAAACTCTAGTCTATAAAAAACTTGTGAAAGAAAGGTTCTAATTACAGAGATGACTTTAATATTGGTTATATACTATTTTTTATTACTGCATCAATAGTGCAAGATTGGCACCAATTATACTTAGAGTCTAGCACTAGTTATGATATGTAATAATGATTCTTCATATTTATCCTTCACTAGATCATCATTATAAATTTACTTCCAATCTCTAGATGTAGCAAAGCCTCACTCCGTATATAAAGATCCATTATTAAGTTATTAAGAGCTTCTTTATCCTTCCTTGCCCTTTCTGTTAATGATCTGTTAATATTCTTCAAAGGATAACTATTAGCCTTCGAAGCTCAAGTAATTGCTATTGATTTCCATCACCTCCCCTATACTTAAATTATCCTCAATGGAAGACTAATAAGAACAAAAATAAAGAAATAATATATAAACTTTAGAGAATGGGGGAAGAAAATAAGAATAAGATACATAAAAATAATAAAAATAATGAAAAAGATACATAAAAAATCAAATAACATATAATAGATAAAAAGTAAGTAACATAAATAAAAATGAAGTGGGTTTTGAATTACAAAGGGAAGAAATAAACATAAATACAATAAACTAAAAAAATTGACATCTAATCAGCTAGTTGTTGCACCATCATCACTAGTTTCTTGATAGATAGAAAATATAAAGTGCATTTTAGAAAGAAATGAGAATCTTGCCGAAGGGGATGGGATATAAAAAAGGAAAAGGTATGACACTCCTAAACAAGGACACAATATTTCTCAATAGCACTCTGTATAATTAGTTAAAAATCAATAAATATAGTTTAATATTCTATTATTATTAGCTGGAAGTAGTTAGTAGCTACAAATCTCTTTTAATAATTTAGTCTATGCAATACCTAAAATCAATATAATTGATAACTACTGATGTACAATAGTTAGAATATAATATTAGTGATGATGTTATAATTATTTAACAATTATACTTATTTATGCTACTTTTTCATTCACTAGAGAGCTAAATAATTATTCATTTTAGTTTTATTAATTTTGATGAGAGATTAATGAATTATAGATTCTATTTATTGTATTATAGGCTCATTTTGATCATAATGTTGACTTTTGACAACTCTTTCTATGAGCATGTTAAAATTGAGTCATTAATTATACATTATTCATAAACAACGTTCAACCTCACTATTTTATGTCGGAAAACATGTTGGAATGATTATGTGAATAGATTAAGATCATAACTTAATTAAAATAGGAATAAATACGATAAACAAATTGTCATTATAAGTTTAAAAAAAGGAAGTTATAATACAAAACACTCACTGACCGTATGTTACAAATTTAATTTATAACTAAGAACCTATAAGATTGGAATTTTCATAAGCTTCACTCTTGGATTCTTGAATTTGTTTCTTGATATATGAAACAAAAAGATTGATGAGTATTTGTAGGTGAATCAAACTAATTATATCCATATTTTTCAATTTTTTATAGGTACCATACATTATAATATTTACCTTTATTCCAAAAAAATGTTTATCTTTATTTAGATATTTTATGAATAATATCTAGATTATTCCAATAATCTTCAACTTGATAATTTGATTAAGAAGCAATTAATCTTCACACCATCTTGTCATTGTTATATTGCTTACATTTCTATTAAGTCGTATAAGGAAAAATACCAAATAAACTTGTCACTTTTGAGTATTTTTTTTGGATAAAATTTTTATATGATCTTTGGTATAGACATTTTTCATAACAACAGTTCCTTCTTCCACTTTGCTCATAGAAATTACGCTTGTATATGCTTGATTTTTTAACGAAATGTTGGATTCCTTGCTAATTGCAAGGCACTTTGATTTTCACAAAATAATTAATCTTTCCATTGTTTTTGTCTTAGATCTTCTAAAACCAATGTAAACTATATTACTTCTTTATTAAATCATTTAGCTACTAAATATTCCTCTTTTATTGTTTATGTGCTCATAACTGATTGTAGCTTTGATTAGTAATTTACAACCCCATTAATAAGAATAAAAACATAACATGTAATGAATTTGTTTTTATCAAAGTCACTTGCATAATTAATTGCAATATAAAAGGTCCTCTTAATTTCTGTAGGATTTTCTTTACATCATTTTAATGTTCTCTTCCAAGATTCACCATGTACTGACTAATCATTATTAGAACTCCCCATGGAAGATGTATATGATAATTATGACATCTCCACCCCCTCATCTTTATTTTTAGGACTCATAGTGGAAGATAACATGAGATTAATAAGAAAAGGGGCAAATATTGGCATATTGAAGCATAAAAAAACCTTTTTTTAGGTAGTTTCTTTGAGAAAGCCAAACCTTCTCATTATTTATTTCCTATTGAACTTGTATCATAAGAGTCTAGTTTGATTGTCTCAATTTTTTATTTCAAATTCCCTATCCAACTTTGTTTCTTTATTATAATCTTTATTAGGGCCTATAACTAACATATTTTCTAGATACAATAACATATGTATGCATTAGCTTTGTTGTATCCAAAGCTCATGATACCAAAACCTCTATACCTATTTAAGATCATATAAATAATTTTTTCCATTTACAAGCCAAACTCTCTTTTACTTGTTCTTCAAGGCCTTCTAATTAGAGCATATAGATTTCTTCTTTAAGATATCCATAAAGAAAAACTATTTTCAGATCTAACGAATCTAGATATAAGTCAAATAAATTACACTTTTCTAGATCAACTCTGATTATAGTAAGTTAATCTACAAGAAAAAATATTTCTTATTCCTTCTTTTTAAGCATACCTTTTACTACCAATCTTGCACGATGTTAATCCACTTGATATTTATAACTTCACTTGATCGTGAAGACTAGTTTATTATTAACTATATTCTTTCTTTGTGGTAATGGTAGAAGTTACCAAGTTTTAATTTTTATGAAGAGCTTCAATTCTTTATAGGTTACTATTATTCACTGAGAGACATCTAGATTATTAAGTGCTTCTTAGAGAGTTAATGCTCTGTGTTCTCTATTAAAAAGTTGCATGCTATACTACTCTCCATTATATATTCTGAGTGTCAGTTTGCGGGTCTTTTATGCAATCTGATTAACAAATTTTTGGAGATTTAGACTCAACTAGTTCTTCAACATCCAGCTTCAGTGCTACTTTCAAAGAAATTTGAAATTCCTTTCTATTTGTATAATAGTCTCTAAATTTCTTTATAAAGTGTTATTTTCTTTATCTTTGTAATTTATCTTCTACAAATATGAATTCCCTACTGAAAATAAACTTGTGGGAAATGGAATCCCAAAGTGATGCCCCTTCGCTCTATCATCATATCTTAAGAATAAGCATTTCTTAGATTTTAGATCTAGTTTTATGGTTTATTTGGCATTATACGTCACGTATGTAGGACTTTTAGACACGTAGACGTTAGAATAATCCACTATCTTTCTAATCCACAACTTCATCATTTTCTTTAATTTAATTATAGTTGATAGAACCAGATTCACTATATAATAGGCAATATTGATTGATTTTGCCTAAAAAGCCTTATCTAGGCCTATAGCTCTCAATATTGCTCTTGTTCTTTCTAATAAATTTCCATTCATCTAGTCTACGACTCCGTTTATTAAGAAGTGTATTGACTGATGCATATTTGACCATAATTATACACCTATATTTAACATATTTTTCATAATATTTTGCATTTTTGTTTTATATTTTGTACTTAATTCATTCCAAGTTCATTTATAGGTCATAATTGCCTTTATTGACCAAAAGGAGACAAATTTGAATGAAATTGTGACATCAAACACAGATTTGAAGTAAATTGGAGATACATATCGTGTGTGTGGCCGTGTAAGCCTCTATGAATGTCTAAAGTTACAATTTTATGGGTTTTTGGAGCTAAACAATCACACCCTAGTTTTGGTTATAAAAAGATGTGAGTTGAGGCAAATTAAATGGAGCCAAATTTTGTAGCAGATTTGAGGTATGAAACATCAAGACAGGTGATAATTTTGATGAAGAGACAAGGAGAACATGAAGTTAACATCCAAAGAGATATGATAGAAGGATTTATTAAATCAAAACTTGTAAGAAGATCCAATAGAAGAGAAAGAAAGATTTAAAATTATGACCTCTTTATTTTATATTAGTTTCATAAATGTTTATCTTTGATTTCATTTTTTATGATTAGTAACTAAACGCGTTTAGTGTCTTGGTTTGATGAACCCCAGTTTAGGATAACAATGTGTTTTAATCTTTTCTTCACTATAATTATATTGATTGGTCTATTACGATTCAATTATGCATTTTCCTCTTGTTCTAATATATTTGGAATATTAGTGCATAATTTAATTTCATATAATTGAGATTGAGAAGTCTTTTATAAATCTACCATAATTGAAAGGACTTGATTGCTAACCTAGAGAAAGGTTGACATAAATACTTTGGATTAGGTTCAAACATAATAGTGAAATTCATAAATCGATATTGCAATCCTAGGCGTTTTAACTATAAAGACTTATATTAATTAACTAATATAATAGTTGAAAGTAGTCTTGAGAGAGTTATTAACATAACTTAGAAATTTTCTTAATCCAATAATCAATACTATAATTGCATGATAAAAGACTAATTATTTAATAATTTTGTAAGGGATTCATCACCTAGCCACCAATATTTGATATTGAATTTTCTGAGTAATTTCCTTGTCTTACGTTCGTTATTGTTTCTAATTTTAGTTTATTTGTTTAAGTTTTTATTTCTAACTAAAACTCAAGCATTTAATTGTTAAGCTAGATAATAAAAGAAGGGTAACTATTAGTAATTATAGTTTTTGTGAGATCCATATGTACTTACCTATACAAGCTACAACTATGTTGTGCACTTGTGGTTAACTTAATTATTGGTATAGAAACCACCAATCATGTATGTAATTGTGAACATTCTTTTGATGCATTCTCACTTACAAAACTCTCTTTCATTATATGTCCTTAAGCTCTTGATCTTTTTTCCATAATCAATTTCAACATGCATTTTAAAAACTTTGAATACTTATAAGACATTTACTTTCCTATTTATAGGGTATACCCAACACCTTCTAGAAAAATCATTAATGAAAGAGACAAAGTATTTTACTCCTTTATGGAGGAAACTTGTGTTTGCCAATACATTAGGGTGAACCAATTTAAAAACAAATTTGCTTCTTGAATTTGATGTTTAAATTTTACATTATTTTATTTACCTTTAATATAATGCTTAAAAGGAGGTAGTCATATCTTTGTAAGTTCAAGGAGTAGTTCTTTCTCAACAAAGATCTTCATTCCTTGTTTGCATATATGTCCAAGTTTTATATGCCATAATATTGATATCTTTCACTTAGAATATTTGAAGTGGCTTATTCTTTTACTTCTAGCAATGTCTCTCCCTTTAACTTTTACAATTTTTCACCTACCTTTTATCCCTTAATTAGTATCAGCATGCCTCGAATTATCTTTAAAATCCTTTTGATAATTTTTATTTTTCTCTAAAGATCATCTAGTCAACCTAGAGAAAATAAAATTATCTTTAAGTCCTTCATATGTCATAGTTCTTGAAGTGTACAGACTATACTATCATACATCTTTAACTTAAAGATTCCAATACCAACAACTTTTAGAGGATATTCATTAAAACAATACATAGATCTTCTAGATAAGTTTATAAAGATGGAGCCACTCTTTTCTAGAGGTTATGTGAAAAGTAGCTACAGATTTGTAGAGCCATATGTCAAATAGTAACTTCCTACTTTCTATTATTATAGCTATTTCACATCACCTAATATTGATTTCATCTAAAGTACTTGCAATATTTTCTTAAGAGCTCAAATTTTCTTATTTAAATTAGAACAATCCTTTTCTAAGTGATCCTTCTTTCCAAAATTGTAATAGTTTATTCTTCTTCTTACTTTTTTAATTTTGATCTACTATTATTTTCTCTAAATTGGGCCATGTTCCATTGATCTTTTACTTTTCACCATAAAGTTTTGACTTATTAGAAACTAGATTCCATATCTTCCTTTTTCATACGTTGCCTTTCTTCCTCTAAAGTAGTGGCTATAATGAACATTCATGTGACTCTATTCTTTAACCCAACTATGTGAGTTGATAGAATAGAGTAGTCAAATTATTTATATGGTTGGCCATTGAAGTGGATTCTAACATTTGAAGAGTTATAAAGTTTTCTCTTAAGGAAAGATTTATAATTGAGTGACTTGATCTTGTCAAACTTTGTGAGATGATCTCATATCTCATTTCCTTTTTTTTTTAATCTTCTACATTAGATAAAAAATTGCCAATAAAATTTGAATAAAGATTTGCAATAGCATTCATGTCCAATTCATTCCATATCTATGAAGTTCATTGGCCTTCTACAAATGTTTATGAGGCAATTATCCTTAAGGTTGTAAGGCAATTATCCTTTGTAATGATAACTTTTATCTTCAACTTTAACAACGGGAAATTATTCCCTTACAACTTCTCAATCTTAAGTTTAGTTGACATTGATTCTATGTCTAACTACTTTGAACTAAGAGAAATATATCCCTCTATTTTACATAAATAATAATTGTATATTTGAATAGTACCTCGCATTTTGAAAAAGTGAATAATATCTAACTTATTCTTAAGTGGAGAATCCACTATAAATGACAACCACATAACATATGATAAGTAGATATATACACCCTAATTAGGTTTTAATGGCACTTGTTAAAATGATGATTTAGGTAAAGTAAAATTACAACTCAATTAAGATTGGAGGAAATATTATGAGTAAAAAGAGGAACTATAATACAAACTCTCGCTCACTAAGTATAAGCTATAAATATTAATTTATATTTTATAACCTATAAGATTGGAATCTTTACAAGCTCTACTATTAGATATTTGAATTTGTTTGTTGATTGATGAAACAAGAAAATTGATGGCTATTCATAAGTGTATTAAACTAATTAAAGTCACACAATTCAATTTGTTATAATTACACTATATCCGAATATTTACTTTTGTACCACAAATTATTTATCTTTATCTAATTATTTTTATATGAATAATATCTAAATATTATTAGTAATATCTAAACTCTTCCAACAAAATACAAGTACCTACAGAACCACTAGCCAGCTAACTTACTTCATTTGACTAATGTAACCTGGTTAAACCGTAGTCTATATACATTTTATATTAAGTGATGTTTTAGTTGATTATTGGTCATTAGCAATTATAGTAATTCTAAGATACAGGAAACATAATGATTTAGTTATTGAGTAGACAGGCGAAAGATATATACTGTACCACCTATCCCACTAAAAGAAAAATATCATTCAGCGATAGAAATTTCTGACAAAAAAGTTTGGATTCCATCGATAATATAAATTAGCGACGGAATTAATCGATGGATAAAGGTGTCGTTAAAACAACCATAGGTAAATTTAGCGACAGATATATTATGTAATTGTCGGTAAATACATCGACGGATGACTATGACCATCGGTAAATTTACCTACGGACTATTTTTTCCGTCATAATATTTACCGACGGTATTGGTTATTCCATCGGTAAGGTTTTCAATGGCTATGATTGACCGTCGATGAGTGTATTAATGGTTAATAAAATTCTGACGGTAAAGTTGGCGATGACCGTCAATATTACCAACGGAACAAAGAGTAATTGTCAGTAAATATCATACATTTTACTGACGATTTATGGTGTTTTGTAGGTAAATATAATGGATTTTACTGACGTACTTTCATTTTTCATCAGTAAAGAAATTTAAAGATTTTAAAAAAAATCCCGGCATTAAATTTTAATTCAGGATCTTATGATTAATGCATAATTTTAACAGTTATGAATTATGTAACACCCCACTTCCGAGTGACCCGAACCCGATATCGTTGGTGATATCTGAGTCCGTGCCCCGCGAGGGTGGCGTACCACATCAGTCAGTTAAAACTCAGTATAACATTTTCTTCTCTCTCTCTTTTTTTTGAACCATTCATTAACGTGACATAAACAGTAAGAAACTTGAGACCATGTTCACAATTAATCATTTTCATTTATTACAGTCATCCAATAATAATTTACAATCAGTCAATGTGTAAAACAAT
>JANTPM010000003.1:26529039-26556397 GCA_025434745.1 Erythroxylum divaricatum
AACTCAAGATGAATCTCAGGAGGAGACAAGGTGGAAACTTGTTTATGGAGATGCATTCAGGGCACCCATCAATTTTGGATTGCTCTATGTGTATGTTGGTACAGGTGTACAGATCTTTGGAATGACACTTGTTACGATGATATTTGCTTTGCTGGGATTCTTGTCTCCTTCCAACAGAGGTGGCCTCATGACTGCTATGGTTCTTTTGTGGGTGTTTATGGGTATATTTGCTGGTTATTCATCAGCACGTTTATACAAAATGTTCAAAGGCACACAGTGGAAGAGGAATACCCTAAAGACTGCATTTATGTTTCCGGGTATTCTTTTTGCAGTATTCTTTATACTGGATGTCCTTATCTGGGGAGAGCAATCTTCAGGGGCAGTTCCTTTTAGCACAATGTTTGCTCTTGTTTGCTTGTGGTTTGGCATATCAGTCCCCTTGGTATTTGTGGGTAGCTACTTGGGTTTTAAGAAGCCAGCTATTGAAGATCCTGTGAAGACAAACAAAATACCTAGGCAAATACCCGAGCAAGCTTGGTATATGAAACCACTCTTCTCCATTCTCATTGGAGGCATTCTCCCATTCGGTGCTGTCTTCATTGAGCTCTTCTTCATCTTGACCTCAATATGGCTAAACCAGTTCTACTACATCTTTGGCTTCCTTTTCATTGTGTTCGTCATCCTTTTGATCACTTGTGCTGAGATAGCCATTGTGCTTTGCTACTTCCAGTTGTGCAGTGAAGACTACCATTGGTGGTGGAGATCTTACCTCACTGCTGGCTCCTCTGCCTTGTACCTTTTCCTGTACTCGGTGTTTTACTTCTTCACAAAGCTGGAAATCACGAAGTTTGTCTCGGGCATTCTCTATTTCGGTTATATGATTATTATGTCATATGCCTTCTTTGTTCTGACGGGAACAATCGGCTTCTATGCTTGCTTCTGGTTTGTTCGAAAGATCTACTCCTCTGTAAAAATCGACTGAGTTGAATATGGAAAATGAGTATGATCATCGTACTGGCTTCTGGCCTAAGCGAACAAGGGTTGATTCGTAATTTGATTCAGCTGGATACAGAACTTGCCAAGGAAATTTTGCTCACCTGTCTGAGCTAAAATAGCGGTTTGTTGATGATAGATTAGGATGGCCCACTTACTCTTATAATTACCTTACACGCGTGAAAGCGATGTAACATGTTTCTTGTACTGATCTCTGTGCATTAATGTTTGAACAAGTGTGCACTAGTTTCCCACTGGTTTACAGTATTTCTGCTCATTCAATCGCATCTAGATCCAATATTTGTGCCAAATTATCCATATTACAGTCAGTTTACATTTAATTTCTCAAAATGTGCACTAAAGGATGATACCAAGTGAGTGAGCCTCCCACTTTCAAGATCATTAGATGAAATTTTCCATGTTTGCATCTCAAGATGATGTGATTATTGAAGATGTACTCTGAAGTTTACGGATTCATGTTATATTTAGGGATTGCAATGTATGAAAATGTAATCTTGGAAGAGAGTCAGCCCTCCACTTCCAGGATCATTAGATGAAATGGTCCATATTTGCGTCTCAAGATGATGAGATTGAAAATGTAATCTTAAGTTTGACGATTCATGTTATATTTAGGGATTGCAATGTATGAGTTTTTTGCCACCTTCAAGCTGGTCCCAGACCAATCCCTTAAACTTACTCAGTCAGGTTTGAACTGAAATCAAAGAGATACTGTTTTAATTCAATTGTTTAAAATAATATCATTTTGTTTATTTAAAAATTATCAAATTAATTGATGAGCTTTTAGTCTGAAATTGCCTGAAGTTAGCCCAAATCCTTCAGACCAGATCAATCTAGGGTTTAGGATAACGAGTCTATTTCCATTCACTTTCAGAAGGATGTTGAAAGGTTGAGAGAGTCTATATTTGATGTGTAAAGCCAACCAATGCTATCAGGATTATACGTGCTTAAAAGTGTTCAAAAAGTAACGGCCCTTCACTCTCCTCAAGAAAGAAAACCAGAGAAGCACAGGCAACCACAAAAAAATTTCCTGTGACAGTTGGGTATGAAAACATATTACATGTAGAACATCCACCACTGTGCAGTCAGCCAAATTAGGCAATGTTATGTTGTCTCATCACCCTGAGCAGTATTTGGATCTCCTGTTCTTCTGCCTGTACATGATCATGGTGGAGGAAATGAGTTAGTGAATGATAATACACTATAGGGCAAATGTAGAGTTAGACGGGAGGTAGTAGCACACCAAAATGAGTCCTTCTTTTCTTGTGCCAATAACTCTTCAAAGGATATATCAGAAACTTCAGTATCCGAGTCAGTCGCTTCATTAGGCTTTGGCTTTGTCTCCGCATGCGTACTAATTTCAAGCATCTATACAGCGAGCGAGACAAGCCCATATTAGTATTAATCTTTGTTAATAAATCATGAAGAGCTTCTGAAAATAAGACCTAGACAAGTAATGGATGGAGTTCTGTGTTATGCAATCTAATAGAGGGTTTGAACCATACTCTTTTATATGCTGGAGAAAGTTTAAGCTGTTGTTGAAGCCAATTGTAAACAAATGCATCATCTTCTAATCTCTTTTGTTCAAGTTCTAACTTGTATATCTGAAAGTTACACAAGGGTGAGAAATTTAGAGTGGCATACATGAAAAAATGTTCTGACCTACTATGCAAAGCGTGCAAAAACAAACCAAATTGGTTGATCTCGTACCTGCTGACTAAGACGATCAACCGAGGATCTGTCTGCCTTAAAAAGCAAAGCCTTTGTTATTGTAAATTTACGCTTGATGACCTCAGACCTGAACCAAAAAAAGGGGAATTGTCAGAACTTTGATACTGAATTTTGCTCGATAATGTGTGTGAAGCAATAAACAGTAAGAAAATGTTTGCGATATCACGTGAAATTCAACACATTGTCAAGTCCATATCACAAGCATCACTAATATATATTCAGCAACTAAAGTTGTTCGCCGAATTCAATTAGTGATTAGTTAAAGAACGTAAATATCCCAGTACAGAATCACATTAGATTCAAGAATAAAATGTTTCTGACAGAATTGTGAACATACTTGTGCTGGAGCTCATTTCTTGCTTCAATCAAACAATTGGCAAACTCTCCAACCTGCATTACATACGAGGAAAATAACTATAATGTTGCAAGCAAATCTGTACTCAATTCATTCATCAGAAATTATGCAATTACCAACTTCTCAGATCCATGGCTTAAAAAATACGACTACTTTAAGGAGCAATGGAGCAATTCAGTTGATGCACAAATCTAATAGCTCACACATCATCTAGTAGCCAACAATCCTACTGTGCAGTATATAAGTCTATTTGAATATGCACTAATCCATTTGTCGCTAATGGCCTAAGGTTTGAAACTTGTACAAAACTCTTTCAAGCTAAATGCTCCTTCCATCATATTTCCCTCTGTAAAGAAGATGGACCACTACAAATGGTGCAACTAAATTGCCATCTTAAGGACAATATTAACTTAGCACTGAAGCGCAAAGGCTATTCAGAAACCAATGAAGATCAAATACATAGATTCTACTGATCTACACATATCAGGAAGATGCTATATGAAATAGCTGTTTGGCCTTTCTTAGTGTCAGAATCAGGCAAGAATATTATTATCGCTCATAAAGAGATGAATTACTTACTAAATGTGAATTCACTCTAAGTCACAACAAATGGATCACAGTGAGGGTCATGTTAACATTCCCATAACACGGAGCTAAGGTCAAAACTTAACAGTGACTACATGCAATAGAACTCTACATCAGGAATGGTCATATCATGAACCATAATATAAATCGATCAATCATAACCATCAAGCAGAAAAACAGTGCAGATTTACCACCTTCTTCTGTACAACGTATCTAGTTAGAAATATCAATCATGAATCAACTATCAGCCATCTACAGCCGCAAGTTATGCATGTTAGGTTTGACAAGTGCCTTGGCAAAGTAACTGCGAATCTCGGGTATAACACGCTGCATTAAATGGGAGTGCCTGCAAATTTCATCATTCAACATTAGATCTCTATGGTCAATGAAAAATTAAGAACTTGCCTCTTAGCAACAAGATAAATGCTCCTTCCCATTTCAGAGGAAAAAAATGTTTGGAACTCTAATAAAACAGGCCAGATAGCTTGATTCTACCTAGGAAGTAAAATACCAGTTATCAAAAGAAACAACTACTTAATATCACCAATTAATTTGTTCAACTGTCGGATAAGCATTAGTAAAAAATGAAAGCAATTTAATGCAATTAGTTAAAAATAGTATTTGGTTCAATAGGAATATGGAAAATAGAACAGGGACTAGAGATATATGCAGGCCTGCCAATCAATTTATCAAACTGCTCCAGGATAAACAAAATGCACGTGTGTCTCAAAGAAATTGCATGAAAAGCTTTCGAGAGCTCATACATGCTTGTGACATTTTCCAATGATATATCCTACAGAGAGGAAAGATAAAAAAGAAATGTTAAAGGGGACAGTGGGTGAGAACATCCGTTGCAGGTATACTCTTTTACAGCTTTGAAGCAGAATAAACATATAAAGAATAGATTTATAGCTCACCTGTGCAATGGTGTACTCGCAGAGACGCTTAAGTCCCTCCAAGAGATACTGATCAGCAGCCCTTAAGAGATCTTGTGCAATATCTAATGTAACATCAACTGATCTAGTATATATAAATCTGTCAAAGACAAAATCATTAGAGAATTTATTTTAGCTCAAACTTTATCACAAACATGAAAACTCATCAAACCTCATCATCAACTCAAAAACCTACCATTGAATGTTTGGGATTTCAATATCTCTTGCATCTTTCTCCTGCGTCACATGCAAGAAAATATTAGTTTAGATGAGGGAACCAATTCTTTGTTGTTATAAGTTACTAGTCAAGAAATGGATAAATTTGAATTGAAACTCCAAATTTATCAGTTTAAAGTCAATCATCTGCTGAAATTTTCCAGTTTATTCAAGAAATGCAATGCTCAGAGCAATCACAGTTCACTAGATCATGGGATTGCATGAATACTTACACGATATCCACCATCAAACATTGCACGAAAGGCATCTGATGAAGCAAGGAGGCAAATCCTATGGACATAAAACCACCTACCTGCAAATTATGGCATGCAGCTGTCATGAGAGTTCAACCTACAAATGAAACCAATATTTCTCGTAACTCAAAATAATATAAAAGTTAAGCTTTCCACACAAGTACTACAATTGAATTATATAACTTTTTAGTCACAACCTTCAACTAGAAAAGTAACGTCTGACAGTGTAGCACTGTTTACATACTGCTCCCCTAAATATACCTGCAATTAAACTTGTCTGTCATTACAGAAATTCTCAAAAATATCCAAAACAAAAAAAGCAGCAGTAGAAAACACATTATTCAAGAAAATGTTAATATAATCAACATTAAGCATTCCCTAAAAACCAAACTGAGAAGAAGCACCTGAATTTGATATCAAATTTAACTTATTATACACAAAAAAAGAATTGGGAGTAATCCCTTATTGCAAGAATGGATCCTGGTTAAGCTAGCCAACAATAATTTTAATGCCGGCAAGAAAACAAAAAGAAAGGTCTAATCATGAACTTCTATGAAATATTTTAGATCACATGCTATTATCTGCACTCTGCAGTACTAGAAAAATGAAGTTAGAACATTTCCAGCAAGAAAATTTAAACAGCGTGTTCAACTCCCAAGAAAGGTATAAGTTTAAAAAATAAAAAATTAATCGCATACAACCAACCACAGCACTTTTCACAATACAAACAATTGGTTCATATAATGACAAACAGCCAAGACAAAAGAAAACTTATGTTCAATGAAACCTCACCTGTGGCGTTGCAGAAGGAGGAGCTGCATCAATGGGAGAAAGAGTCATCGATTTATTAGCCAACTTATAGAGAGCCACAGCTCCATCAAGTTGTTGTTTTGGGCTTGTAGAACCAAGAAGGCCAACAAGTAATTCCAGTCCTACATCAAAAATTTAATCAACAAATATAACACTGAACAACTCAAGAAAGTAGAAATTAAAACAAACTGACAAAAATTTCATTTTCACTTATTTTCCATTTTAGTCAATAAGACTGTTTAGACTAAATACCGTTGTTATCGATGAATATTGTAGCCTGATCATCGGGAGCACAAAGGTGTGCCAGTGCCAAGGCAACACATCTTGGAACACCTTTTTCTGGTAGACGCATCAGGTATAACAAATGGTTTAAAACCTACACAAGCAATTTACTGGATTAAACTTTGACAGCTAAATGTGGTCAAAAATAGTCAACAGAAGAATTATAATAATAATGTAGTTTTAATAGGGTGGATAAACATAGAAAATTAGACAAAAACTAACCAGCGTAAAAACCACACCTTAGAATTTAACCTAAAAAATACTAGAATTAGAAAACTCAAGCAGCGAACTGGAATAATCATTCTCCATTAGCGCTATCTATCTTGTCTAGCTAGTGAAGAGAAAACCTAGAATAAGTGTCCACAAATTTTGGGATTATGGATTAGGGATTTGAACGTGTGTGAAGATCCGAGGACAGAGAGAGCAGATTTGGATAGAATCAGAGCACGTACCTGGAAAGATATTTCCGCAAAACTCAAAACCCCCTCATGTCAAGAACTTTGGCGCTCTACCAGATCCACCATCACAGTGGAAACAGTGAAACATCCCATTGGCCTCACTTCCGTCGGATTTTCTTCATGAAACGCCTTGGCCTCATAAATCTGTTTCTGGTGAAAAGGGAGAACATTCGAGAGTGTCGCTTCAAAATAGCAAAGGTTGTGTGAGATCCGGTTGAGTAAACGTTATTGGAGAGTGAAGCAAAACGAGGAGGAGGACCAACCGTTAGAGAGTGAAGCAAAAAGAGGAGGAGGACCAACCGTTGGAGAGTGAAGCAAGAAGAGGAGGAGGATCAACCGTGGAGAAGGAGAGGAAGCCGACGGAGAGAGAAAGAGCGTTGTGAGTGCGTCAAGAATCAAGATAGAAACTTCGAGAGTGAAGGGACAGGATTTAATTTAGAGACATGCAAAACCGTCAGATTAAATGGACGGAGGGGATGAATTTCATGGTCGTCATCCCCTTCGCCCTTAGTATATATACTTAATGAGAATATTGTTATTTCATATCACCGTAAAAAAAACAAGGCATTTACCGTCGGAACTTTCCGCCAGCATTGTAATTTTACGAAAAAAATCGTTGTGAAATTAGGCATCGGTAACTTTGCCGACCGAATCTTGTTTATGTCTGAAAATATACTAACGGTACACATCAACCGTCAGTAAATTTATCGATGGAACGAATCATCTCCATCGAAATGGATACAAATGGTTTGTGATAAATCGTCTGTAAATATACAGTAAAAATGTGAACCCATTTTACTTTGACAACTTTTTTTATCACTTATATTGTTAGCATAAAGATGATGTTTGGTATTTTTTTTATTTGTTTATATAGGGAGAACCATAGCTGTTGTCTTAAGGATTTATTCAATTAGATCTTATGAATTAGAATATCTTTAAATTTTTTTATGTGAATTTAATCCAAGCTAGCTACTGGTTAGATTTTATATTAATTCATATATGGATGATTCAATAGACTTGCATGTGAGTTGACAAAATTTAGATAATAAGAGTTATATAGGTGCTAAAGATAGGCTTACTGCTAAGTGTGTTCTAATGATACTTATTTTCATGTGTCAATACTACTAAAGTTTCTTCTATTACAAATCTATCACTCACTAACTAGGGGTTAAATCTTGTGAAGAATCAATATGGCTTTGAAAGCCTAGCACTATTACTGGCCTAAGAATAATAAATAGAAAGATAATGTTATAGGATTTTGATTAATGAAATGTCAAATAAAACTGAATCTAAACTTAAGCAATATTCAAAGAAATAAATGATAAGATAATTGATCAAAACATAAGATAATGAAATAGTTATATTTAGATGAGTATTTCTCGTAGTATTGTTTTTAACTTCATGAATTAATTAATCTAGATCAGATATATTTTCTAGACCAATAAGAATTTTGAGATGTTAAAATGATACTATCTCGAGCTATAGTCATCTACAATCTTTTAGTTAACACATATATTTATTATTGCTAATACCTTTTTGAATGTATTAAGCTTTATAAAATTCTATGAAATGTATAAGTCCCTTTAAAACACATATTTTAACACTCTATACTTAATTCACTGTCCTCTCATGATCGTACTCTCTCGAGTCATCTATAAGTGAATTCAAATCAGATTTAGAAGATAGCATAAGTAAATAATCACTAAGATTAATCAAAGATAACACATAAAAATATACCACAAATCATAAGTTAAGCAAAAAATTATATAAAAATAACCAGTAGAAACTGTCTTCTCTAAGTTCTTCTCTGTGAAACTTAGCTACAAAATGGCAAGTAGGTGGAGCATTCCATGTCAACTAGTCATATGAGTCTCAATAAGCTTTATATTGACAAAAATTGTATGGCTTTATAAGTGCCTTAATATAGGGATATTATCAAGGCTAGTGTGGCATCTTAAACCCTGACTCATATTAGCTATTATATATAGTACCATCTTTCTAGGTGTTGACTCCAGCACTAGTGTTCCGATTTTTTTTGCAGTGCCAATTAGACGTTATTTTTCAACTTGTATTTTATCCTAACTTTCTAGGTTATCGTAAGGATTGTCCTTCCTACTCCTTTTAAGGACTATTTGTTGCATTTTTAATTATTACAAAATAACCAATAAGTTTTTTCCTTTCTAAAAATAAAAATATGTTTAACCACAAACTGTTGGGAATTTAGACCTCTTGAACCTATATCCAAAGATATTTTATAGACACAAATATCATAAAATAGAGAAATAATAACAACACGAGAATTTACGTGGAAACTCCTAAACCGGAGAAAAACTAAAGGCACCGAGAAGAAAATCTACTATGTGAAAAATCCTTACAATCACACAATTTTTTCTCTCACCCAATCTCCTAATATACCAACACGCTCACAAAGAAATACCCAAGATAAACTCTCCAACTCTCACCTCAAAAGAGGAATTTAACTAGAGTTAAATTTGTCATACAAATCTTTGAGTTTATATTGATGCATTAATTAAGGAGGTAGCAACCTCCTTATATAGGCAAGAGTCTTGCCCTAATTGTTTTCCCCAACCAATATGGGACAACAAAGGAGCCAAACTCAACAATCTCCACCTTGGTGACTTTAGTTGATCCCACAACCACACTCCACCTTAATAAAAATCTCCTGAAAAATAACATAACTCTCAATGTAGAGAATTATCATGCTTCATAGCATCATGCTCTACCATAAAAGCATATCCACTCAGAATAAACCAATTCTAAGCCTTTTACTTCGACATATGTCGAAAATAACTTTGTTGAAAAATTATGGTGCAACTCCCCAGTTTGGCTTTCCTGGAAGTTCATCAGCCATCGACATAAATTCCACCACACACCTTGCATTAATTCCAAACCAATGCTCGTGTGCAAATTTGTAGACCTACTAACATTAACACATCCTCTATCATGGCAACTTTGGGATTAGTAGCGTGCCATAATGATGTACATGCCCCCTTTTTTTAGAGAGCAAGATCATCATCCATGGAGACAATGTTAGCGACATTGTTAGTCTTTCCATTAATTGACCTAGAGCCTCTTACCAAACCCGCTCCATCTCTCAGACAAATTTTCTTCACGTGCCCACATTATCCACACGTCCAGCATACTACATTTTTCTTCATGGAGTTCTTCTTTCGATATCCACCTACCACTAGAGCTGAGTTTTCATGAGGAACATTTCTTCCACCACCCATTCTTCTCTCTTCTAAAAAGAGTTTTTCAGTAACTTCAAAAAAAACTATCTTCTCCTTCCCATGAATCAACATCGGTTTCATATGTTCATCTGAAGGAGGAAGAGACTAGATGAGTCTCAAAGCTTGAGGGCTCAAAGCTTGATCTTCATCATCTATACGAACTCCAATTGCCTCTAGTTTAGAGACGATCCCATTGAGAACACTTAAATGATCTGAAATTGTGGTACCTTCCCTCATCGACAGTGTATGAAACTGCTCCCTTAGGTACACTCGATTTGAGATGCCTTTTGTTTGATTCAACTCCTTAAGCTTTTCACAGATATCCATTGCTGTAGATTTTTCATGCACATTTGCAAGGACGTTCTTAGCCAAACATAATCGTATCCCACTTACTGCTCTCAAATCTAGATCCACTCAATCTTCATCGCTCATACGAGATTCGTACTGATATCAGGGATTTGTCTGCCTTTCAATTCCTTGTGTAATCCTGATTGAATCAAAATGTCCCTAGCTTGCACTTTCCACAAGCCAAAATTGATTCTCCTATTGAATTTCTCCACCTTAAATCTAAGAGATTTGAAGCCTTATTTCCTGACATTTTTCTTGTGCTCTTTTACCTTGATGAATTTTATCATAGAAATGAATAGTACACCAGGTAAGTTCTTAAGAAAGAGAGGTGGGTCACAATGGACACACTTAAATACCAAGTCTTTCCTTAACCAAAACTTTCCTAGACATGCACTTCTACACTACCACAATAAAACTCCACCGCACCAAATGAACCTTTCTCAAGAAAATCTTTTCTAATGTAGAAGATCAGTCGAAACTGTGACCACAGAGCATACTCAAAATTTTCAAGAAAAAATACACGTTAGTTCTGATACCAGTTGTTGGGAATTTAGACCTCCTCAACCCACACCCAAGGATATTTTATAGACACAAATTTCATAAAATAGAGAAATAATAATAACACAAGAGAATTTACGTGGAAACTCCTAAACTGGAGAAAAAACTACGGGCATCGAGAAAAAAATCCACTATGTGAAAAATCCTTTCAATCACATAATTTTTCCTCTCACCCAATCCCCTAATACACTAACACGCCTACAAAGAAATACCCAAAGCAAACTCTCCAACTCTCACCTCAAAAGAGGAATTTAACTAGAGTCAAATTTGTCATATAAATCTTTGACTTTGTATCGGAGCATTAACTAAGGAGGTAGCAACCTCCTTATATAGGTAAGAGCCTCACCTCAATTGTTTTCTCCAATCAATATGGGACAACAAAGGAGCCAAACTCAACACAAACATGTTCAAAATAATAAAATCAATAAAGAAAATTAGAGCAATTATGGTAAATATAAATCTAAATGAAATCTCACTTTCTGTCAAAAAATTGATTTAATGAGTTGATATCTACATCTTGATTTTCTAGTAAAAATAGCATAAAATAGATTGCCCAAGGTTTATAGAAGCCTTCGATGGCTAACCCTAACATTTCGATAGAAAAAGATGTTTCTTATATCTGTTTATTCCTATAAATGAGTAAGGTCCTATAAAATTAGAATTTTCACCTTTAAATAATTTTTAATCCATCTAAGAAATGGTTTAGGTAGAGCCATGCCATATATCTTGGTCCTTTATTTGCTTTGTGTGATCAATATGAACTCTAGCACTATCATGTCTCTAAGTTATGGATCTTCCTATACAAAGTCTAGCACAATTGTTCTATTAACTATAGATGCTCTCTGACCTGCATATGGTTTCCTATATGGTCAAAACTTAAGTCATGCCCTTATGAAACCTGATCCTACTGGGGCAGTGCTAGCATACGAGCATGGGACAAATTGTGTTCCTCTAATAATTATGAATTTCTTCATATTTTCACTTGAAATGGCCGCCAAATCGTAAATAATATCATCCCAAAGTCCAATTCTCTTCTGCAACCACTTAATAGCTAGCTGTAGTGCTTCATCAAGTTGTGGCTTGTCCACTATATAGACATGGATTTCCTTTTTACATTTAGAGGATTTAATATAGAATTATAGATATAACTTTACATAATTAACTGAAAAGATATTAGAAACTAACCAAAATAAATTAATTAGATTTAACATCAAATAAAATGCTTAAAAAATTATAGATTTTTTATGCACATGAAATATTTCCACATCTAAGCTTTTTCTTATCTTTAGGAAAATCAACTTAGTCACTTTTTAAAAAGGTAGCAATTATAGGAAAGAATTTAAGAAATAAATTAAAGTAATCAAGCCTATGCATCATGTATTCAATTGCATTGTTCGTTAATTGATTAGCCATTAGATGTCTTCATTAAGTAATAAATCAAATTAATTTAACCTAACAATCCCTTAAAAATCAACTTAATCTATAAAATATAACCTAATGCATAAAGCAGACATATATAAGTAAGATGCTTAAGCTTTTAAAATATTTTGTTAGCCTAATTTAATAGAAAAATAAAACACTAAACTTTGAATTTACGAAAGAGCATTTAGAGACTTGTTTGAAAATCCATCTAAATTTTTTTATGCCAAAGGAAAATTCTTATCATAAATACTCCCAATCACTTCATTAGGATAATATTTTAAGTGTTAATAGCACTTCTCTTGACCATTAACATGTTTACACAAGTTAATGCCACCAGAGTAAATGTATACATGCTTACTTATTCACCTATTTCTATTTTACTTTTATTTATTTTCAGTGGGATGCTTGAATACTAAAAATAATTCACTTATAACTTAAATATATGATATGTTATACAAACAATATCATAATAAAAATTAAGTATCTATATTTTTAATTATTAGAGAAAATTAGAACTAAATTAGTTATCAATGTTTATAACTATTAGTTTAAATGGTGTAAACTAACTTTACAAAAAAAAAACTATATTATTCTAAACTAATTGAATCAAAAAATTGTTAAACTTATAATGGGTCATCTTAATGAATATACTTCCATTGAAAACCTTATTCCGAAAAATTTTTCTAAGTTAAGCTAATTATAGTTACATTGATATACAAATAGGGTATATAAAAACTCAATTCGCTCTCCACACTAGAGTTGTATATTATCCTTCAAATGGAGAAAATTAAAAGGAATATAAGAATTTTTTGGTCCATATTTTTCATCAAAGTTCAAGGTACTTTTCAATAAAACATAGGATTTATTTATATCAAGAAACCAATCATTGTGGGTCCTTAATGGCACCTAAAGGAAGTGAATTTATTGTTAGTGACTTTTAAGATAGCTTTTACAACTTAATAAAGGAATGCAATAGCAATTTAAATAGACTCAAATAATCAATCAACTAAAAAAATAGAGAGCATAATGAAGAGATGTGGTAAATGAATTTTATATTAGTTTAGAAAACTAAACTTGCCTATATCAACTCCTTAAGTTTCTCTTAAGATTCCATTAATCATTTCTTTTAACTAGTTAAAGAGAAACCTTCTTACAACAATCTTTAGCTGACAAAGAGGAGCCCTTGTACAATCTTCCTTGAAAAGTAAAAAGGAACCTTGATACCTTTTGGAACATTCAAATACAAGAGAATTAACTCCAATTGATATGTTTTCAAAGACTTTGCAAGTTTTTTCAAATACCAGATCACATTCCTTTTAACTAAAGTTGATCTAAAAACATTTCAAAGTTCCTTAAAAGGAATTTATAAGGATTAAAAAAGTTTTTTGAAATAGAAAACTTTGAATTCCTCTTGATAAATGAAATGATTTATGTATTATGTTTAAAAATAATATTCTTAAAGCGTTAAAATGACACACAGACAAAAATTTATAGACTAAATGTGTCTTGATCTTCTTTAGTCTCAATTGTATTCTTTATTTAAATGTATTTGGTCTGCATAAATTGTCTCTTGACTTTATTTAAGATTGCTTTTTTTGAAAATATTATAGAATGAATCATTAGTAGAAACTATGCTTTGTTATCATTAAAACATAGTTTGTAACCACTTTTGGTTTAAAAATCTCTCGCTTTTTTAATAACGATAGAACATATGATATTAGAAAGCTAATAATGACAAAAAAAGGTCTGGAGTCATACCATTGAGTTGTCTATATATGATGAACTGCATAAAGGAATATTCCACATTGTCTAAAAAAGATCCAACTCGAGTTTTTTTATCAATCTCCTCACTTTTGAAGCTAAACACTCTATCTAATTTAATCTATTCCACATTCCTATTTGATTCAAATTTTCGAGTTCTTAAGTATGTAACCTTTCATAAAAGTGTGATTCCTTAACAGTAAGCATTAGAAACACTTTTAAAACTACCTCCCACAGTTGATCTCCGATACGTAATGCACCTTAAATGGCTCTAATATGTAGTGAAATAATGTTTATAGTTGGATTGATTATTTAAACATAAAATTGAATGATGATTAAAAACCCATAAATCCTAAAAAATGAGATTGAAGCCCTAAATATGAGAAATTTGGGATTTATGGCGAAAACGTGAGTGGATCTTATTGAGAAGTCATTGGCAATTTATTTTCTTATCAATCTAATTTAGGTAGTAGGTTTTTGAAAATTACAAGAGAAAACTATAAAAAAAACTAAATGGGAGGCAACATAATTATGGTGTATATTATTGTTTATTATGGGTTTGAAAATTTTAGGACATAATCTAGTAGATGCTCATAGCCTAGACTATAGAACATTTTGAAAAAATATTTTCTAAATCTACGACTGTGTCCTTAGAACGTGGGTCCTACTATCTTCAACTCTTTAAAAGCATGACTTTACTGAGTATGTGTCCTTTTTGTAAAAGATACAACCTAGGGCTTAAACAAGTCCTAAGTTATGGATCCTCCTAAAAGGACTAATAGATCAATATGGTATAGGGCACATGTGTCTCATAGGCCTTGTTAATAATATAATTTAACACATACCTTAGTTATAAGCTTTCCATTAGCCTATTCCTTGGATGTTCCTTCTCCAATATTAAACTATTTCTTTAAACTCATACATGCCTTTTTTTGTACTTTTGACTGAAAAGTATAACAATATTCCAAACATAAAAGAAAATTAAAAAAAATTATTACCTTATCCATTAGTCTACTAAACATAAATTTATATAAAATACCAAATGAAAATCTAAGTCATTGGACCATAATGTCAAAAATAAATCCAAAAAAACTTAAAAAGAATTTAAATTTATGGTTAGGCTGCCTCTCAATAAGTTTTTCTTTGTGAATCTTTTAGCTAGACTCTTTCCTTAAACTCAATTAATTGACAGAACAATGTGATGCTTCCCTTGTCATCTCATAAAGTATTCCATGTAAAGGGTCATCAACATCTATCATTTGGATCTTCTTGACTTTTTCCTTAATTTGCACATATCTTGCCCTTTTGACATCTTGCTTATTAAATTGTATGAAAAGTAGCTTGTTTAGAGTCTTTATAGTATAAATGACATTTCATCATTTAAGAACACAATCTCTTCATTTCTAATCCTAAGTATTAATTAACCTCTCTAATATTAATTATTATAACTATTATGAATAAGAAGGGTCTACTTAAGATCTTCCTCATTAATATTTGGAATAAAGAAATTTATTGGGAATACAAGCCTATTAATTATCATCATTACGTTCTATCAACAATGTAAAAGATAAAGAAACTCCTTAGATCCTTAATCTTTGGTGGTAATTTGTTTTGGACTGTAATGCAACATTCGTTAGTTAAAGTTGTTATCTCAAACTCTTCTAATTTTCTCTTTTTGTCTATGACATCTTTAAGAATTTGGTTCTTAACCCTCTAAGAAAAAAGGATAATGGGCACATAAGTTTTAGCTAGTGATGCCATTTCTTAAATGATAGTCATTATGCCTTCGTCAATAGTTTAATAAACATCTTCCTTCATATTGTTCTCATTCAATTTCACAATTTTTTACTATTCTTTATTTTTATATAATCATATTTTCTCATTGTTTGTAACGATTTTTGCCCCATCAAGTGTAAAAAATTTGTCAATTGTCCAAATTCTTATTTATAGTAACCATCACATCAATTTTTCAAAATTTTCAAACTATTCCATAGTTACTTTTTTCAATCTTTTTGTGGATTATTCTCAATTCAACTTCCTTTCTTCCTACTACAGATGTTGTTTTATTAATCTTACTCTTTGGTTTCCTTAATTAAAGTGTAAATAGTTTCGTAACTCCATATGTTTGTGCAAAAGTCTATATCATTTTATCCTTATTGATAATTCTCTAAATAGTCAATATCCTCAACTGAGTTTATAAAGGACTACCCAATTCACACTCATTAGTAATATGACCTTCTCTATACTGTTTATAACAAAAAGCTTGAGTTGGTCTTATTGCTCCACTCTGGTTATCAACATTTATTAAAATTGATTTGACCTGAGCTACCAACAATATGTTTGCATCCATATGTTAATTCTTACTTCCTTAGGTTTCGTATCTTGACTTGATTGAAATTGATTATTATATATGGAAATCTCCTCAATAAAGTCTAAAGTAGCTTTTGGAGTCTTACTGTTCAAGATCCCTTCAGTGGCTTCGTGTACCTTTTTATATGGCCCGAATCATTATGAGAATTCTAAACTTCCAACCATATAGGAAGTTCATAGCAAAGAAAACACTTTAACAAGTCATTGTATCTCTTACACAACTTGTACAATATTTCATTATCTAATTATCAACTAGTAGGGATATCATTCCTCAAATTTTACAATCTTTACTCACAAAAGATACATGACCAAAAATTTATCCACTAGGTTTCCAACATAGTGATTAAATTCTAACCATTATGTGGCTCAATCCTATATTAAAAATGAAAAAAAGTCTTTGATAGCGTCATCTAAGGCTCTAATAATCTTAAAACTTTCATATATCTCTAAAAAAATAGTGATATGTATATTGGGATCCTCATTTGGTAACCATCAAACTTATAAACTACTACAATATTTATATAATATTGGTTGTGATATCTACTTGATGTGGTTGTTAGTATCTATATACTTGACAACATACCTATCACTGATAGATTTACATAGTCAATTATAGTTATATGCTCTCCCTCTATAATGACTTGGTGTTGCTCCTAAAAAATAGCACTCTTTCTCTCTTGACATGTTTGCAAAAGGTCCTTTAAAACTATTTGATTAAAAGAAGATAATTTAACTATATATTAAAAATATTTGATTAAACTTATTTAGAACTTTTCAATAATTCCTTGCTTCCTAACAATGTTGTCAAAAAACTTAATAAATTTTTTTTATACCTTATTACTCTAATACTTAACCTAAGGAAATGTACTAATTATTTCATATTAGCAAAGTAGTGATAGCTAAAAAGTATTGATCTAATACTATATGAGACCAAAAATAAAGTGAGAAATTGTTAATTGAATTAACACTAAACTAAATAGTCACTACTCTGGGTTGCCTTAAGAATATTGCAAATTAATCAAAGAGAATATCTATATTAAGAAATATTTAGACTAGATTTGCTCTAATGTCTTCTAATATATTTATTTAATTATACAAAGTCTATTATTTATACTAGTAAAGTCTTCCAAGAAAAGGATATGCTACCTCTCAAAGTAAAACTATCTACTATTAAATATTTTAAAAACTATCTACTATTAAATATTTTAACTAATATCTCTATCTCATTATCTTTTCTCATAATGCATTCTTTGAAACCCCAAAAAAAGGTTACCCTAATATAGAAATGGTTATGTAAGTTTATCTTTAGATCTTCATACAATCATTAATATATGTGTTGAAGAAATTTTACATATATGTTCTTTTAAATATGTTAACATGTAAATCAAATTAGACCTAAGCTCTCACTTGTATATAGTAAACATTAAAATTAATACATATAAATCTCAAACATAGAAACCTTTACTAAAAATTTAATTAAAACATATAAAATTAGGGTTTCATCTAATTTAGATATAGAAGTATTTATTTATAAATGACAGTTGAAATACATCCCCTAATGAAATTATCTATCCTTTTTTGGTGATCAATTTTCTATAATGAATTCAAATCTCTTTCCTAACTAGAAATGCCCTTTGTATATGTTCTTGGGTGGTTCTTTGATAGTGATGTCTAACACTAGCTAAAACTAAAGTTAATTATGAAAGAAAAGTAAAAACAAAGAATACAAAATATAATTTCCGTTTTCTTTTACAAATTATGTCTATTATAGACATGGTTTAGGATATAACCCCATCTTAAGCTATTTAACTCTCTTTCTAAGTTCTAGATACTAATATGGGTTAAGATACATCAGTGTTTTAGGCCATGTAATTTTTATAGAATAAGATACGAGTTAAGATATAACTGTGTCCTAGGTTGTTTAACTTCATGTTTCTCTTCTTTTAACACATAACCTTCCTTCAGCCTTTGTATTAGACTGTATAGCTAAAGTCAATACACAACCTGTGCCATGCCCTATTTAGCTAATTCTTTTCTTTTCTTTTTCCTTTAAATATGATCAATTATTGTCATTTCTCAATTAACAACTTTCAAAATTGCCTAAAAATAAACATAACACCAAAGTAATATGGATTTAAAAAAAACATAGTAAGGAAAATATGTGAACTTTTTATGTATGCCAAAATGTTTGAACTATTTGAATTAAGCTAATTTTTAAAGGATTAAAGGACTGTCGATCTAGGTCAAACCAAATTGCATGTTAGTTTAAGTATTTAGCGGCCTAGATAGTTTACGAATGATGTAGTTAGGTGGATGGTAAGTAATCTTGATTACTTTAATGTATTTGTTTAACTTCTCTAAATTGAAACTTAATTTGAAATTGAATGAGATTGATTTTCTAGAGAACAAGTAAAAACTTAAATGTGACGGTATTTTATGTACGTAAAATTTAAATATATTTACTATAATTTGCTTTATTTTTATACCTTAATTACTTAGGTTTAATCAATTTATGCTATATTTTTAGGCAAGTAAGAAGATGTTGCCTTAAGATGAGCATTTTCATGAATTCGAGAAGATTACAAGAAAACATGATTTGCATATTTACTTATTAAGATGGCTCCGCCTTAAACTTGTTAACTATTTGAACATGTCCAAACTAGTTATATGATTTGCAACTGATATTTAGCTTCAAGAAAAAATAAACCAATACATGATATTATTCTTGAAGTGTATGTAAGGCAAAGATAACATTATTATGCATCGATCTTTTATCTTTTAAAACTGATTTGAAAATAATAACATTTTTTGATTATATTATATACTTGAAAGAAACTTAAAAGGCACTCTCAATTGCCTTTTTTTTTGTTTTCTAAGTGCACTTTTTGCCCAACTTTATTTAAACCATTAATTAATTCAATAATTTCAATTTATGTATTTTTATTCTTCTAATGAATTTTTTTTCAAACATCTCGAGGAGATTAACAAGAACCTTTTCTACAATTCTTAATTCTAAAACTCATCTCCAAACAATCTAACTATGATTCAAAAATTTTATCACTTTATATGTATACTCTTTTTTAGAGTTGGAATCCTTCATGTTAAAGTTTCAAACTCTCTTTCAAATCATCATCTACATTTGTTGACTCTTATCATTTTCTTGAAACTTCTCCTTTAACTTATTATAATCTTCTTTTTCTTTTTTGTTCCACTAGCCATAATTCTTTTAAAATAATACCTTAAACTAGTTGATAAAATCAAAAGCAACCCACAATTTCTTAAAGTGTATTTATTGCTATTACTATTTTTAGTATTCTATTTTTTTTGTTTAAGTTTTTAGTTTATATTTTTAATTTTGTTTTTTTTTAGTTTTCATAACTTATGAAAGCTATACTTGGAACCTATAAGGATTAATATTCATCTAAATGCAAATATAACTTATGCCCTATCATAATTAAAGTCACTTTCTTAATCAATAAAAACTGTAGAATAGCATATAGGATAAAGTGTTATGGAAATCAGTGGCTTCTAGGAACTACTTCAATGCTTCATGTAAATTGTTATACAATAAGGCCAATCTACAAGTAAGTTGGAAAAAAATGGTGTAGTGTAAAGACTACTACCCTAAAGTAGCACACACTGTGTGGCTAGTAGTTTAATATAAGTTTTCCATAGTGGATATACGAGGAAAGTTCTTGTACATTCCTAAATGGGGTGCTCTCTGTAAGATGGAGCTAAAATCTCATGATTATCTATTTTTTCAATGTAATTTAACAAGAAATGCCTGAAAGAATGTAATAAACATGTAATGTAGTGAATCCTCCTATTAGGTGGAATGAAGTGATAGAATGGAGAATGAAGCTTAAAAACATGAATGAAGAAGATAGATGTTTGACATACATCATTTGACCCCAGGTTTATGGGATGAAAAAAAAAGAATGTTCTCTAACTTAAGCCAAATGATGAAGAGTTCATTAGGTGTATAAGTGATAAAATCATATTGCCTATAAGCCTATTCAAGATCAAGCACAAAATTAGCTTAAAAATCGACAACAATTAAAGACTTACATAACTAGATTTTAGGTTAGGAAAATGTTCATGTTTTAAAATTAATTATTAATAAGAATTAAGACTAATGTTAAGTAATTTTAATTTTATAATTAATATAAATTTAAAAAAATTAAAATTTTTAAAAAACATTTGGTAACTATTTGATTAATGTATTTTAAATTTAAATGTCTTATAATAAGTAAATTTCAAATAAAATTTATTTTAGTAATTAAAATACATATTGACAAATAAAAACTATTATATATATATAATTTTGAATTATTCATTTTACTAAAATGAAATGATTTGTTCATTTACTAACATCTAAAATCATAAAATCTATAAGAAAGATGAACTTATGAACCTTATCCAAAGTATGTTTTACATTGCTCCTTGGTTATTTAATTGATTTATCTATAAATTGAATGATCATCCTAGTTAAGTTAGGCTCATCATATCCTAGTTTCTTAAACATATTATATGACTTCAAATTAATTATGGCTCCTAAGTCTGCTAATGCCTTTTCAATTGATAAGCTACCAATATTAAAAGGAATAATGAGACTATTTATCTTTAATCTTATAGGGTAGCTTGTTTTGTAAGATGAAGGACACTCTTCACATAGAATCACCATCAACTGCTCATTGAGTTTCTTTTTATTAAAAAGGAGATCCTTTAGGTATATGGTATATTTCAACATATATGATAGAGCTTTAACAAAAATTATTGTCAATATGTAATTACCTAAGAAGCTCCAAAAACTTACCAAAGTTATCTTTCTTTTTATCTATCTTAAGCCTACTCTAGAATGGAGTTATTTGTTTATACTCTTTGACCATTCACTGCTTTAGCTCCTCGTCGTTCTAATTCAGCTTCTTTTCATACTTGTTCTCTTGTACAATAGTCTTCTCCTTCTGTTTTGGGGTTTTTTTTCCTTTAATTTAGAATTACCTTCTAATCCTTAAAGTTATTGAATTCACATACTCCCTCAAATTTGGCTCAATATTGTTAGGCAAAGCACTTAGTTGCCTTAAAAAAATAAGCTTAGTAAGCTTTCTAATATGAATTTTTATGTTATAGATCGAGTCTCAATAATTTTGAAGAGATGCATCAGTACTCTAGGAGAGAGCCTCAGATATAGTAATGAGTTTTGTTATAAGCTCCTTAATAATTAGCTTCCTTCTTGTTATTACAGTTTCCAAAATTTAAGTGGAGCTTGATTGTTTCATGAAAAAGTTAGGATGGTTTCTCCACCCTAAATAATAAATGTTACCATATGGGTTAATTTGAGATATATTCCCCATAAAATCAAAATGTGCAGTTAAATTTACCATATTGTACGATCCTGACATTCATCATTTAGTTGTCTCCTACCATAAATGTTGTAACTTATTACTCATAGTAGTTGAGCTATTAATCCTAATCTTCTAATTCAAGGACTTTTGTATCTAAAATCGTCATCACCTTAACATTATAAATGTCACTTGATTTTTCCTTAAACCTTGGGTTCTTCTACTTGTAGTTATTTATATAAATGTTTTTGATAAACCCTTATAATCCCTTAATAGCTTTTAAGCTTATAGTCCTATATGAAGATGCAATGATCAACTACTTAGTTAATAATTCAACTTACTATAAAATGTTTGCATTTACAATCCTATGTTAAGTTTATAGTATGGGAACTTTCTTAATAGCTCCTTTGATCATTTTCATGTGTCATACAACTTAGAAGTAAATCCTATGTTATATAGATATTAACATTAGAAGTAAATCCTAGTGATATATTTTACTTGGAACAATATTACTTTGAGATTAGAAAGGTTCTGATATGTAGCATTAATTGCTAACTAAGCCATAATAAATTTTAATTATTATTTGGATTAATGATTTTATGAACTTGGTATAGTTCCTTGTATCGTTTATACAGTAATATACTATATAACAATAGATTTATTGGGCATACAAAAGGAGTTCAGGTCTCATTAAAGATCCAAGTATGTATCTAAGCAATTTTTTCTTAATTATAATAATGATTATGATGAAAGTTATTATATTCAAGCAAGTTATTAATATGGGAATTTTGTATAATTCTCTTATTAAGAGAATGTACTAGTAGTAGTATGGTCACATATCGAGATATGGCATACAATACTTAAATGATTGACATAGTATAAGTGAGAGATTGATAGTTTATGCTCTACAAAGAGTTGGCTAGTCATATTTTAGTGGCATAATTATTTCAAGACCTTATTTATCTTATAAACATTTAGATGCAAGTGATAAAGATTATAGGATAAATATGGCTTACAAATAAAATTATGATGTGATCATACTTATTAGATTCATATTTTATTTAAGTAATATTCAAAAATTATTCCCATATATTATTCTAATGGGCCTAGAAATTAATAGAGTATAAAAAGACTATTACATATTGTGCTTCTTTCATATGAAGGAAGTAGTCGATTTTATAGACTAAAATATAGAGATATTTAAATAAACATATGGATGTTTGTTGGAGAACAAGTTCACTAAACTGACCCGATATGAGAATTTCATTTGGAGCATTACTTGTAAGTATATAGAAATTCGCATTGTGATGATTATATAAGTTATCTTTCAACATGAGATTTGGATTTATATATTTTGATACTACTTGTGACCTATTTTAAATAAGAGTAATGAAAAAGAATGAATTATATGAAAATAGTTGGCAGATAAATATAAGATTTATCATCCTAAAATGATTAGAAATAATGTTTTGTTAATATTGATATAGAAAATCCTTGGACAAGGTAAAATGACACTTTATAAATATTTTATAAATTTCATTAATAGAATTAACTATTAATAATAGAAAACATACATGATTAGACTTAAATAGAGTAGATATTAGTTATATACTCCATGTCTAATTTGAATATTATATGACGAAAGAATTGAATTATATAAGAAAATTATGCACAAAAACTTAGTTAAAACTATTTTGATATTCTCAATATTTTGGTGGTTATAACACATTGCAAACGATAATCTTGATCTTGAATATAATAAAAGAGTTTAATTTGTATAATCCTTGTTAGCATAGTGCTCTAAAGGCAATCGCTTTTAACACTTTCATACAAACTTTATTTTGATTAATAAAGTGAAAGGCAATTTTTCTTTAATTTGATGTTTGTTTATATATGAATGGATGTTCATTTTAAATCGAATTAATGAAGTCTATGATACAAAACATAGCATGAAGGAAATCATGATGAGATCATGATAATGAGATTCCGATTATGTGAAATTATGTTAGTATCTAAATAATCCCTAGTCACAGGATTAATAAGATAGGATATTATTAATCTGGATAGATTAGCACATGTTATACTCCTTGATTTGATCAAATAACGGATTTCACAAACTGTAAGTATAAGATAGTTAGAGTTAAGATGTGGATGCTTACTAAGAGTAGTAAGTATATCGGATGACCCACTATGAGAGTATCATATGGATGATCTATCAAATTTCAATGATTAATCTCATCATAGCAATGGTATAAATATCCTTAGACTTAAGGTACTCAGGGATATCGATCATGTGGTTTGACATTATTTATTGTGGCCTTAATACGAGGTTCCTTGTAGGGTGGTGATTGGGTACAACTATTGGTATTCAAAGGTAATTGGGTAACCAATAAAGAATTCACCACTCCTGATAAAAGGAGATGACACCCACGACCTCTTATCGGGTTCATTACTCAGTAGTCTCTAGCCAGAGTATTTATATGTCATGAAGAGAGTCTTCAATGATATATAGAGCAAATAGATTCCCAGGATAAGAACTAACATCACCTGGACTAGATGTAATGTAGTCAATCTAGTGGGTGTTTACACGTAGCCCATACTCTAAACCAAGTGGGGTATAGTATGGTAAAAGGAAGAATTGCACAATAATTATTTATAAATTTTTTTTCAGTTGTATAGTTAACTATCGAAGAGTTCATGTGTTAATCCAGTTTTATTCTAGTAAATTGGCATCATGAAATCCTTCATGGTTTGCTTAAATTAAGAGTTAATTCAAGTGTCATGAAACCATCCATGATTTTCTCGGATTAAGAGTTAATTTGAGTGCCCAAAATAACTAGAAACCTAATTTTTAAGTAGGCCACGATCATGGCTCATAGCCACAATTGTGACCGAAGGTGAGGCTGTCAATTAAGTAGGCCATGCTCGTGGGTCATAAGCCACGATCATGATAAAGGGCTCAACAAATGTACATAATTAAGTTCTTCATTTATGTACAAAAGAGCTAACCAATCATAAACTCACTCAAGTGAGAGAATAGGGAGAGTTCTAAAGTTAGAGAGAAGTGTCTTGTGCCTAGTTTATGCAATTTATACAATTGTTGCATAAATCAAAGTGCATGAAAGATATTCTTGATCTTTCTCTCCATTAGAGCATCTACTTGAACTCATCTAGTTTGGTGCTCTAACCACCCTTACACGTTGTTTCTTCTACTCCATTAGAGCGTCTACTTGAACTCATCTAGTTTAGTGCTCTAACCACCCTTACACATTGTTTCTTCTTCATATTTGCGTGTTCTTGAGTGATCAAGGAAGGGTTTAGTGTTTGCAGCAACCCAAAAAAGGAGAAGAATCAAGAAATGAGGAGAATCAAAAGGTATATGTGCTGTTATATCATGGTCATATAATCTGTTTATACATGCATTTGAGATTTCGGCATTTTGGGATGTCATGGGGATCAGAATTCAGATTTTGAAACTTCTGCTGCTTATTTGTGCATGTGATGCATGAATCCATGTCTTCCCTATAGTGGTATCAGAGCAAGGTCATGCATGTATTAGATGATGTATTGAATATGTACAAAGTGTTTATCGGGATATGACTGACATGCATGCTGATTTAGAAAATTTTGTATAAATTCTAGAAATTTTTTTCTGATTTTCTTTCACATAAATGTTTATAAGGTGTTATATTATGTTTTTGTCAAAGGAAATTGCAATTGAATGTCATTTTCTATTTTATTTCGAATTAATGTCTAGTCTGTTCATATGTTGGCTTCTGGGAATTTCTGAAAAACTGAATGCATGTGCTGATTTTAAAACTTTCATAATAATTCTAAAAAAAACTTTTCCTGATTTTCTTTAACTTAATTGTTTATAAGGTGTTATGTTGTGTTTCTATCAAAGTAAGATGCAAATGAAAGTCTCTTGCTATTTTATTACGAATTTAGTTTCAACCTGATGTATATATGAAGTTCTAGGAAATTCTGGAAATTTGATGGATATGTATGATTGTAATAGTAATTTTTATAAAAGTTATTTTTATGAATTTTGTACATGGACATGCAAGATAAGATGTTTCCATTTGTATGAGATACATGACACATGCTGTTAAAGTGATTATCTTATGCATGCATGATGTAGAGTATGACTAGTGTTAGAAGTGATATGATAAGTGATGACGTTTTACACCTATGATGTGTCGAAAAGTCATCATACAAGAATAACTACTAATGATGGTTATTCACAGATGATATATAAATGCAAAGGCAACGCTGATTCTTTCCAACTTCTTGAAAGTTTTACAGAAAACTAAGGCACGAGAGCTTTGTGTTCTTTAACTGGTGGAATATAACGAATCATCAACTATGTATGTTTCCTTTTCTATGCATATATAATCGATCCTGGATGTCACATAATTTTTGTGATAATGGTTTGTGAACTGTTAATTGCATTCTAACATTCTAACATTAGTATCAGAGCATTGGTTTTGCATGATTTGTTATATATTCTACCGTATAGATATGTTTTGTTTTCTATCTTTGCAATGGATGCTTCATGTTTATTCTGATTGTGGGTTTGTTCTGATTATGGGTTTGTTCTGATTATGGGTTTTGTTCTGTATTCGATTAATCAACAACACATAATTTTTTTAATGTCTATTTGCTTCACGGAATATCTGCAATATTGTTAACGGTATTAACAGAGACCAAACCACGAATTATTTTCCGTGATAAATGGTTTCATCGTTTTCGTGGCTTTAATTTTGTGTTGTGGGATGCTTCAATCAGACATGGACAAACATAAAACTCAAGTTTGAAAAAAAACAAACAAAACAACAAAAACAAAAATCAAACACGATGGTTTGATGAGTTTGTGATGTCTTTGTTGATATGGGTATTAGTTGTGTTGTATTTATGCCCTTAATCATGTTTGATTAAGTTTCCATATGGAGAAGAGAAGAGAAGAGAAAAAAAAAGGAAAAGGAAAGAACCAAAAGCGCAGGAGGAATGAGTCAACCAACAACGTCTGGCATGTGATGATTTTTAAACCAGTCGCAGTGCTGGCACGTGCAGACGCTGCCTCCCAGACCCAAATTTGTTTCTGGGCTGAGTTTTTGTTTATGTTTTGGGCCATTGAGGGTAATTTGTAGTCAATAATTATATATGGCCCAAATTAAGATTGGACTCTTTTAATACATAATTGATTTATACATAATATAATGTAAAGAATTAGAAATTAGTTTTCTAATTTGCACTAACTAATTAAGTTAGTTAAATTAGTTTCTAAAATGTTAAAAAAGGTTTCATTATAAATTAGTTTCTAATTAAACCAAAATAAATTGATTAGTTCAATTATACTTTAAATTATAAATAAGTTTCTAATTAATTAGACAGTTTATTTAATTTAAAAAAAACTAACTAATTTGTTTAGTTAAAATAACCTTAGAAATAAACTAATTTCGTTTGTTTATTTTCTAATGAACTCAATACTAATTTTTTTAGTTGAAATTAAAATTAACCTTAGAAATAAACTAATTTAGATGGTTTATTTGCTAATTGAATAAATACTAATTTGTTTAGTTAACATTAGATCGTTGATTGGACCAAATTTATACTATAAATTAGGCCTATTTTCTTTAGTGATTATGCATTTGTTGACTCCTAATCTA
>JANTPM010000003.1:26567419-26585937 GCA_025434745.1 Erythroxylum divaricatum
ATTGAATTAAGATATGAATGGGATTTGTGTATGATTTGAGTTATAAATGTGATTTGCATATGAATATAAATGGGATTGCTTGTGATATGGATTCCGGACGGGAGGTCCGATGATTCTGATCATTGATTGCGAATTATTGAAGTGTTATAGGTATAGAATTGTGTTTGTTTATGCTGGAATTCCAGACAGGAGGTCCGATGAATTGTGTGTATTAGTTTGGTATATAGAAGTGAGTTTAAAACCATTTGCAGATTTTTGGGATTTTTAAAATACAGCCGTTATGCTGCCCAATTCTTGTTCGAATATAGATTGAATAAAGAGAAAAGGAATGAATAATATGAAAAAGATATATGGTTTGTTTAAAAGATGAGAAATGATGAAATGAATTAGACGAATCTTATAAATTGAGTTTGATTAAGGATAAATTTCTGAATGGGAAATTAAGTTGCTTTGTATGAAATGGACTAAAGAATGAAAAAGAAGAAAAAAAATATATCGGTTTTGATTGGCTTAGATTAGATGTCTATGGATTTCTAACGCTAATTTAGTTTTCCTAAGTTTTTGCGATTCTAGGATGTCGAAAATTTTGATTCAGTTCGAGTGAACCGTTTGTATGCTTTGATTCGATTCTCCTTTGATCTGATTTGATTCGTATTCGATTCGCTTTCGTTTCTTTCGCCATTTTGAATTTTCGATTTCGTCTTTGGCTTTCTCCGTTAGTTTTCCTTCGTTTTGCGCATTCCGATTGTTTCGCTTTTGTTTTCCAATTCGTATTTTTGTCCGTTCTTTTGTTTCGCTTTTCGTGTTTCCGTTTTTCCGGTTGGGGTCTGGTTTCGAGATCGAGTCCCAACATTGAGGTTTCTGTTTAGCTTTAAGATTGCTAGGGATCATCTCCAGTGTAGTATGTGCTGAATATATATGGATGTATTGAGAAGTTACTCAGTTTGGGTTTCATAATGGATCATGAATTAAGTATAGACTTAATTCTTACTAGTTTAACTAATAGTTATTCACAGTTTGTGTTTGACTATCGGATGAACCAAAAAACCACCTCAATACCTGGGCTGATTAATCTACTCAGTACAGTTAAGCAACTTGTCAAGAGAGATAGTAAGGTTGTGATGCTGGTAGACTCTCCTTCTAGTTCTCGAAAGAGGAACCAAAAGAAGAAGAAATCTAAGAAGCAAGTGGGACGTGTAGCTAAGAAGAAGGAAAAGGAGACCGCATCAAAGTGGATTTTCTTTTACTGCAACAAGGAAAGACATTGGAAGATGAATTGCAAAGTTTATATGGAGTTGTTGAAGCAAAAAAAGGCATTAGATGCTTCACTATCTGCTTTAGGTAAGTTATTTGTCAGTAACATTAATATTATTTTTGATCATAACATTTAGGTATTAGATATCGAATGTGGCTCACACATATATGTTGATATATAGGATCTCAAGGATAGTAGACCGCTCAAGAAGGGAGAGATGGACCTACATATGGGAAATGAAGTAAAAGTTGTTGCATCAGTCATAGAAACCTATTTTTTGTATCTTCCTAGTGGGCTAAAGTTAATTTTAGATAATTGCTTTTATGTACACATCGTGATAAAGAACATTGTATCTATTTCATGTCTTAATAAAACGAGATTTCATTTAACTTTTTCTAGCAATGTTTGTTCGATTAAGTTAAATGAAATATTGAATGGTACTGCTACATTGTGCAATGGTATTTACATATTAGATATATGCGATCCACTTTTAAATATAAATGATAATAAAAGATAAAAACGAGAGAAACTAAAAGCATCTTACTTATGGGATTGTTAACTTAGTCATATAAGTGAGAGATGCATGGGTAAGCCACACAAGAGTGGTAGCTTAGGGTTATTTGATTATGAATCATATAACACATATGAATCTTATTTGTTAGGCAAGATGACTGAATTACCTTTTAAAGGAAAGGGTGAACGAGTGAATGAGTTATTAGACCTAATACATTTTGATGTATGTGGTCCGATATCCATTCATGTCAGAGGTGGTTTTGTGTACTTCATTACCTTTATTGATGATTATTCACGATATGGGTATGTGTTTCTAATGAGATAAAAGTCTGAAGCATTTGAAAAGTTCAAATAATTTAAACATGCTACAACTCAATAGAAGTATCAAGACATTTCGATCAGATCGAGTTAGTGAATACTTGAACGAGAAATTTCTAACTTATCCCGGGGATAACATGATAGTATCCCAATGGACTCCACCTTACACACCGCAATATAATGGTATGGCTGAAAGAAGAAATCGAATCTTGTTAGATATGGTAAGGTCAATGATGGGCTTAACAGATCTACCGAAATCTTTTTGGGGTTATGCACTTGAGACTATTGTTTATGTGATAAACAAAGTCCTTTTAAAAGTAGTTAAAGTTACTCCATATGAGACATGGGCTAATAAAAAGTCCTATCTCTCTCATATGAAAGTTTGGGGTTTTCTAGCTTACGTGAAGCAGAGTCAATCTGACAAGCTCGAAGCAAAATCCAACAACTGTCTGTTTGTTGGATATCCTAGGAAAACAATTGGTATTAGTTCTATAATAGTTTAGAGTAAAAGGTGTTTGTCTCAAAGTATGATATATTTTTATAGAAATATTTTCTTCTAAGAGAAGACAATGGGAGCAAAGTTTAACTTAATGAAATTCATGATGCTCAAATAGGCACAGATCAACTGCATAAACCTGAGATTGTTTTTAATGGAGATGAGACAACAATTGAACCTTCTGACACACAAAATGTTTATAGGTCAAGTAGGATACACAATGTTTCAGAGAGATATGGATTCCTCGTAAGTAAAAAAAATGATGTATTGCTTATAGAGGATGATGAGCCTATAATTTATGAGGCTTTGAAGAGTTCAGAATCTCAAAAATGGCTTCAAGCTATGAAATTCGAAATGAATTCCATGTTTGAAAACCAAGTATGGATTTTAGTTTACCCACTCGAAGGGATAAAACCTATAGGGTGCAAGTGGATTTTGAAGAAGAAAATTGATATGGATAGTAATGTGATTACCTATAAAGCGATACTAGTTGCTAAAGATATCATCAATGACAAAAAGTTGACTATGACGAGACATTTAGTCCCGTAGCTATGCTTAAATTCATTAAAATACTCCTAGTCATTGCTGCTTATTGTGATTATAAGATATGGCAAATAGATGTGAAGATGGATTTTTTGAATGGAAATCTAGTTGAGTATGTGTATATGATGCAATTTGAGGGCTTCATATCCAAAGATAGCAAAAAGGCATGCAAGCTTCAGAAATCCATTTATGGATTGAAACAAGCATCTAGAAATTGGAACATCCAATTTGATGAGACAATCAAAGAGTTTGGCTTATCACAAAATCCAGATGATCCTTTTGTATACAAGAAAGTTAGTAAGAATGCTATCATATTCCTTGTATTATATGTAGATGACATATTACTAATAGGAAATGATGTCCCAAGTTTGCAATCAGTCAAAATTTCGCTATCCCATAATTTTTCCATAAAAGACCTTGGAGAAGTGACTTATATATTGGGAATAAAGATCTATAGAGATAGATCAAAGAAGTTGCTAGGTCTTTCACAATCTATATATATAGATAAATTGCTAAAGAGGTTTAGCATGAAGTGATCCAAGAGAGGCTTTCTTCCCAGGACACATTGGATAAAACTCTCAAAATCTGTATATCCCAAGGCGCAAGATGAGAGGACTCGCATGAGTATGATCTAGAGAGGACTCGCATGAGTATGATCTAGTATGCTTCGACAATAAGATCTATCATATATGTTATGTTATGTACAAAACTCGATATATCGTATGCTCTAAGTATTACGAGTAGATATCAATCGGATCTTAGTGAGTGTAACTAGATGGCTGTTAAGAATATTCTAAAGTACTTGAGAAGGACTAAGGATGTATTCTTGGTATATGAAAATGGAGATCTCATAGTGAGCGGACATGTGGATGCCATTTTTCAATCTAACTAGGATAACTACAAATCTTAGTCAGGTTATGTTTTCACACTGAATGATATAGCAGTCAGTTAGAAGAGTTACAAACAAGAGATGATTGCAGATTTAACGATCGAAGTTGTGGAAGTGACAAAAGAAGTTGTTTGGATCAAGAAGTTCATTATGGAACTTGGAGTGGTTTCGAGCATTGTAGACCTGATACTATTGTACTGTGACAACAATAGGGCCATTGCTTAAGCCAATGAACCAAAGTCTCATTAGAGGTCTGAGCATGTACTCAGGAGATATCACCAGATTATGAAGATAGAGAGAATGCCCACAAATCAGAACATCGCTAATCCTTTGACTAAGCCACTTCCTCAAATGAAATTTGATTATAATGAACTCGCCTATAGTATTAGATAAAAAGGTGATTGGTTTTAATGCAAGTGGTAGATTATTAAAGTAGTGCTTTAAATAAAATCACCTTTATCACTTTTGCATAAACTTTATTTTGATTAATAAAGCGAAAGGCAATTTTTTTGTTAATTTGATGTTCGTTTATATATGATTGGATGTCGACCTTAAATTGAATTAATGAAGTTTATGATACAAAATATAGCATAAAGGAAATCATGATGAGATCTTGATCATGAGATTCCTATCATATGTAATTATGTTAGTAACTAAATAATCTCTAGTCATAGGATTAATAAGATAGGACATTATTAATCCAAATAGACTAACACATGATATACTCCTTAATTGATCAAGAAGTGGATCTCACAAATTGTAAGTATAAGATAGTTAAAGTTAACACGTGGATTCTTACTAAGAGTAGTAAGTACATCAAAGGACCCGTTTTGAGATTATTATATGGATTACTATCAAATGTCAATGATTAATTTCATCATGACAATGGTGCAAATATCCTTAGACTTGAGGTACTCAAGGATATCATGGATACTGATCATGTGCTTTGACATCATTCTTTGTTGCCTCAAGATGAGGTTGGTCTTAGGGTGGTGATTAGGTATAGCTATTGATATTCGAAAGTAACTAGGTAGCCAATAAAGGATTTACCATTCTTGATAGAAGGAGATAATACCCACGACCTCTTGTAGCGGTCATTACTCAGGAGTCTCTAGCCAGAGCAGTTATGTGTCATGAAGAGAGTCTTTAATTACATATAGAGTAATGAGATTCTCAGGATAATAACTAACATCACTTGGACTAGATGTGACGTAGTCAATTTAGTAGGAGTTCACACATAACTCATACTCCGGACCAAGTGGGGTATAGTATGGTAAAAGGATGAACTGCACGGAAATTATCTATGGAAAGGTTAGTAATTTGAATAATTAACTATCAAAGAGTTCATGTGTTAATCCACTTATATTTCAATAAATTGGCCTCATGAAACCTTCATGATTTGCTTGAATTAAGAGTTAATTCAAGTGGCATGAACCATTATGATTTGCTCGGATTAAGAGTTAATTTAAGTACCCAAAATAACCAAGAGATTAAGGTTACATGGTATAAAAGATTAGATGAAAAATAAAGTATGTATCGTTGTTTATAAATAGGTCATGATCGTAACCAAAGGCAAGGTTGCCAATTAAGTAGGTCACGATCAAAGACTTGATAGATGTACATAAGTGAGTTCTGTACAAAAGAGCTAACTTGTCATAAACATACTCAAGTGAGAGAATAAGGTCTCTAGAAGAGTTCTAGAGTTAGAGAGAAGTGTTTTGAGTCTTGTTTATGCAATTTATGCAACTGTTGCATGAATCAAAGTGCATGTAACATATTCTTAATCTTTCTCTCCATTAGAGCATTTACTTGAACTCATCTAGTTTGGTGCTCTAACCACCATTACATATTGTTTCTTCTTCATCTTTGCGTGTTCTTGAGTGATCAAAGAAGGGTTTAGTGCTTGCAGTAACCTAAATAAAGAGAAGAATAACAAAAGGAGGAGAATCAAAAGGTACATGTATTGTTACACCATATTCATATAATCTGTTTATAAATGCATTTGAGATTCTGGCTTTTTGGGATATCATGGGGTCAGAATTCATATTCTGACACTTCTGCTACTTAGTTGTACATGTGATGCATGAATCCATGTCTTCCCCAACAATCTTAAATATGATTTAGGGTTAATTATGTTACCAGAATATTTAAGAACCTAATGGGTCACACATAAAGAATAGTTGAAGAGAGCAAACAATAATTTTAATCAGTTTAGACTCGATTGTAATTTAAGAAATTTTTATGATTAAATATGAGGTATTTAATAAATAAAGATCAATAAAAGGTAATAAATCTTATTTAGGCCCTAGTAGTATTTAATTAGAAGTTTTATAATTCTAATTAGAGTTTAATTGAGATTTTTAATTAAATTATTAAAACATCTAAAAAAACCTATTATAAGTAGACTTTAAAGGAGCTAAAATTTCTTACATGATACTCTCAACACAACTTGTAGAGATTTTTAAACATTTTCATATTGATATTATTAGAGACCATACATGTTACGATAGCCGCCAAGTGTCTACTCTTCATTGTTCTCTTTTAATTGACTAATTTTTTGACATATTTATGCTTAAATTGATTTTTTAATCCTTTTACAGAGTTTTTGTCTTGTTGTCCACTATATTAGCTTCCGATTAACTTTAATTTCTTTTTGGTAAAAAAAAAACTATAGGAAAAATTGAACTCAAATAAGAAAATTTGCCTCCAATTTGGCAAAAGTCCATTTCCTTTTTATCGCAAAGGGAAGACAAGAATTAAAAACAAATAGTATAAAAATCACCAAAGCTCAAATCAAATGTTCTCAAAATTATATTTAAGATATACAGTAATTAGCACTTATCACACTTTTTATTAATTATTCCATATTCCAGCAATTACTCACCAAGCTCGTCAGACGCTTTTTGGGCCGCTATCTAAGGCCTTAGATTAATCAGTACCTTATAGTAATTCAATGGTTGTGGAATATGTTCGACGGTCACCCTTTTGTTGATCAAATGCATCATATTTCACTTAGAATTGTCTCAACCCTTGGTTAAAATCTTTCTGTAATCCAGTCATTTAATTCCACATAAGGCATCATCATGTCTTTCTCACCCCTTTTTTTCGTTCGTCACCAGGAATTGACATGCTATGTCATTCGCTACGAGCATCTTTTCTAATTTATTTTTTGGGACTGTTTTTGCTCTTCACCGTTCAATTTCACCTCATAGAAATTTCATAATTCTTTTAATAATTAAGATAGTGAATAATCATTATATTATACCCTTAGAACTGTATCATTTCCTCCAAAATCAGTCACCAGTGCAACTATGTTGTACCCTTTCCCATTCGTTCGCCACCTCCTCCTATAATCGAGATGGCTTTCAGTTGCTTAATTGTATCCGCTGCAAAGCCCTTGAAAGAGTAATCAATGTCATGCTACTGCGAAGAGCATCTTCACTGCAGGTCTTGGAATTTAACTATTAAGCTATGCGTTGAAATTTTATTTTACTTTCAACCAAAGACCACGTCTAGTTGTTATTATTTATCACGCACTTTATGGTTTACACTTGATTCTGTATATGCAAGAATTTTAACGGTCCATATGCTCCAAGTTCGACCGTGCTTGTAATAGCTTTTATGTGTTCTTGTATAGGACAAAACCATTCAGCTGCAGCACATTTTCAACGTAGCCTCTCGCCGGTGTCACCAAACCAAAATCATCTGTGTCCTCGTTGTGATGTGTTTGCTTGAATCACCGTCATCGCGGTCGCCGAGATGTCATCTTCTTAATCTAAAAAATTACTCCTGTCTTCATTTAGCAAAGCATGGACGAAGGAAAGTAGGAGGAATATATTATTACTTAAAATGAATTTACAGCAATACATTTAGATTTAATTAGCTGAAGCATTTATTTGTCAAATAATTTCAGAATCTGAATTCAGGTCAAATATCAAGTTTTTATTTGCCTTAATCTTGGGAAAAGCTATATAAAAATGTTTTGGAAAAGTTCCTTGAAAGTATTCAGAGAATAGAGAGAAAAAAAAGAGCAAGAAAACCACCCATGTAACTAAATAGGATAAAGCTGATAGATAAGTTCAAACACACAACTTCAGCAACAAAGTTCCACATGGCCTTGCGTTTCCTTCACAGTAAACACATTAACAGCTGAAAGAGATAGAAACGCATTCAAAGTACTAAAATCACTCTACAACCTCAATAGGCTCGAAGCCACTGTCAATCGATGCCTTGATTGCATCAAGTATCAGCTGTGTCTTTCTTGTACGCGATGGCCAAGTTGGATCAGGCTTTGCACCATTTGACTTAATATTTCCAACCAATCGAGCAAATTCTCTGACCATGCAAGCCTCCTGGGGGAGATCAGTAGCAACATTGTGCTGGCTTGATGTTGATGTCCACCCCGTCACCATTTCATTAAACCAACATTTTGACCCCGCGGTGAAAGAGCTCTCCTTCTCTTGAACAGGAACTACGAAATCATTGAGATGCAAAGTACCTGCTGTTCCTACAGCGGTAAAATCCATTGTCAAATGTGACAAGAAAGAACAGTGGAAGCTTGCTAATTTACCATCTTCCCAGTGAAGAGAAGCTCCACAAGATAAAATCACCCCCGCTTCATTTAATATAGGCCCTCGCAGGGCTACGACGGTCTTTGGCAGTTCGTAGTCAACAGCCCAGAGAATAGCCCTGATGCAATACCATCCAACATCACCAAGGGCTCCAAGACCATCAAGATCTGGCTTCACACGGATGTCATTCTTGAGAAAATCCTCACCCGTTGAAAGCGTAAAGCAAGTTTGTATCTGCAAGAACAAATTCTTCTGAATGTGTCCTTTCATCATAGCAAGTACCATAAAGACTAACAGGAGAATCGAATAACAAACAAGAAAATGGTATATTCTGATGTTGGAAGGTTAGCAGAAAAGGGATATACTGATATGGTATATTTATTTCAAGACGATCCATCATTTTCTTAAAAATGTCAGGCTAAAGGGGATTAAAGTTTTCAACATTTTCAATATCACTGGGTCCTCATCTGATTGAGGAAGAAGAACTTGTGCCATTGAACTACAAGCTCGTAGGCAACAGAGATGAGTATCACCTACAAATAACATATTAGGGCAAGAATTTGGGAGCCATGGCTCTCGTTTCACCCGACATACTTCATCCAGCGTAGTAAGTCTGTGCCTACAGAACTGTACTCAACTTTAAATCACAACCTGCTCTACCTATCTACATGATACAAAACTCCTGAATTCCTATAACTCGATAAATAAAGTTACAATTTGTTACAATCAATTTAATAATTTACTAATTAAATAACCGACAACGAAATAAAGAAAACAGATAAAAAAGGTTCTCGGCATTAATCTCAAAACGAGGCGCGGAAAATTGAAATGACCAAAATTTCCATAAATCACTTTCTTGTGGTTAAAAAAAAATCCTGAAAAGGCAACATCGGAGTCTAAAACTCACCGATTTGAGCTCTCCGAAGCTGTCTTTATCACTCAAGAATTCCTTCATCTTCTGAGTCCTGGGATTATGCATCCACATCGTCCCGTCCATAATCTGAATTCCATTAGCCTCGCAAGCCTCCAATATCTGATCAAACTCTCCAACGTTGAAACTCGCAGGTTTCTCAAGAAGAATATGTTTTTTTTTCTGGGCAGCCAAGGACGCCCATTTGACGTGGAGGCTGGTGGGGAGAGGGATGTAGACGGCGTCGATATCTGGGTAGTCGAGTAGTGCCTCGTAGGAACCGTAGATCTTGACATCGGGTGGATAGTTGTTAGCTTTTGCAAAGGCCACAGCTTTCTCCACCGAGCGGCTGGCCACGGCAGCGAGTTGGGCGTTGGGGGCAAGATTGATGGCCCGCGAGACCTTCCGGGCTATGTCTGCGCATCCCAGCACGCCGATTTTTATCGTGGCCTCTGTCATATCCGATCTTGATTCTTTATCTCGAGAGTGAGTTTGTGTTTGTTGTGAGAATAGGGATTGGAAGATGACAGGTGAGGCTATCATTTATAATCATTGTGCGCTGGACTGATGTGGACTTTTGATTTTACTGGGTGGACATATTTGTAGTTTGTGGGTGGTCGTTGTTAACGGAAAGCATAATCTGAATCGACTTGAATTATTCGTCTACTTGTCCTGAATCGATGTTCCCAGAACCAGAATTTATTTATAAAAAAAAGTAAATTTAATTTTAGTTTTAATTTTTATTTAATTTTATAATATCAGTTAACCAAAAATTATAAATTAAAATTTTTAAATATAATCCAACTTTAAGTTTGTTATTAATGTTATTGCTACATAATTATTTTTTAATATTGAATTAATAAATAATTGTATACAAAATTATTTTATTTTTAAATTAAAGAATCATTATTAAAAATAAAACCTTCATGAATTAAGTCCACATGTTTGTATAATCGAAAGTTTCACATTTAATGTCACAGAAGTCCTTATAAAGATCCAACCATTATTCATACTTAAATTTATTAAATCAAGTAAAGTTACAATCAATATTTTGACGCTAATAAAGTATAATTATTATTTATCATTTATCATTTAATTAAAGATAACGTGAAATGATGTCAGAAAACAATTTGTGAAGACTAGTTACATTCAAGGCAAGGAAAAGATCAAGATTAAAGAAGATGAAGGCGTAACCAAGTGTACAAATTCATTTGTAATCTTTCTTCTATTTCTTTGCTATAGGAGGTCTTTATGTATAAACATATTATGTTTTGAACTTAATGTATAAATTGTTTTCATCTATCAAGAGAAATTAAGACTTTAATTTCAAAGAAATTTCTTGACTTTTAAAATACATTTTGAAGAATTTTTAAAATATTATTGGATCAAGTTTTGGTGAAAAAAGTGAGGTTTGATTTTTGAAAGAACTTAAAAATCTTTGAATATGTGTTTTCATACATATTGGTTGGACCTATGTCTATAGAACTTTGAAAAGGTTGTGTATAATGAGTTTGTTTATGACATTGATTGATACATTAATTGACCAATACAGTACATTGATTAACCAATGTGTTAGATCGATTGTTACTAACTATTATAACAACAGTTTCTGTATCTAATAATATTTTGGAGCTAATATGGGTATAAATACTTAGGAATTGAGACGTTAAACATCTTTAATTATAAAATTTGGAGGACTTATAATAACACATTTACAAGAGTTTTGATCATTTACAAGCATTCATGTATTGGTTGTAAAGTGATCAAAAGCCCTTGAGTATTAAAGTAAGCAAGTATGGTTCATTTACATTGTAAAATGTCAATTGAGACTGGTTTTCTTATATTTGGGTGTTCCGAGAAGCATTGAGGTTCCTCTTCAACCTTCAAGGAAGATTTTACAATTGTTTCTCTTTGCCTGATAAATACTATTGTAAGAAAGTTCCTCTTCACTTAGTCAAAAGAAGAGAGGAGTGGAATCCTTAAAGAAAATAGGGAGTAGATGTAGATAAGGTTTGTTTACCGAACTACTATAAAATCGATTTGTAACTTCTTTTCCCTATACTGTTTACTTTATTCTTAGCTGATTGGTTGAGCTTAATTAAATTGTCATTGCAATTTATCATTCAATTTGAAATATATTAAGGATCTTTATTAAGTTGCAATTTCTTTAAAGTTCTCTAACATCTAGTTCCCCGCTCATTCGAATGCCATTAAGGACTAATAAGTGGTATTAAAACAAGTATATTTTATTATAATTGCAATCAAAATTTTGATAAAAGATCTTTGTAGCATATCTACATCTTCATCGAGCCAAGAGGGTTAAAATATTATTAGGGCTCCTTTCTATGACGGAAATTATTATTTTATTAGAAAGCTAGAATAAAATTCTTCTTGATGGTTGACAATGTTGACTTGTAAAAAAAACTTCAAGTGGTTCATTCATTCCTATTAAATTTATAAATGAAAAAAATGTTCCTAAACTGAAATGAGAATAAGATCCTCAAGATAGGTTACTGGTTTCTTTGAATAATAAAGCTATATATTTTATTTGTAATTTATTAAAAAATGAATTAAGTCAAGTCTATATGTGTGAAATGAGTTATAAAATTTTCATACTTCAAAAGTTACAAGTGAGGGAACAAATTAAGTAAAGGAGAGCAAAGTGAGCATGCCAATAAATCAATATGAATTGTTTCAAATAAAGCATGGCAAAAGTATATATAGCATGTAAACTAGATTTATTGATATTATCAATGCACTCAATGCTTTGGCAAGATATATATACTATTGTTAAAATGGTGAGAAAATTACTTTAGTCTCTTCTAAAGACTTGGGAAGCAAGGTGATGATAATACAAAAATTAAAGGATCTAAATATGTTGCCTTTGGAGGAACTCATTCGATATTATTCACTTACAAAAAAGGCTTAATAAGATTCAATAAGAAGAGACAATGCTTCTAAGAAGGAATAAGATTCAATACGAAGAGACAATGATTCTAAGAAGGAATATCTCAGTTTCTAGGCCTCACAGGAGGAATCAAGTGAAGAAGAAGAGACATTAACAAATGAAAGCAATAAGGTAGACATTGCCTTTATCACTAAAAATTTCAAAGACATTTTTAAGAAGAAGGAATTTTTCCGAAGGAAAGGATTTCAAGGAAAGTATGATATCTTCAAATTTTAAATTAAATAATATTATTCTTTTGAATTTAGGAAAGTCGGACATATGAAGTCTTAATGAAAAATATGAGCGAAATGATAAAAAAGAGAATTGGGAAAAAAAAAGGCACTTAAAGCCTCCACTTATGATGACACAAATGATTATGAAAGTGGCATTTAAAAATAAAAATAGCTCATATATGTTTTTTAGCAAAAGATGATAATAAGGTACTCTTTAACTCTAAATTTTATGATAGTAATAATGATATTAAATTTCATAAAAACACTAGTTGAGAGGTTTTTTTTTTTGGAAATGAGAGGCTTAAAATTATGAGTACGAAAAGGAGAAACTATCTTCCAAATTTAAATAGGCTCAAAAGCATTTAAAAGCATGAATAAGTGAAAATGAAAGATGAGAAGTGCATCATCTAAGAGTTTGAACATTATTGATAATCATAACTTAAGTGCATTAAAGCATAAGAATGAGACATTGAAAAAGGAAGTTAATTCTCTTAAGGACTCCTTTGTCCAGATTCACTAAAGGAAGTGATAAATTTCAAAGCATGATAGGACCTCCAAAGAGTTTAATAATAGGCATAGGATTGGAGGTGTATCTACCAAAACAATATTTGTTAAGGGGAAGAATTTTTTATATGTGTTTAATTATTGATATATTTAATCATTTACACTTAACGATTAATGATATGAAAATGCTTAATATACTTTAATTCATATATGATTTTAGGTACAATTTTAAAAAAAATTAAAGTGAGTCGAAAGCTCTATATTTAAGCCATTTTTTGAAGACTAATTTTTACTTGTCTAGAGTGAGAAGAAGAAAAATGAAGGACAAGAAGAAAAGTAAAAGAAGAAAAAATGCAAAGAATAGTGAATGAAGATGGACAGCTGAAAAACAAAACACAAACGGTAGCTTAATATGAAGAAAATGCAGTGCAAGAGGACAAGTAGGAGATGAAATGCAGCACAGAACAAAATGTCTATGTTTCACACAAACATCTTATGTAATGCATCTGTGTTTAACGCAGACAGCTACGTTAAATGCAGTGTTTAATAGAGCATATGAGGAGAAGTGCGTTAACAGGAAGTCTGACCCAACATATTAAATTGTCACATCAAGCTATAAGGAAAAAAGAACAATGAGAGTTGCGTGAAAGGTCTGCGTTTAACGTAGACAAAGTGTGTTTCAAGAGAGTGGATAGCGTGGGAGTGAACAGTGTCTTAGTCCAAAAACCCCAAACCTAGGTTAAATGACGCATCGTAACAAATTAATGAAATATGTTTAATTATGGTGTAGATCGAGATTGAACCCAAAAATTGGGTCCCTATAGAATTTCCCATTTTTATCATTTTTTGCATGTTTTCTTTAATTTGTTTTTATTAGTTAGTTTCACTCTATTTTCTTCTTTCAAAAAATCCAAAACCCCCCGCTAAACCTAAACACCCGTTACTTTCATTTCATAAACTTTGCACACACTCTCTGTGGGATCAACCTAGATTCACTTCTGCTATAGTAGTAGTCTAGTTATTTTATTTTGACTAGTGTAACAACGCGTTCTCAATTTTGGCGTTGTTGTTGGGGAGTTCGGTGTTTTAATTTTTGTTTGTGATTTAATTAGTTTTTTGTATATATTTGTTCGTAATTGATTTCTTTTCTGTTATTTTGTGATCTTTTCATATTTTAATTCATGTTTCAAAAAAAAATGATATAGACGGAGATAATTTCTTTTATAAGTCATATTCTCATATAACAATATTTGGACTGATCAACCTAACTTTTGTTATGGATGGGATAATCATCAGAATTACTTTCATGATAGTTTGCAAGATGCACAATAATTCTCATATAGACTAGAAGCTTCCTATCACGACTCCAGTCCATTTTTGGAAGAGTTGATTTGTAATATCTCTTTTTTTTTAATATGCTTAGGGTTTAACCTTAGCTGATATTGCATATACATGCATAACATTAGCATTCAAACACGAATTGATATTAGAACACATTACAAGGATAGCATATGCACTCAATTTATTTATTTCGAGGTATGAAAGTTTAAAATGTTCATTATATGAATTATAACATGTTTATGCCTTGATTTTTTTAATGATTGATTATAAGTAGTAAATTTGTAATTAATTGATATAATTGAAAAATTGGGGGATTATAATGCACATTTAGTCTAGGAAAAATGCCAAATAATAAGATAAATTGATACATAAAAATTAGGATGATTAAGCCTATAATTGAGTGACATTTGACATTGATCATTATGGGACAAATAGACTAGTAAATTGATAACAAATGACATTGACAAATGGACAAATGGCTGCTATACTTGAATGACATGTGATTTAGCTTTAATGGTGACACGTGGCAGCATATATACTTAATACATGTTGAATATGCCCTTAGACATATGGCCATTCCATTAGATGACTCCTATCACCTTAAGTGTAACATTCAACAGGAGCAAACTTGGTTCAGCCCATTCTTATTCTTTCTTCTCTCACACACACCACCGAACCTCTCTTCTTTCATGTCCTTGAGTTTTCTTATGGTTATGCGTAATTGTTGCACAAATAATCCATGTTTTAGCCTCATAAAGGTAAGTAAAAGATCAGCTTGAAGTTGCCTTACTAAACCTAGCTGAAATCCATCTAAGTCTTACCTTGAATATGTGATGTTTTCTGCTTGCTGGAGAGCTTAATGAGTTTGATCTTTTAACCTAGAATTGGATTTAAACATGTAAGTAAGTGATTAGTATTTATGACATGTCATAATAGAGAAGAGAAGATGATGAATTAGCATGAATTACATATGATGTTAGTGATTGATTGTGCTGGAAATCTTTGCATGAACTTGGAAATGTATATGTTTTGTTTTTAGTGTATGAAAACTTTGGGATATTGATCGATTTATGGATGAATTGGGTTTGGATTTAAAGTATAATGAAGGTGGATTTATGCCAAAGAAAGATGTTAATTTGACGTTTTTAAATTGGGAAAGAACTAGGACCATATGCATAATAATGTAAAAGTTTATGGTTTGATAATTTGTGAGCTGTTAATTGAATAATTTTGAACTGGAATAAGAGATGTTATTAATGAGGAATTGGAGTATCATTCAGGCCTAATAGAGGTATAATTGATGAACTATAAAGAGACTGTTTAAGTTTAGTATAAAGTGTAAAAAAATCTGGAAAAAAATGAAAGAAGAATTGTTGGAATATGTTAGCTGTAGTGTTTTCACTAAACATACATCATTATTTTGTCCATAACTTGATTTGTAGAAATCCAAATGGGATTTTTTTACGTTTATATTAAACTAGAGATATATTGCTATATTGTTCATGAAGGAATCTAATTTTAATACTTTGTCTAAGAGTTTCAAAATAGGTATGAAGTTGAGTTTTTGGATTTTGTCACTGTCTGAGAATAGTATGTATAATTTTGGGTATAGCTTGCATAATATTGAATCAAATTGTATGAATGTCAGTTCATTAGAAACTTACGACGTATGGAAACATTATTTTAGAAGAATACACTGCCTAATTACTTCATTTTCTATGTCATAATGCCCATACAACACTTACCCGAAACCTGTCCTAAGAAAATCTGGAAAACTGATGAAGGAATTGGATGAGAATTTTTAGATAACCCATGCCACGATTGTGAGAAGCCATATACAATTGTGGAAATTGCATGGAAGTAAAGAAAATGTTCTTTTGTGTGATTCTTGAAACAATTAAGGATAAGGTGTTTAACTATGATGCATTTGGACTTGATTAAGGTTTAAAAAGAACATAATTTGATGTTGGAAAAGTTGCTTAAATGTTTGATAAGTTTTGATTGATAATTGATGTTAAACCTTAAGGAAAATATGGTTTGATATTAATGTGTCTAAGTTTGGAATGAAGGAGTGTTAAAGGAATGAAGATATTATTGTAAATGTAAATGTATTCCAAAGGTTAAGAATAATGCATTAGGAAGGAATGAATGAGAATTGGGAAAATTGTGAATTCTTATGATTCTAGAAAAGAGTTATTGAATTTATGGTTAATGAATTGAGCATGACCAAGTGTATTTAATGTATTCACCTAAGTGTTAACAAGACATATTCAAGTGATCATGTTTGAACGATTATGAATTGTGATTAAGGAAACATACCTTAGATAGTCATTAAGTATGCATGGCAGATGACAAAAATATATGTGACTAGTTGAATCTATAATTGATTGATCAAGTTAGTAATGTGTACAATGTATGTGTATTTAGACGCTTAAGACGTACGTCATCATTCTAATATTATCGAACCATCTAGGCAATAGCATATACAAGAACGTACTGTGAGTCAACCTAGAAGATGTCACTAGGATTTATTTATTTCTATTTTGTAATTCCAATATATTGAACTGGTAATGAATTGATTGTGATTTGATTATGAATTTTGGAATTCAATGGTCCTAGGAGTTTGATATTCAGGAATGTACTGGAAGTGTTCTGTTTGCATATGAATTCTTAATAATATCTGTATTCTCAACAAAAGTTGAATGTCAAACTTAAATCCGATGAATATGTACATGACATATTCTGTTATTTGATGCATTTCATAAAATGCATTTTCAGATAAAGGCGTTGTGATTAGAGTATCTAATCTGAAAGTGCTTTAAGCTCATAATTCTACACGTAGAGCTTTGCTCCGTGATTTCTATATCTAACTGAGCCCAAACGGCCAGTATCTGTATCTGTATCTATATCTGTATTTGAAAGGCACTCGGCCACAAATAATAACAAATCTGGAGTCTCATATGCATCTGCATTTCAATATATATGATTATGAAATCTTTTTTGAAATTGTGATGATTAAGTGATATGCCTGATAATGTGATTGATTGGGTTATTCCTGTTCTGAAAGAATGCATGTAAAATTGGTTGATTGTGTGATATTTGGGTATTTAACCTGAGTAAGATCATCAATGATGGTTAATTCATTGAGTTCGTAAAACTCTTCAAAATTGTAACGTGACTTTTCAGGTACGAGACAGTAGACCTAGTACTTAAGATTGTCTAGAGGTACATTTTGGTTTAAGTGATGGCTCTTTATCAACTGACATCAAAGGAGTTATAGTTTGTAATTTGTAGTTTCTTGTCATATAAAACTTTTGTATAAGGATTGTAAATATTCGTTTCAAGAAATGCAGTGTAAACTTTTGTCAATGCAAGAAATGAAGTGTTAGTATTGTATATTCTTTAAGAGATTATTTTTGCTCTAACATACTATTATCATAGGATATGTACTTGAATGTCCTCTGGATGTTCAAGTACATACTTTATGGTAATTAGATGTTACATATATCCTACTTTTAAGTGAAGAAACTGATATTGTAGCTAAAACTAATATAACATACTTGTCTAAACCTACAACTTTCTATACTTTAAACAAAGAGGTGACCATTGAGGATGAAGTCATGGTGGCCATGGCAATCTTGGTGGTAGAAACTTCTTCAATCATCGTCCCAATCAAACAGCTCCTGAAAATACACTAGCAATATGCCATAATTGTAATGGCATTGACCACATACCTCCCTAGTGTCCTCCAAAAATATATGAAGGAAACTCGTAACCTCAAACCTAAACCATCCAATCACATGTCACAACCTTTCTACTATCTAAATCTTTATAGATATTTGATGCGATTCCGCAAGTTCACGGGTCTCAAGTAGTACAGTATAATATCGTCCCACAAGGAGTAATTGTGTAAGTACCAGGCTTGGATCACTCAATTAATTGGACTAAGCGATTGGGTAGGATTGAGAAATTAAATTAAAAGAAAATTTAACTATCAA
>JANTPM010000003.1:26609451-26621645 GCA_025434745.1 Erythroxylum divaricatum
TTCCATTACCGACCGGCTGGTTATAATTTAGTGACATAATTATTTAAAAATATTATTTATTTTATACATATATATATATATATATATATATATATATAGATATGTATATCTATAGAGAGAGAGATATGTATATATATATATATATAGGTGTCATATCCTTATTTACATAAATATTCATCCCAAAGACACTTAAAACAAAAAATTCAAAAGTTATTATGCATTTACAATTTAAATGACCAGGTTCAAAGCTAAACTAAGTCTATTCAATTCTTATCACTGACACATTGACACAATGCACACATCGTAATGCCAACCTAAAAAAAACTAACACAACACAAGTGCAAAATTCACACACAATTGATATAAATGCTAAATTCACTCACAATTGATATGTAATTGCATATGCATCCCCACACTTGAACAACTTGCTGTCCTCAATGTGAAAAACAAGACAATATTGAAAAACATAAATAAAAAGTTAGAGCGAGAATACTTATAGTGCTTTAGTGGTGATAATATGGGTGATAGAATTTGGAGACATTTTATGCCAAAAAGATCCATCAATTCACTCCCTACAAAATAACATAAAAAACAAAAATAAAAATACCAACAAAATAAATTGAAAATAAAATAGAATAAAATAATATAAAAATATCTTAACTCTTAGGTTTCCTCCTAAAGAGCGCTTCTTTCATGTCATTGGCATGATGTACTTTACCTTCTACCCTTAACCTGGGTCTATAATAATTAGTTTACTTCCATTCTACATAGCAGTTTAATAGCCTATCAATTAGTCATCAATTGTAACATAAAAAGGACATAATTGATTAAATTAAGAAATTTACGTAAATTCAGTAATATCCTTCTCAATAACAAATTGTTAATATAATAGGAAATGATGGAACTCCTTAAATCGCCTATCGAATTCAGTAGTTCATCCTATAAAAAGATAAATTGTTGTCTTCTTCCGTAATTACCCTTGTCCCCTCTTCTACTTTAGCTTCTTGAGCAGAGACTTTTGTAACTTCTTCAACCTTTATGTCCTCTATCATCTATTCCTCTTCCTCTTCTTCATCCACTTCTTGAACAAAGACTTTCATAACTTCTTCAAACTTTATGTCCTCTATCATTTGTTCTTCTTCCTCTTTTGGAATTTCAACTTCACTTGTGAATTCGGCCTTTTCCTTGTCACACTAAGGCATTACTAGGCTCCAATAGCATACTATATCTATCTCAATCTCTACAGGCAATAAAAAACTCTCTTGGAAGAACAATAGCTAGCTTCACCGTTGGCAAGATCTTCCATTAAAGATTCAAATGAAGCGTAATTGTTCATCGCGTCATCATAAGCATTGCTCCATTATAAATTATCATTATGCTTATATAATGTATTTTGAAACCAATTTCACAAGCAATATGGATTCTCCTATATATAATCTGGTGCCCAACATTGAAAATTATAGTGGCTGCCCCATAAATGTCACAACACAAGATGGATGTTAGTTGTGCTTCTGTGTCACTTAGAAGACTCCCCACATTCCTCGTTAATAATGTGTTGGAAGATTGCTCAACTTGAAACTTTGAGTTATAAAGAGTAGAGGAGTGGTTAAATCAATCAAATTTGGCTTCCATCCTTATCTCACTTGTCGCATTTGTCCCTCCTTTCTAGCAAATTGTCACAACTGGAGCTAAACATGTCCATTCTATCCAACTTTGACTCCAAAAAATTTGCTCCATGGATCCAAATCGATCTTGTTGGAAACTTAGTGGACCTTATGCACTTATATGACACTTACATTGTTAACCCATGAATAATTTGGATGATACTGCCACCCAAGATTATATGTGTTATAGTAATTTCCATCCATGTTGTAATGCCAAGAAAGGGTCTGCAAGTTGCTCGATTTGAGGTTGCTATATAATAATTATTTTTTATTATTGTTTTATTTTTTAATTTAGATACCTGTATTCACACAAGAAAAGTATCAAATCCTTAAATCAAAGAAATCCAAAATTGTATAAGATGTTTATTAAATTAATCACCATCAATGGCACCAAAAATTTATTTAAAAAGTTTTATATAATAATACAACTCTCAATACTACAAGTATACATATCGTATCTTGTAGTATCAAGGGTATCGTTCTAATGAGGACTATTAGATACCTAAACAACTTGAAAAGAACTTTGTATAAGGTACTAAGAATTGATTTGAATTAAAATAAATAACCAAAATTTTAAAAAGTAACACGAAACAAGTAAACAATAAAATAATTGATCTACCAATGAAATTGAGATTGATCAAAGATGAAGACTTAGGAACTATTACATCCTTATTTTGTTTCCCTTTCTCTTGTTGATTCAATTTATATTTGATCCAAGATATCATAAAGTTTTGATTACTCTATTTCAAGATCTAGTCAATTAACCTTAATTGAATTCAATATTTATAGAGTTGTAGTTTTCGATTCACAAAATTGCTTATAACTTGTTCAATTAAATTTGAAGTAATCCTCCAAATAATTACTTTCACAATTAAAATATCTCTTTAATTGTTCATTAACCTGATAATTGTAGGTTTATTAAGTTATCAAAATCAGGTCAGATCGAGCAAAATTTGACATCTCTATTAAATCCTGAAGTGAACTGAATATTCTTTTTAGATTTTTTATCCTTTATTGATATTAACACAATAATAGAAATGTTTGAATTTATTAATAATTTTGTCACTTAAATTTAAATTATTCATTAATTATATAATTTATTCTAATTGCAAGAATATTTTGTCAGTTTACAATACATGGTGATCCTTATTTAATGATTGTTTATATACTTTTTATTTTTTTAAGCAGAAAAATCAATAGTTGCTATTCTTTAAATGTATATTAAGTGAGTCTTTGGATTAACGTTGTTTATATAATTAGGTAAGACATTAGTGTAAAAGCAATTTAGTGAGTGAAAATGCGTAACAACTGTGATTGATAGCCAACAGTAAAATGGAAAAATGCTAGAAGAAGTCATGTTTGTTTCCTTATTATTTAAATAAGAAAAATAGGATGAGGAGTTAAGGACGGAGATCAATGATTTGATTTACTTTTATTTTGAATAAGGTTATGAATAGTTTACGGTAATCTTTTTAATAAAATGAAATATAAATAATATTATAATAAATTATTATTATTTTAGAAGAATCTAATATAATATAGTAAAATATTATTTAAAACATTTAAAATATTATTTGTTATTTTATCCTAAATTTTAATATTAAAGTTAAATTATTTTTTCGTTTAAAATAAAAGAAGATGAAATATTAAACTTTCTTATTTTATATTATTATAAACACGGTCTTAAAAAAAGATGAAATAATATTTCATTTTATTTAATTCATTAACAATCACGAAAACAAATATAGATTTGTAGAAAACGAAAGCCAGAGAAAAAGAACAGGAAAGCGAAAGAGAAAAGAACAAAAAAATAACCAGCAACAATTACGTTGTTTGGATCCAAAACAAAGGGCGCTTCCTTCTTGTCTTCGGTGTTTTGGATCTTATTCTTAGTATCTTACTCGCCACTCTCTACCTATCTCTTCATTTCCATTTTCTGTGAGCTCTTTAATCTTCTTCTCTTCATCCCTCTGTAAGTCGCCACAATGCTTTGCTTTTCGTCTTTGTTTGCTTTCCTGTTTCTTTGGAATTGAGGAATGACTTCCCTTTCTGTTTGTTGCTGGGTAATGTGGAGTCAAGCGCCAATAAAATCTGAAAATCTGGGATTCTTCTGGTTTCTTTTTCTTTTAACTTTTTGATAATTGGTTTCTGTTCCAAGTCAACTCAGTGTATTTGTTTCGAAAGCCAATTTGGTTTTCGTTGAACTTGTCATTTTTTATTTCTTTTGAATGTTACTCCTTGGGTGGGTTGTTCATGGGTAGGATCTTGTTTTCCTTATTCTATGTTTTTTAAACGGAAATTTGATGTTTTTTTAGATGGAGACTACCTGGAATCTGCTATTTCCCCTCACTTAGGCTAATTGGCTATTTATGTATCAAGCTTAAATGAAGCTTAATTTTTCTAATTCCTTTTTTGTGTGTCTGTGTTCGCTTTCAGGTTATGTAGGGTGCAGATTTCCTGTTGCAGGAGATCTCTATCCTTTAAGCCTTCCTCAATTTGGGAGATTTTTTAGCTGTAATTGAAGCTCTGAATAATTGCTCCCTTTTTCCCTTTTGTGGGGTTGTAAATTGGATCGATCATGGTATTCTGGGAAGGCTACGTGAGCGACGAGGCAATGGGCACATTTGCCCCTATTGTAGTTTATTGGCTATATGCTGGCTTTTATCAGCTGTTGCCGCCATTGGATAATTATCGGTTACATACTAGAAAAGAAGAGGAAGAGAAGAACTTGGTTCCACTATCCAAGGTGGTTAAAGGTGTTTTGCTTCAACAGCTTGTTCAGGCAATAGTCGCTCATGGCCTCTTTTTGGTCAGTTACTGGTCCTATTCGACTAAGTTTTGTTTGCTTCATATTAATTTTTCCCTTTAGTGATTACTAAGAGCAACAGGATAGAAGTATTGAGAATGGGTGCAGGAAGCAAAGAATGCTGGCGTGATGAACAATCAGCATGGAAGTGATCTTAATTGCATTATCTTTTTTGTTGAACCGTGTGATACCAATGTAATTGCTAATTGCAAAGTAAGTTTAGGGTTAGAAAAGCTTATTTAGTTTAAATGCATGACTTTGGACACTGAGCTTGGGTTGTACTTGTCATGGGGTCTGGATGTGAGCTTCTGTGGATTTGCCTTGTCATGGATGAATGATTGTCGGTGCATAGATTTTTCCTAAATCACCTTGTTTATGACTTATCAATTAGTTGACCTCCGTATGGATCTTAGCGACTAGCTGGCCTGTTCTCTAAAGAGCATTGTTGTTCTGCATTACTGAAATTCTGAAATCTGTTTCATCAATTAACATAAATTCTCAAGAGCTATCACCAACTTGAATTTATTTAATTTGACGGTAACTTATTATTTTTCTGCCGTGCATCTTGTGGTCTTGATGGCTATCATGTCACAGATCTTTAAAGAATAAGGTCTTTTGATGATCTCATTCATGTTCCATTCAGATCTAGAAGGTCGTAGAAATGGTGAACCTACCTAATCGTTGGAATTTCCCTTGTGTGCATAGCAAAAGACTGACTGCATACTTTTTGCATTAGATTCTGAGCGGCAGAAAAGAATCAAATATTTCTTACATTCTTGTCACTTGGAGTTGATATGAAGGCAACTCCAGAAGTCAATTCTTCTCTGAATCTAAGAGATACGTTATTGGAATATGTGTCCATGCAAGGTCATGGTGATATTAATTTTTGTAGAGTAGCTATATCTGGAATTCACTTCTGAGTTGCCTTCTTATCATTTAGACTGGCAGATGTCATGCTTGCCAATTATGATTGATGTGTATTATTTTTTGAAAGTTCTCATTTCCTTCAGCTGATCATTTGGTAAGCTTGAGAGAAGTATACCACTATTTAGATACACTTGGGAAACAAGTACCACTGGTGTTTGACCTGTTAGCTATTATATACTTGACTTCATTTACTGGCACATTTATTTTCTTCTATCTTTTCATTTGGAGGGATATGGAGGTAAAGTGATAAGATAGAAGGAATGGGTGCTGGGTAGTGTTAATATTAAGTTTCATGTTAAGATTTTGAAAGTTTGAACAGCGTCTTTCAATGCTTTTATGTTGATCATTTGATGACCTTTTTTATCTTATTACTAGTGTGCGTCCGAGACCCTCAAAGTAATTTCACTCTCTAGGAACTTGTGAAATCATGCATGCATACAGTATCAGAACTGTTTGACATTTTTGTTTTATGCATGAACATGAAGAATAAGCATTTTTGATGATTTGACTATCTTTTGTAGCACCTGGAAATTTTTCTTTTTGTACAGAAAATTGGAATAAGCATATGTAGCATTAATATCTTCTGGATTTTGTGGTTCTAGCTCAAGATCTGTGATGCTTGCACCTTTTTCAACTTGGCAATATAATCCAAGAATACTAAACATTACTTTCTTGTTTCCTTCAAAAGTTAAATACTTTTTTTGGGATATGTTCCTGTGTATTCTTATCATTCTCCCCGTCTTTATTCTTATCATTTAGCTAGATGCTATGATTTCTTTTTTCATCAGATGCTGGTGATATTATTAGAAATGAATCCCATGTTATTATCTGTATAAGTTCTAATGAAGCTGTTTAACTGACATGGTTTTGCTTTCTTCAGCTTTACCTGATTGGATGCAACTGAAGATTAGGAATATTACTATGTCTTAAAATTCTGCTTCCATAAAAGAATCTCTATTTTTTAAACCTTAAGCTGATTTTCTGATAATGGAAGGACAAATTTTCCCTTAAAACAACTGGAGCTTATGGTAGTTCACAGTTACTACTCTTGGAAATTATGCCTTATTATAGTGCCATTTCTCTTGTCCTTTTTGCCCCTTAACAATTTTCCATTTTTGATTATGACATCATATTTTACCTTTGGTACTACTCTTATTTCAATCTGTTAAGCTAGTGCTTAGTAGCTGGGAAATCTATTGGTTGTTTCTGTGGTTTAGCTGCCTAAGTGGGAATTTCTATAATCAGCTAGTCCTAATTGTTCTTTAGCTGCCTAAGTGGGAATTTCTATAATCAGCTAGTCCTAATTGTTCATATGCTTATCACCTGCCCATTAATCTTTTCTTTTTTTAAAGTGCAAAAGAAACATGTTCTTCAATCTTTTTACTCGGTTCTTTTACACTTTTCATGGTTCTCTTATGTTCATCTTGGCTAGCTTTCTTGTGTGCTCTGTCCCTACATATCTCATCATGTAGAATTTGTTTCTTTTGAGTTTCTATTCTATCAAGTGAACACTGTGGGTTACCTGGACCTTTTCTTCTTTTGCTCATAGGAACCGTTAATTGAGGAACTGTTTTGCAAGCCAAGACACAATTGAAGTACATAAAACTTTGTTTTGTATAGCTTGGGCAATTAATTTACATTAAATGAACTTTAGTCAGGCAAGTGGATGCCAGTTCTGTGAGATATTTTAGCCAAGGATGTTGCAGTGTTGTTTCAGAAATGTGGAGAACTATGGATACTCTTTACCAATTGTGAAATAATTCATTCCTCCATTCTTCTGCAGTTGACCTCTACGGCAGATGCATCTGGAATCACAGTCCAACCTAATATGGGTGTCCAAATTGTGCAAATTATTGTTGCCATGTTTGTCATGGACACATGGCAGTATTTTGTACATCGATATATGCATCAAAACAAGTTCTTGTATCGACATATCCACTCCCAACATCATAGATTGGTTGTCCCTTATGCAATTGGCGCTCTTTACAATCACCCACTTGAAGGTCTTTTGCTTGATACCGTTGGAGGTGCTATCTCATTCCTAATTTCTGGGATGACTGCTCGTACAGGAGTAATTTTCTTTTGCTTTGCCGTGATTAAAACAGTTGATGACCACTGTGGCCTTTGGTTGCCTGGCAATATCTTTCATTTATGCTTTCAGAACAACACGGCTTATCATGACATCCATCATCAACTTCAGGGCACAAAGTTCAATTACTCCCAGCCATTTTTCTCCATATGGGATAAACTCCTGGGGACTTACGTGCCTTACACCCTTGTGAAGCGAGCTGAAGGTGGCTATGAGGCAAGACTGGTAAAAGACTAGTGCAATCTGCTAATTTGTCTGTATTGGTTATTTCAAGTTCACTTATGCATAGCAATATTCCTTTGATTGAGTTGATGCCACTCTAGGGGAGTCGGATTACAGAGTCGGATTACGTGTTTGCTTTTTGATGCTTGATAGCTTGGGTTCTGGCAGCAGTTTATATGGATTTTCATCCCCATTTTTTATCAATAGCTTATTGTAATGTTAGTCATGCTATTGTATCAGTGATGTGTAATAGTTGAGATTCTAGGTTGTCTAATATGTAACATGTGTGCTTAAACTATGAACCATTCTGTTTATTTCTTATGCTCATAGTGATGTATTTGGAAATTTGATTTGCAATTTCAGAAATGTTAATTTCTTGTATGGGAAACATAATCACGCAGGGATCAGTTGCTTCAGCTTTCCATGTAAATTCTGGGCTTTGTATAAACTTTTTTTTTTCTTTGAAAGAGATGCCTTGACATTTACTCAAATCGTGAAACTTCATTGTATATGTTCGCCTCTCTTTTTTCCTTATCAAAACCTTATAAATGAGCTATGATTGATGAGGTGAAGGTGCTTTGGAATTGAAACCCTAGCGTCAGAGTATTATTAAGTTAACGAATCAATTTTGCTTGTCCCATATGTATACGCACCAATCCAGTAGTGCCTTTATTTCCCTATCAACTATATAACGTGGTGAAGCCAGCCAACCAACCTTCAAGCAAGCTTTTTGCCCGTCGGAAAATAAATCCTTTTAAGGTGAAAGATAATACTTGTAGCCTAAACCTTTCAGTAGAATATGTGTATCTGAAAAATGTCGCAACTTTATAGGGGTAAGAATCAATATGAGCTTCACAGAATTGATGCACGGTCCTTGAAAAGAGTTCTTGCATCTCCAAAGAGTGTAAAATTCGCTGGAGAGGATTCGTCGTTTGTATTGAAGATCTTAATCCAATGCTTGTACAGCTACCCAATCTTTTTGCCTCTTCAAGGAGTCATTTAAACAACTTAGCGTTACCAATAATCACCACAAGAACAAGAGCCGTCTTTAAACCTATGAAACCGCATCAGATCTCTCACCACAATTTCCCGATCGTATATCTTCGATATAAGCTTAATTACAGCATGACAATCACCACATATTCTAAGGTTCTTAATGACTTGGATTGGTGTTCCCTCATCTGTACTAATCAAACCAAATGCCACAGCCAACTTCTCGCTGTGATGACACAAGACGTGCTCCTTCTCTTCATCCCCAATATCATGTAGAACACAGCTGGTTTCAGCAACATATCCATGCTCCTTAATTCTGAACCCAATCTCATCCAACTGACCGTAAATCTCTCTCCAATTCTCATGACTCTTATCACCGTTGTAAAAGCTATGTACCATACCCTTGGTTTCGATGTAGCTAACCCCGGGGACCTTCTTAACATTTCTACTCATCATGGCCTCCCTCACTCTTCCCACATCAGTCCACCTCTCGTGTGCTGCATAAACATTGGACAACAAAACGAAATCACCATCATGTTTAGACCCCATTTCTACTAGTTTCCACGAAACTACTTCAGCCATTTCCACATTGCGATAAGTCTTGCAAGCACCAAGTAAAGTCTGCCAAAGTATCATGTCTGGTACCATGGGCATTGAATTTATAACTTCATAAGCCTCCTGAAGCCTCCCAGATCGACCTAACAAATCAACCATAGCTCCATAGTGCTTGACATTGGGTGTCACTCCACAGCTTTCCATCGAATTAAATAACCTATACCCCTCTTCCACTAAGCCTCCATGGTTACAAGAACTTAGCACTGCAATATATGATACAGCATCAGGAGTTACCCCCGCATGACCCATTTGCTGGAAGAGCTCAAGAGCTTTATGCCCATCACCATGCATAGCGTAACCCATCATCATTGTATTCCAAGTAACACGATTCTTCGTACAACTCATACCCTCAAATACCGAATAAGCCTTGTCAACAAGCCCACATTTCGAATACATGTCAATAACAGCATTACAAACAATCACATTCGTATCTAACTTCTGATCCTTAATATACCCATGAATCTTTTCACCTTCCTTAAAAGCCCCCAGTTGCGAACATGCAGCGAGAGCGCCAAGAACTGTGATTTCATTGGGCTTAAATCCGTCACACTCCATCCTCTTAAACAAAGCCACCGCCTCATTAGGCCTATCTCCTTGACCAAAACCTGAAATCAAAGCATTCCACGATGCAATGTCTCTCATAACCATTTCATCGAACACCTTTTCTGCACCGTCAAGATCGCCAACTTTCGCATAAACATCCAACAATGTAGTACCCAACAAAGAATCAGCGATAAACCCTTTACGCACAACATTCGAATGAAGCTGACAAGACTCCAAACGAGCCAAGACTCTAGCGCATGCTTTCAGAACGAAAGAGCAAGTCAGGGCGTCCACCCTGCAGGAAGTACGGAGCATTGTTTTGTACCAGGAAAAGGCGTCGACAGGAGCGGGGCTCTGGATGAGGCCGCGAAGAATGGCATTCCAATCGTTAGTAGAAGGGGTGAGGATTTGGCGGAAGGCATCGACGGCAAAGGAGAGGTTGCCGAGAGACAAAGCGCAGAGCTCGAGGAGCTTGGAACGAGAAGGGCAGATAGGGAATTGGAACTGGCCCGTGGTAATAAGGTGAGCTTGAATCTGCTTTGCTTGTGCAATGGATTTGCTTCTGGAGAGAAACGAATCGAGCACTAAGTTGGCCATTCCATGGCAATAAGTTCGCTAGCGCTGAGTTTCATCTTCTTTTTGACTTTAGTTTACACTATTTAGCGTATGATTATTTATATTTATATTTTTAATTTTCTTTTTTTTTCCAGTAAAAATAATATATGTTTATCTTTTATCTTATTTTGATCTTCATAATTTCAAATAAGCTTTTCGAGGTCGAACTAAGTGCAAATTTATTGCCGTCTTCATGGAAAGTACTCTTCATGATGCGAATAAAGTCTTTCTATAATTTTCTCAAAACGTAAGTTCTTTTAACGAGTCAAATAATCCTTATACTTAAGATTGATATAAGTAATTGTAAAAGACCTTAACTTTTGAATATATAACATTCATATTAAGCATTCCATCACATGATCGATATGAGTCTGGTCTATATTGATAGAGATCTATTTTTATACAGACTTTGATCAATTAATTTAAATTATTTATTGGATCATTTTATTATTATTATCTGAATCAAGTTACGTAATTTAATTGATAAATTATTAAAAAGGTAAAAAAATATAATTAATAGTTATCCAACTTTGCGAGAAATGATAAAATTATCCTACTGTCATATCTGTAAATATTTGAGAGTTAGTTTCTTGCCATATCTCGTAGATGCTATAAGAGAAGGGCTATAAGCTTTAAGGCGCTAAAGAAGATGAGTGGTCGTGTGGGTTAGTGGTCATCCAAGAAATGCCTTGGCTATATGGCTGAAGGCTAATTTCAAAATAGTTGTAATAAGCACGTTAGGAGAGGAAAAACAAACACACACACAGAGGCACGGTATTTTGAACTAGATTATCTTTAACCATTCTTCTTTTGGGCCAAGCTGGAATTAAAACTCGCCAGTAGAGGAATCGGCAAAGTAATTCGAGCAAAGAGAGTTTGGCTCTGTGGCTACTAACTCTGAAGACCAATTTCAAACTAGTTGTAATAAGCATGTTAGGAGAGGAAAAACAAACACACACACACACACAGGGGCACGGTATTTGAATAAACGTGGAGAAAGTTTGGTATTCAGAAACTCTTTGTATTAGAATAAACGTGAATATACATATGTGAGTTCTATAAATTTTAGATCTTGCCATATGTTTGAAGATTTCTTTCATGTGTTATTACAGCCATCGTTGTAAGAAATTCATGGTTCTCCTTTACTGTAGATTTCTCATAATTTAGAGAAACTTATGGGCCCTAATTTGAAATATTTAGAAAACTCTAAATTTTGCTTCTCATATGCTTGTCAATTGTATGCAAAATCTTAGGTTTTGATGATTATGAATGTTGAATCGATGCCCTTTATTGTAAAGAATAAGAAGATAGATAGAGTAATAGATTGAATACCAAACATCGGAATAGGATCCCAATGCTGATTGTTGTCAAGAGTTGAGAATCTCAATGTTGGTTGTTGGTTACTAGGTGCTCGTTAGGGGTGGCAATAAAACCCGGGCTCAATTTGCTCAGCCCAAAGTTAACTAGCCTAAAGCTTAAGTTAAATTGAGAGGATTGGACCTTTGGCTTATAAGTTAAATTTGCCATTGGAGTTATCTAAGATTCATAATTTGTTCCATGTATCGATACTGAGGAAGTACAGATCAGATCCTTCGCATATAGTTCAACCTTCAGAGGTTCAGTTGAGGGAGGATTTGACTTACGAGGAGCAACCAGTGGAGATCTTAGATTCAAAGGAAAAGGTGTTAAGGAATAAAGTTGTAAAGCTGGTTAAGGTCTT
>JANTPM010000003.1:26642860-26663583 GCA_025434745.1 Erythroxylum divaricatum
TGGGCATACAGAACCACACCGAACGGAGCCACAGGGGAAACACCGTTCAGGATGACCTTCGGGGCAGAAGCCCTAGTCCCAGTAGAGGTGGCATTGCATAATCAAAGACTGTCGGGCTATGAAGAAGAGCGGAATGATGAAGCCCGCAAAGCGGAACTCGTTCTCCTCAGTGAGGATAGAGAAAGGGCAGCCGCTCGTTCGGAAGCCATCAGGCAAAAGGCAACCAAATTCTACAACAGAAGGGTCAAGCCGAGCGATGTAAAGGTAGGTGGTTACGTCCTACGAAAGGCCGAGGTGGCTGGGAAGCATCCTGGAAAGCTCGGACAGACGTGGGAAGGACCTTATCGAGTGATCAAGCAAGTCGGGCATGGTTCTTACATCTTACGCGATGCGAAAGGGAAAATTCTACCAAGGCTGTGGAACTCCCGAAACCTAAATACGTTCTACCAATAGATAAGTCTCATTTTGATTAATATTTGTTAAAAAGCGTTGTTGTACAACTATTGTGGGTACCTTTTTCCTGTCCCTGTCAGGCAGGTTTTTTAACAGCCTACGCCCTTGTTACCATTAATAAAGGGGTTTTCAGATTTCTTGGAAATCAAAAGTCCCATTATATATGGAAAAGAGTAACGAATCCAATCAACCATCGCCCGGCATCTCCACATCGCCCGGTATCTCCATAGATCGACTACGGTCGGTTGGGTCACCAAGAGAAGATCCTTGGGACCTCACTCGGTATCTCCATAGACCGACTACGGTCGGTGGGGTTGCCAAGACAAGATCCTTGGGACCTCACTCGGTATCTCCATAGACCGACTACGGTCGGTCGGGTCGTCAAGACAAGATCCTTGGGACCTCACTCGGTATCTCCATAGACTGACTACGGTCGGTCGGGTCGCCAAGAGAAGATCCTTGGGTCCTCACTCGGTATCTCCACAGACCGACTACGGTCGGTCGGGTCGCCAAGACAAGATCCTTGGGACCTCGCTCGGTATCTCCATAGACCAACTATGGTCAGTCGGGTCGCCAAGACAAGATCCTTGGGACCTCATTCGCCATCACTCGGCATGTCCATAGATTGACTACGGTCGATCGATCGCCAAGACAAGATCTCTGGGACCATAGCTCGGCCTCGCCCAACAAATCGACCAGATTACCTAGACTATCCTACGAACCATCGTTTGAATTCGCCATCGATCAGTCGGGTCGCCAAGATAGGGTCCTTGGAACCACAACTCGGCCTCGGCCACCGACCGACCTTAAGGCCGGTTGGCCAGGAACGACTTTGCTAAACTCTACTATGGATCGAAAGTAAAGAATATAAACACGGAAGATAATTGAGAAAATGTTCGGATAATTGAGAACGTTCATTCCTTGAATCAACCTTGGCCACAAGCCCGACCAGGTGAGCCTCAAAACTCGCCATCGCTTTGCATCGACACAAAACGACTGCGGTCGACCGGTCGCCAGGATGAGATCCTTGGGACCTCGACTCGGACTCTACTATAAGTCGACCTCAAAACCGATCGACTACGAGCAACTTCATCAAAACTCAACATACATCGAAAGTAAAGAGCATAAATACGGAAAAAGACATCAGGAAAAAATGAGGCAAAGGTAAAGTTTCATTAATATCAATATGCCCTGGCCACAAGCCCGACCAGGTGAGCCTCAAAAGTCTACAGAAGAGGAAGTGGGAGGATGCCCGGGAGAATCTCCGGAAGCGGGCGGAAAAGCCGAAGCGGGAGCAGGGCCCAAGGGAACGGCCAGAGAGGTATCCTCGTGCTCCTCATCAGAACTAAGGTCCAGCTCCTCATTCGGGACTGGCCCCCGGTCCTCCAAGGCTCTCTCCGTCACCTCCTCCAGAGAAAGGCCAAGGGCGGTAGGAAGCAAGGGCTCGGCAAACCTCTCAAACGAAGGACCGTCCGACCCCTCAGGAACGCAGGCGTTATAGCAATTCTTCAAAATCATGAGGGCCAAGTCGCAGGAGTACTCCAAGCACTCCTCCTGTAAGAACCGCCTCTGCCACCTCACGATCGCCTCGATCCTTTGTTCCTTCACGGAGGCCCGCACCCTCCTCAACGTATCCTCGGTTTGAGCATGGTCCCGGAGGGCTTTCTCCTTAAGCACTCTCTCCGACTCAAGCCGCCCTCGCAACGCCGCATACTCCTCGGACAGCTTGTTCCTAGCTGCCATCGCCCTCACCCTTTCGACCTCCTCCCCGGTGAGCCGAGCCTTCAAGGAGCTCCTCTCCTCCTCTCCCGAAGCAAGCTGGGCTCTCAGGACGTCGCGCTCCTCCTCCCAGAGCTTCTTGTCCTCCTCTAAGGAAGAGAGTTGAGCCCGGGAGAGGTCTCCCTCCTCTCTGACCTCCGAGAGCTCGGTCTTCAAACTGTCCACCTGCTCCAGGAGGGAACTGATCTCCCGATTCAACAGCTCCATTCGCTGATGCGTGGACAAAGTGAGAGCCACCTCCCTCATGGAATTGCGGATGGTGCGGTTCATCAGCTCCTCAACGCTTAACGCGTCAAAGCGCTCCTCGTCCTAGGGAGGAATGACTTTCTCAGCAAGATGACGAGCCATTTCGGCATCAGCGATCGTGGCAGTCCTTTCGAGACTGATCGCTAGCTCCCACTTGTCAGCACTCCCCACTGGCTTCTTCCCTTTGCCCGGGGCAGACAGGGCAACACGATCTCCCACCTTCTCTTTCCCCCTGCTTTGGTCCACGAGACAGGGAGGTTGGTCGACTGCTTGAGAAGGTCGGTCGACTACGTGAGGAGATCGGTCGACTGCTCGAGCCCCCCTTCTCCTCTTTAGAGGTCGTTCGACCTCCTCCTCCTCCTCCTCCTCCTCGATCACAACCAAGCGCTCGGATGGGATGACCACAGCAGGCACCACGAGTGGCTCGAAGACGGTCGGAGGAACATACTACTGTACAGGAGCAATGGGCCGAGCAACAATCAAACTGGCCTCTCCCCTATCTCCCCGGCCTCTAGCTCCCAAAGGCCCCGTGACCTGATGCCTACCCCTGGCGGATTTGGGAGGGCCGGAGAAAGTAGCAACCTTGACCATGGCTGCACAAACAAAGAAAGCAAGTTAGAAATCGAACCAAAACCTACAAGTAAGAAAAATAAATCAACCATAAGGGGTCAACCAGGCGGGGCAGCTCCCTCTCCTAGCCCGCCAACTTGCGGCGGGGGGTCAATCAGAAGAGAGTTGGCCGAGGCCCCCCCGTCGTATCCCGAAATAAGCCGAGCGAAGTTATACTGGCCGAGCTCCTTTATACGGCCAATCACCACCCACTCCTCCCTAGAAAGGAATAAACTTGACGAGTCATTCCATCGCTCGGCTAGGGGATACCTCCACGGCTGGGACTCGGAGGAAGACCCCGGAGGCTTCACGAAGAAATATTTCATTCGCCAGCCGGTAATTTTGCCAGACGTCCCGGCTGGGCGATACCGGGCATCCTTATACATCAGGGAAGGGATCCCACCCGCAAAGCTCGGACTCTGGCTCATTCTTAAGAAGTGACGCAAAATATTAACCGAGGGCGGACAATCGAATTGGTGGCACAGTAGCACAAGTTCATTAATGAACCTCCACCCATTCGGAGGAATCTGACTCGGCCTCAATTGATAGTCAGCACACATTAAATCCACGATCGGCACGTACAGTAATCTCAAGCCCCCGACCGAGAAGAAATATTCAGAGACGGTCATCCACCCACTTGTGCTGCTATCGACCCTTTCATCCCCCGAGGTCAGCCTAGGCCCCCAGGACCGAGGGATAACGTTCCTAACAATCGACCTACTCAACTTCGCCGCAGACATCTTCGATTTGCCTTTGGGCAATTCCCTTACTACCAGCCCATCTCTCCGCTCCCTTGTCGTAATCTCTTCAACATCCCCCAACCTTGACGTCGCTGTCACCTCAGCCATAACTTCCGACGACCTCTCGTCAACACTATCCCTTGGAGAAACCCCACTCCGAGAACCGGACGACGACATGCTCTCTAAGAGGAAATCTAGAAGAGGAAAATGAGGGAAAGGGACGTACCTATTTAGTGGTAAGAAATCGGAAGTTTGAGCAACGCCGGAGACAGCTTCTGGGAACTGAAGATAAGAAAGAGCAGAGGAAAGCAAGAGGATAGCAAGAATGAAATGAGCGTGAAGAAAAGCAAACTGCCTGTCGACTCTGAACATTTATAGGGAAAACGTTCGAATTGCGATCCAGTCGAAACTCGACACGTGGAGAAAATCCGAGCTACTCCTGGACATGCGGCACGATCTGAGCGGAGACAAATTAGGGTTAATCGAAATACGGAAGGGCGCGAACAGTTGAAAGGACGTACGGGACAGCTGCGCAACGGTTACAAAGACAGTACGTTTCAGATTCTGAAAAGCTGTCACGCGCCGTCAAATAATAAATGCTTCAAGTACCCCCATGCGCTCGCTAATAATGACCACCCGACCTGCTTGAGGGTGAGCTGTCACGCAATAAGTACCGAGGTCGACCAGCCGGGGGCACCCAGCCGACCGACTCTAGCACGAACGGTCACCCTCAACTAGTCGGCACCCGATCGATCGGAACTACCCGGGCTACCCCACGACTGGGCTGCATCTCAATGCTCGACCGATCGCCCCATACACGAGTCGTTCTATGTACGAGCTATAAACTTCTACATACTCCTCCGACCCTTCTCTTCGCTCAGACTCGAGGAGTAGGGGGACTTATAGTCGGGTCGGCCCAAGACGACCTGTAGGCCGATCGGTCCATTCTTCATAGATCAGTTTTATGCCAAGGCCCAGGCCCTCCTTGGCCCATCCGTAGAAGGATGTCTCCCATGCAAACACGTAAAGACCTAAACCTAACTACAAAACCATATATAAGGTATAATTCTCCCATAATTGAGGTAAGCAATCATAAACCTAGTTCTCTCACTTTTACAACAATCCTACCTTCACCAAAAGACTAACTTGAGCGTCGGAGGGGCTAATCGGGATACAACCCCCAACGTGCCTTCTTTGTCTTGCAGGTATCTTCACGTCGGATTCATCACAGAAAGTAGTCAACTTATGGATCCAAACGGCAACGTCCAGTTCCGCCAGAATCTGGCGGAACCAGTAATTATGAATTTTTCCAATGATGGAACAAGCAATTTCCTAAAATAATTGTCTATGTTATTCGAAAGTCGAAGGACGTTATATACGTACTGAAGGACGTGAAACAAGGAGAAATATAGCTGAAGAAAAAGAACAACATGAGAAATTAAAAATTATAAAGCAAGACATTGAGCTATCTGATTAGAGAGAAGAAATACTTGAGGTTGAGGTTTTTTTAACATAATTCTAGGATTTTATTTCAATTTTTATTACATTGTCCATCCTCGATATAGCAGTAAAATGGATTTAGTGTGAAACTGACTAGAAGATCTTGATCACGTTCAATTTTGCATTATCAAATTGACTAGTATAAATGTACCTATGCTTTTGAGTATTGAATGAAAAGTTATCCATTATTATCAGTAATTGTATGGAATTACTTACCATTGAGAGCAACCAAATTGTATAAAGAAATGTATTAAACAAAATCCAATATCAATTTTATCAATTGCAATTATACAAAATGAAATTATTTTTTTACTAATTAGCTTACAAAATGCATCAAATATAAGATGTAGTTATAAAATAATTTACTTGACATACGAATTCTAGACAAACATCAATTGTCATAGTACAAAATAAATATGCTCATTAAATTGGTTAACAAAATACACCAAATTAATAAACATACTTACAAAATAACTTATTAGGTGCACGAGTCCATCAATTTTCATAATACGAAATACAGTTACTCATTCTATTGGTTCATAAAATCAGCCAATTACAATGATAAAATGTTCATATATAAGTCATTCAAATATCTTATTTGTCAACTTGTTAGACTGTTATATTCCTAATTATTGATATCCCCTTAGTTGTAATATCTTATAATTGTCTTAAAATGAAGCTAGATTTAACTTTAAACATAAGACTTCCTGGTTCAAAAGATAATTTGAAAGATCTTAGATTTGTATGTCAATATTTCCTTTTAGTCGTACTGATAGAACTTACAATTTGTGAACCAACATATGAATGTCTTATTAATCAACATATATATGAGTTTAATATTGACAATAACCACAAGAACTTAAGTACATGTTAAATTCACATTTATACTTTTTAGAGTAAGTACACATTCCTCAGTAACTAATATGTTGCTTTAAATGTGAGTTTTTTAAACATAATTTAGGTCAAAAAAAAGTAGTATATTTCATATAATCATTGTTTTATAAGAAAAGGCAATATGTTCTTATTTGTGATACTTCTCTAACTGTTGGCCCTTTAATTGAAGTTATTGAGCACTATAAAATAATATACATAGTGTTAGCAATGATAACTAGATAAAAAAAGATAAATAAAGTAGTAGTTACTAACATTAGCGATTTGTTCATTCAGTCTTGTTATATTACACTTTTCACTATTGTGTTCAGAAGCACCTTATTTCTTATATTTTTGCTTCTTATTTCTTATATTTTTGCTTGCACTTAGTTCCTTATTTGGTTCATCCTTATCTCTTCTTCTTACCTTTTTTTCGCCTTCCTAGCATCACTCTTTTGGTTGGTGGATTTTTTAACTCATAATCATTCAATGACAAGAACACTCCCTTCGATAGGCTATAAGACTTGATCATACACTCTTAGAAAAATACTTTTCTTAATTAACCATCGACAAATACATATGATTTTTATTTAGAGTGATTGATAACACTAATAAAATTTTTGCATAGATAACCATCTATGTCATGTGCTCTACACCTATAATAATGGTCCCTTCCTAGTCTCAAAATATACTTTTAGTCCCCTTTATTGACATATATGTTCCATCATATTCCACACAATCCTCTACTACACCGTCTCCTTATTTTTCTAAGCTTCTTAACAATTACAAGTGCGATATCTGATTTTTATGCAAACGTGTCTATGCTCTTTTTAGTTTGGCTCTTTTTAATCATTATTCTTATAGTTCCTAACTACTAATCATTGATTGGTTCCTTATTTGTAAGACTCATATATTGAAAGTCTAACCAAGGTTATCACTAATGGTTAGAAATTTTGATTCAAATAATTAGTGTGACCTAGCCTAAGTCTCCTATAGACATTAAAGCAATATAGAAATGCACCCAGATTTAATTTTTTCTAATTTGTTTAGTTTCTTATTAAAGTTTTTGACATACTTAGGATAGACACATGGTGGTTGGAGGTTTTGTTTTCTTTGGGATGGTGGTCGGAGTTGTGACTGTGGAGCTGTGTGGTGGTTAAGTGATCGTTTTATCTTGTTTTCACCTACGCGGGACATTGCGGGACTGAGCCCAGGACCCTTTATGGTTGCAAATATCAAATCCACTCTATCACAATCCTTCTTTACTGTCATTGCCCAGATCCCAGGTCAGTAGTTTCAGTTATCTGTACAATTTCCTAAGTGCAGGTTCCGGTGAGTGGCTCCTAGGTAGCTTCCTTGTTGCTTCTCTGTTGTCATCTACATACAAGTATGGTTACAATATTTTGCTTGCGATTATGTTTTGCGTTAGCTTTGTTTTAATAGTAATGGTTCTGGTCTTGGTTTCATATATTCAGCATGTGACCAATTACGTTGCTCTCTGTGTGCTTTATCTGGTTACTTTTTAGTGTCCTTGCACCATTTTGTTCTCGTAAGAGACTGCATAGGAGAGTTTCCTTGCACCCACACGACCTGTTTTTGTTCCTTGGTGCCTGGAGTAGCCATTTTGCATTTTAGTGTAGCTCAGTTACACTGTTTAAGTTGCTGGGTTTGGTTAGGAATCAGAAACTTTGCCTGCAGCTCAGGGGCGGGGAGGGGGAAGAGGAGTTGTATGTGTGATAACCGATGATTGTCTTTCACGCTACAGGTCCCATAGCACGTCTAGATCGTTTCCGCAATTTTGAGCCTCCTGATAACCTGACGTTTCCCACTCGGTTCAGCCAGTTACCGTTGCAATCACCCCCCATTTTCAGCTTCCCAAGCCTTTTACATTTTCCTCTTAGATATCTTGTTGCTTCCTTCACACAAGCTAGCCTCTCTTTTAAAATCTATAGCCCTTGGATGCTTTTGACCACTTTCCCCGTATTGTTTCCTTATCCGGGGGAACACAGTTGTCATTTTTCCAATTGCTTGCTTATATGGTGGATTCTTTAGGAGACTTGCTTACGGGTATTACTTAGTCATTTCCTGGCGCTTCTTTTGCCCACCATATAGTATTTCGTTTCATTTGTGCTATTTATAGCAATATTATTTTTGTTATTATTATTAGTTTATTAATTTTCTCATTAGTCTTAGTTTTCTCTGGCATCACGTATTTTAGTTGTTTGGTTTTTATTTCACTACTATTTTTTATTTCTTTTTTGGATTGTTTTCTGCAGTGTTACAAATAGGGGTATGTATTTCTGTCGTTTTCTACGGAGTTTTCCAAGTCTTAACTTTCCTTCTTTCTTAGCAATATTATTTCTTTAACAGTAGTATATTTTTATCATTATCATTCTTAACCTTTTTTTTAGTAGTGTATTTTATTATTATTGTTGGTGTTATTGTTATTATTTATCCTCTACTTTTTTATTTTTATTGATTTTCGTATTATCTTTTTTATTTTGTATTGTTATGCTATTTTCTTAATTTTCTCTTTGCATCATTATTATATTGTCTTATTTGTATGTAAGTCTATCGGAAACAGTCTCGCTATTATGTAAGAGTAAGGTTGCGTACTATCGGACCTCCTTAGACTTTGTTTCATTGCGAAATTTTAAACTGGGTGATGATGACGATGATGATGATGATAGAGTATATATCTTTGTGCAGGAAACAAAAAAAAAAAGAGTTCATATACCAAGGAAGTACGCAAAATGATGACACTGGACGCAATCTCGTACTTCTGTGAACCAGCATATAAATATTTATGGTTCCTAATTATGATGTCACTTTTCATCCTTTTATTAAATAAACTCTCTCTATCTCTTGATCATTGAAAGTCCAAAGCCAAAAAGCAATTTCAACATTTGATTTACAAGTATGTCGACAGAAGTTCCACAAACCAGAGTTAAGACTATATTCTAATTCTTTGTTTCAAGTTTAATTTCGGAAACTTGAATCTGAAACCAAAACTAAAAAATTCAGACCCACCAAAATTATACTCTATCATGTTACATCCCTCCAAATAAGTTAATTATTGTGAAGGTAATGGAGGAATATAGAAGAATCGGATAGAGAGGAGAGGATCATCATTTTTCATACTGTCAAAATACAAATATTGTATTAGCCTGGAGCTATTTTCCAGGAGGAGTTCTACTACTGAACTTATTGAATACGTAAATAATACCAATCTCAACTCATTTTCCTATCGGTTATGAAGGCTACTTAACTCCAAGCTTCCAAAAAATGTCCAATAAAGGCAGGAGTAAGTACACTTCGAGGTTAGATAAAGAGATACATATACGAAAATTACTTAAATGCTGGAAAAAAAGGATGATCTTTAAGTAGTCACTCATTATATATGATCAACATAAATATGCATACGGTGATTGAAACCTAGAGCGGCTGATCCACTTGGAAGATATGGGACGACTAGTGAGGTGCAAGACGGAGAGCTCAAGTCCATTTGCCTTGCATCTATTCTTCACACCAATCCATTGTTGCCTCCTTTTCTTTTTTCCGCTTATCAGTTTCTCTACTAAACATACAAAGCTGATTGACATTGTCAATTATCATGAGGAAGTGATCATTATTCGACTTCCACTCACAGGAACATCTGTTATTGTTTGGAAGAACAAATTCGGCCAAGCACATCGCTGTGTGTCTCAAACATGCATATAACTAACAATTTGCTGTGCAATCAGTTATTTGTGAGCCCGAACCCTTAAACCTGGGATTGATAAAAAACCACTTATCTGTCGCATTTTCCCTCCAGCTATAATGTAAGATTTATATGTGTCCAGTCAACCGAAAAAGGACACATTCCAATCAGTGTAAGTACAAAACACTATTATCGATAGTTTAGTGTAGCAGACAGCAAGTGTCCTTAGTCTGAATATGGCGAGTTGAAATCTTCAATCCGTAGTGCCAAGTTAAGCTGACCTTCACCTTGACCTCCTGCTTTCCAGTTCACAAAATGAAACAGCAAGGGCTATCTTGATCTTGACTTCATGTTTACCAGTTTACTACATCGCTCTTCGTATGAAGCTGGAACAAGTTTAAGCAGTAACAAAGTGAGGATGATTCAGTACCGAAGAGAGAACAAAACCCAGAAGACGTCATCTTTACAACTAATAAATTAGATTCCAGCTGAGCAATTTTTATTGAGCATTAATTCAAGTAGCTCAACGCATATTAATCTAAGTTTTCTAACATTAAGCATGGCACAAATTTCAATAGTCTAACTAATAGTGCTTTGAACCTGTCACGATAAATCAACTGAAACTCCATTCGTTGATATTGTCCAACATGTAAAAGGACATGGACTTACGTTCAGTTTGCCTTGACAATAGTGGAACATGAGAAGAAGTCTTTTTCATTAGTTTGCTTGACGTGCTTGCACCTGAAAAGTCAAAGAAAAGGGGGATTAACAAAAGAATATGGAAATATGTGGTGGTTTTAAGAAATCAAGGGAATAACTTTCTGTACAATTTGGTAGATGCAAACAACTAAGAAAAGCCTCATGGAAGATAGCAGCTTGTAGCAGGTACATTCGGCATTCATTATCCAAGTGAACACGTACAGCTTGCAAAGCATCTGAGCAAAATTCAGCAACATAAGTTATAAAATCCATCCAAAAATTGTAACTGAATTTGACTCCTGGTTCTGGTAATCATTAAGGTAAATGGGAAATGAAGTGTTAAGGATGTTACATATTTGAAACTGATATTGCTGCATGGAACTCCTCAGAGAAAATGAAGTAATTTCATTATGAAAGGCTTGCTTGATGGCAGTTGCGAGAAATTTTAGCAATCTATGTTTTACAAAATAGTGAAATACAAGAACCAATTTCCAAGAACATACAGCTGGCTGATGATGAGGCATAAGACATTTTGGTATAAAGAAGTCTCCTTGGAAAATGAATGTAAAATTGAATGCAGATGCATGTTAACTTGCATCCTCCCTCTTCATAAAACTGACGATAAAAATATAAAATGAAGAATTGAAGTTCAGTTCTGCCTGTAATAGTATTTCATGTATTCAAAATAGACCAAAGACAACAGTGGAAAGAACGGAAAAAGACAAGAGAAAAGGAGCCATATGGATGAATGCATTTCAATTACCTAATGAACATTTAAACTTCAGGCCTTCAAATTCACACGACTGAAGAACCAATGGAATATCTGAAGCCATGAGGTACTGGGGTTTCCTTGGTGTTTGACGAATATCTAATAGTGCATCTATCACCTAGCATTTGAGAAAATGTTAGCTTTTCCACATAATACAAGGTGCACCATAAAGTGAATACTAAATTGGTGCATTATATGACACGGAAGACCATTAATAGCTGATTCGCATAGTTAAACCAACAATAGTCCTTCAATGTTACAACATAAATTAATAGAGCCATTTGGCTGATTAGTGGGGAAAATCAAGATAAAAAATTCAAACTATTGAACTCTCCTTGTTTAATAATGCTACCAACATGCAGAGAAAATTGTCCTGCAATTGTAACATCAGAAGGCAAGAATCAAAAAGCTGTCATTTCCAATAGAAGTTCTGTGGGTATTGAAAGCAAAGCTATAGAATGATAATACATATTAACCCAATCCTCTGACTTATTTCATGCATTTAAAGTTAAAGTGGAAGTTCATCTAGAAGCATGCGTGTATTTCTTACATCACCTACAGTAAAATTCTCTCTGGCCAGTCACCCAAGCTAATATTCAGGAATTGAACTATTAAGAGAAAGAAAGTATCCCAACCAAATTAAAATGTAAAGGGAACAAAGAAATAGTTATCTGTGCAGAAGTCTTTATCGTACAAAACTAAAAATTGAAAACATAATATAACAGCACACTTTCAAGACCCTCTGGTACGCACATCAGGAGATTCAAGACCTTGGCCTATCATAAATAGCACTGCAACCATGCACCGGACTTGATGCCAAAGGAAAGCTCTGCCCTTAATTTTTATTGCATAAAGTTGGCTGTCTCCAATTCTGTAAAAAATTTATGCTCAAGTTGCAATAATTGAACAACACATTCAAACACAGGAGAATTTTTGTTGAATAGATATGGCAGTAACTCTTGCAATCTAAAAACAACAAAATAAACTGAATCATGTAGGATAACTACAAAATTCTCTTAGATTCGCACTTGAAAGATACATGGTAGGTTGTAATGGAATGGGTATGGAATTGAAGAATGTAGTGTAAAATGCAAGGGGGATTTTGCAAGTATGGATATGATTTAAACTTGAGTAAGCTCCATAAATTATAAAGCTAATGAACAATCAAATTAAAAAACTAATGAAGTACTGCAACAATACTACACAACTTATTACTTGCTACCAAAATTAACTTTTAACTTTTTATTGCTCCATCGGAAATGTTCAATATCAGTGGAGTCTCTGCATGGAGACTCATAAGGGTGTAAGAGATAATGCATGTTGTGCATATTCCTATTCATTTTTGTTTTTCTTCACCTCTTGTATTCGACATCAAGATGACGTAAAACAATTCAAGATCTACAGGAAGCCATAGGGAATTGTTAGGAATCTCGATAGAGATTGTATAGCTGATAGTATATTGATAGTCAAAATAGGAAACATTAACTGGAGCAAGCTCCCCCTCCTGGAAATGTGATTCCCAGGCCAATACAATAGCTGTATTTTCCACAATAATCCCGAATGAATCCTCCCTCCTATACCGAATCCTATATATATACTCTGTACCTTCTCATTCTCTCTCTCTTTCCATAACTAACTCCTAACCACTAGCCTATGTGGCATTTGTCTTATTCCCTTCCCCCACATACCCCTATGGACTAGTATGCTGATCAGTACTAGTATGAGGAGTGCTAACAGGAATCCACCATAGATTTAAAATTGCTATTAACATACAAAGCAGGACAATGTTTTATGAACAAGTAGTTACTACAAGACATGCTTTATTGCAGCCAATGACAACATGGAGACAAGCATGAAGAAAATATACTTTATAAACAAAGAGGCAAGAGAACAGAATTTTGCACACAAAGCAAGAAATTTTGAGTTTTAACCTCTGATCACATGGATGGATTTCAAATAAGGATATGCTACGCTTATAATTACGAACATTTGTCACATCCATCTTACAGAAATTTCTGAAGTCATGTTCCCCAATAAATTTCTGACCTGCTATCTCCATATCCTGATGAATGACAAATGAAACAAGAAATACTGAATGTATCAGCCCTATGCAAGTATCATCAAACCATTTAAATATCTGTGGGAAATAACTGCACACCAAAATATTCAAGGAGTCACTCCAAAATAAATATGTATACTCCCTTTGCAAACAACTGAACCTGCATTAACAGACAGAAAGGAACAAATATTAGCAACATCAATTACCAACACAACTTGAAGGAGACACATTATTAAGCTACTTAGAAGGACCTTGCACTGAAATCATTTGGAACAGGACACCAGCCTATAATTCGAATATCACTTGGGAGGGCTCGATTCAACACTCTCACGTAATCAATTTCTCCTTCTGAGCAAAGATGACAACATGGTGATTGTGTTAGTTTTTGCAACAAACTTGAGATTTTTTGCACATTTGACATTACTTCAACAATATTTTAGCGTATAATCTGGAAATTTCATTATGATCTTTAATAACATATAAACGAATGTTAATCAATCTAGTAATTAGATCCTCTCAGTGAATCCATATACTTGGTATCATGGGATTGATCTAATTCATATTCCAAAAAGGAAACTGGCAAATCAAGAGATTTAATTAAATATACTTGGTAACATATTTATTGCTAAATTCTACTAAGAGGAATGAGTGAATTTCGCATTTTCAGAAAAGGCAATTCTTCAAAACAAAAGAAGCCTTACAAAAATCAAAGTCATCTACTCTAATCGATTACACAAAGAAGAAGATCTAACCATTTTGGTCTTCTAAATTAGTTTCCTCTGAATTTTCATTGCCTGTATTAATCCCTCTGAGCTTTGATCGTAAAAATAAAGAAATGACCTGCATTAAAGATTTATGATGCTCCAAAATTCAGATGCATCATCCTAGAAACAGGCTTAAAAATGTATTATCAATAAAGCAAACAGAGATGTATTGATGAGATTGAAAAGAGAACAAAATGGCAGCTTTCGAGATGCGCTTCTCCCCAAGGAAATAACCACACTACTACAAATGCATGCCCCCCTAAATATGCTCTATCCCAATATAAACCCAATAACTTTGACATTCCTCTAACAAACATGACACAAAATACTTTTGGAAACATACCACAAAACAAAATAACAGACTCAATACACATGTCAATTCTCACTTCATCAACATTCCTTATTGATCCTTACTCTATCATGCTCTTCTTCTTTTTGCTATAAGTGAATTTGATCGGAGGCTTGTCACATACCTAGCTTTAGGCAAGGACTATTATGACAATGTTTGGAAATGTATATCATTATTCTTTCCCATTCATCATAGGTGGGACACAGAACAACTCCATGGCTGATGACCATCAAAGGCATTTATTGCAATTTTTGGAAGGCCGAAGCTCAAATTCTAATGTTGGGAAATTTAGTGAAGTATATAAGTTCATCAAGGAACTTATAAGTTCATCAGGGAACTCTTAACCCTACTCTTCCAAACACGTGTCCACTAAAATAGAATACTCTTTAGACTATTCTTTGTCCACCAATTTAAGATGTGAATAAAGTACTGTCCCAATTTCAATTTTTATGACAAAAAGGTGAAAATGATATGCAAACAGGGATTTATAGTCTTATGATAAAAGCACACATTCTTCCACGATAAGCACATCATTATTGACATTGATTATCAATAGGCAAATATTAGGTTGTTTCATTGCAAATTTCAAAGCAACAATTACCAAGTAAGCAATAGAACTTTAACAAGCGAAACTAGTAGTAAATCTCCAAAAAGAACATGGGGTTTATGTTCTCTTTTGGATTAACCAACTTACTTGACCAACAGCAGAAACTCCCTTGTCTGTCCTACCACATCGTGAATATTGTATTTCTTTCTTTTCACCAACTAAAAGCCTCGTCTTTTCCAAAGCTTTGAAAATCTCAGACTGCAAGAGACACAGAATTTAAGAAAGAAATAAATTTGCAGAGTTGGTTTTGAATTTAAATAATATAATTTATCTACCTTCTTAGATGTTATTAAATTAATTACTTTTAAAAGTAATGAAAATAATAAAATGAATTAATAAAATATATATTTACTTACCACATATTAAAATTTTCTTGTATTTTGAATAGTTTTCATATTTATTAAACTAATATTTTTTTTCTAAAATAGTTTTTTACAATTTAAAAATAAGATTTCAAGTTATTAATGCAATATAGATCTTTTACAAATATAGATCTATTAATACAATATAGATCCTAAGAGAAAAATAAAGTGCCTTACAAAAAAAGGTAAATGAAAAGTTAAGATCCCACCGAGATTTGAACTCGGGTTACTGGATCAAGAGTCTCATGTCCTGACCACTGCAAATTTGTTTCTTATGAAATTCAACAACTGACAAGCTTATATCTGATCTTCTAAATAGTCTAAGTTTATAAAGCTTTCTAATTGATTATCTATCAACCTCGGCCATGTATTGTCGAAGGATAGTGAAATGTTCGTTTCCATCCTTTAAATAATACCTATGGTTTGAACAATGAAACAAAAGTCCTACATGATAACTAAACAACAAAAGTACCTCAATAGTTGGGTCCATTTGTGCCTCTGAAGCAAAACCATAAAACCTGAAACAAGTTAAATTTCCTTACCCTATAGTAGACTATTACGAGTAGTAAATGGCCTCCTGTATATGCTCATGGAAAGAATAAGGGGAAATCAGGTTAGGATCAACCTCATAATGCATTGGTTTGCATCAACAATTGAAAATTTTTAAATACAAAAAGGTGAACTTGTGTCAGTTTTCGTTCTTTAGCAATTTATAAGGGATACCAAAACTTTACTTTTGTGGATGACAACGTATGCAACTTCCAGACCTACACTCTAAATACATCAAATTAATAAATAGAGTTCAATTATGTACCTTTGACCAAAGTACATGACCTTTAAAGCAACATGTCTCTTCAAATGATGTTTCATTATCCTTGTTTCATAATCTGTACGAGAAGGTAAAATCACAAGGTGGATTAAAAAAAAATGATAGCTCAGCGTAGGAAACCTTGTAATTCTTAATACAAAACCAAATACTAGATCATATTATATATTTCAATAATAATTGAGCTTTAACATGTATCAAACTTGGCTAGAATAAAAACAGAAAATTCTGTAGGAAGTCTTTAAAAGGGCACAACCCATTGAGTGCAGCACAAGAGAGTGTCATCAATGTACGTTAAACACTATTATGTTTTGTATGATGCATTGACATACCATTGCCAAGATATGCATCCAAAAGAGTAAATTTGATGTACCTTGAGCTACTATGATCTTCAACAGAGGTGATTCATCATTTTCACTTCTCCAGTTTCTGATGTAAATTAATCTCACAAAGTACAAGTGCAAATGAAGAACTATAACCTAGTAGTAAACTGAAATGTGTTCACATCATCGGCAAGAAAAAGAAAACAAATTACAGAAATTTAAAACTAGTGGAATGCCATCAATTCAATATGGAAACCGTTAGTGACAAACTGGCTATCAGATTTCAAAAAATGAAAAATAGCTATCGCTTTCTAAGAATATATCTTGGACCAAATTTAAAAGTCAAAACCTCAAAACAAACCTTGTTTTGTCGAAATTTTCTCCTCTTTTTTGGCCTCACCTATTGAATTTCTTTTTCCTGTCTCCTCCATTGAACTTTTGTATTGCGGAGCAAACTCATGAAGCTTTTCCCCCATCTGCAGGACAAATTAGTAGTGTTTACTGGGGAGCTTAACTGAAAAGGCAAACTAAACATAGGGAAAAAAAACCTAAATAGTACACTTGAAGAAGAAAACAAATATAAGCAAACCTCATTACAGCGGCAGTTGGAGAGTCTCAAGAATAACCTAGCACTCTCAGACTCCAGTTCCTGAATGCAATCAACCGGAAAATGAACTATCGGTTTCACTTGGAACACGAAAGGCCAAAAAGCAGAAATATCCCATACGTGCCTTGACTCGGTTTTGCAGAGAAGCTATCTGGGTTCTTAAGTCGATCACCACTTCGTCTTCTACTAACAGTGACATGGTCAGCTGGCCTTAGTTGTTCCCTTCCGCGGCAATAAGATAGTCCTGTGCGCAGGCACTTTATTGTTCAAGGTTGATAGTCTTCTTTTGTTCTACTGCATTTTTATTTTTATTTTTTAATTTATTAACAAATTCTGTTGGATTAATTTTTCAAAATTTATAAAATCCATAAAACTTGATCTTGATTTTCTATTTTAGTTTTCTTGTTATAATCTGATTTATTATTATTTAAATATTTAATTAATTATATCCTTTTTAATTATTTAATGTTAATTATTAATGAAAATTATGACTAAGATAATTTAATTTTTTATTTTTATTTTTTAAATAATTAACTTTAAATTTTGGAAAATATATATAAAAATAAAATATTTTTAGATATTTTAATAAATATATTTTTAATTAAAGAAATTCTTTAAAATACATAAATTTCAAAATTTCAAAATATTTATTTATAATTTTTAAAAATATCAAATATTTAATTATAAAAAATGGCGATAACCCTATGTATAAAGACGAGGACCTAATGGATCAGTCTATAAATTCTTGAGACCTTCAACACAGACAGTATCTTGGCATTAATCGGTTTGGTTCAAAAACAACAGCTAGGTGTTCATTCATTCTATGGTTGGCTATCTTTAAAAAACTGCAAACAAAGAATAAACTTCTTTTCTCTATACTCTTAACCATTATTCTCTATGTGTATCGGACTATGAATCCAATGAGTATTTGTTCTTTGAATGCCCATTCTCTAAAGCAATATGAGAACATTGCCTCAACCACTTCCAAATTCTCATTCCCAACATGACAAGCCTTCAATCCATCCTCAATTGATTTAATCATTCAACCTCACACAATAACCATTTCCCTATTCTACTGTCCACTACTGCTTACAACATTTGGACTGAAAGGAACTCAAGAACCTTCAAGGATGCAGCCATGGATGTGGAGAGCTTACACTCCAAAGTAATCTTCCAAGTTTTGAAGCATCTCAGTCCAAACACATTGGGAAGGTAATTAGAGGTAAAAATTATACACTAACACTGTTTTACAGATTTTATATTTCAAATATGGTATCAACACATATACTCCTCTGATGGGCAAAAGAGATGATGGAACTAACAGGCAATTCTACTACATTTCAGGAAGCATGGAGCTTTGACAGGAAATGGTTCTAGTGTCGTAGGTATACTGCTTCAGAAGCTTAATACTTAAGAGAATCATTTCCTATGGAAGCTCTTTCGGGAATGGCATATACGATGAAGGCAACCTTGACAATTTTATATTGGACATTCAATCTTCTTTACCAAATCTGATTGCGGTTTGTTACTTGGTTTTTGTTGATGAGTGTTGAAATATTATGTTATTCGAATGTTTGTGACTGGTTTTAGGCTGCTAGGGAAAAGGGCTACATTTTTAAGGTGTCATGGTAGGAAATAGAGGAGGAATGTTGGTGGTAGTGCTGTTTATCTTAATCTAAGTTTATTAATATTTTGCACTACCTTTTGTCTTTTGGTTGATAAGAGATTTCCTTCAGAAAATCTATAGTGGTGTACATAATATTTTCTATTTGTATAAAAGTTACTGATTTATAAAAAAAATTAAATCCCTCATTAAAATATTAAGTGCATGTTAAGAACGTGATTATTGTCTTCTATTGTTATAATAATAAACCAAAATTCTATTTATTATAAGCATCTTGAGCAAACTCAAGCCTCTTTAGCCCTGAATATGTTTGGTCTTATAGCAGTGGGTTCTACGTAACTAAATTTGTGTAACTTGGATAAGTAAACTCATGATCATATGAATTTAGAGGCATGGTTAGGAATAACATATAAGATATGTTTTGGCAAGATTTTTCACTTAACAGATCTAGGAGTAATATAAGATGTAATTGATAAAGTTGAATGGGATCCTAACCCACTAGAAAGATTAAAGTAATCTTTTCAAATAGTAGTGAGGGCTATTATTTTGAATAAATTATTAAGAGTAATCAAATACATGATTAAAGTCTTAATTTCATTTGGTAGCCATGTCATATAATTAGTTACTTGTTTTTCTTACATGTATATTTTGTTTTGAGTGGAATTGACCTTGTTTAGTATAGTTGATACTAATTTAGTGAACCAAATTTCTTAGACATAGGTAATGTTTGAGAAGAGTCCTCAAAGTTAGAACAGAAGAATTGTATACCATTATTCAATTTTTGCTATAGTCCCTGTAAGGATTTGGTGAAAAAGTTTTAAAGATGTGTCAAAATCGTATAGATGATAAAATGTATTGACGTTTTAAGTTGAATGATGTCTTGTAAACTTTGATAGCAACATGTAAGACGTACGTCAACACTATAATATCAAGATGAAACAGGTTGCATTGAGTAGTGCTAAAAAATATAGTACCTTAATGAAATTGTTTCGCTTAATTTAGCCTACTGAAAACGTAAACTTGGGCATCAATTAAAGGATTTACTATAGTATAATAATAGTTGTCATAAGAAGAAATTGATTGCATGCCTTTTCTTTTTTATATGTGATATGATAAAAATCATATGTACTTCTAGTTCATACTTATGAGTATTTGTTATTGAATTTAGATTCAACATTGTTATAATGTTCAAATCATGATAAGAAATATATTGTTAAGTAAAAGTAGTTAATTTAAGTTTATGCAAATAATTTGTATATGTTGGATCGAAGAGACTTATGCTTAACATAAGTGGCAATAATAAAAATTTAGATAACTAAAATTATCCTTTTATACCATGTTGGTTAAATCAACATAATATTATAAGGTTACATACAAGGATCTATGTATCCTTTTAATTATGAATCGTATGAAACTTGTCAAGTTGAAAAATAAACAAATCAACCTTTAGTGAAAGGATGATGATAGTATTGAATTATTAAATTTAAACATGTGATGTGTTGGATGGAATAACAATTCATACAGGGATAATACTTATATTTCATTATACTACTAATGACTATGTATGATATTGTCATATGTACTAAAGTAATTGTTGACTTAAAATTTTGAAAAGTTTAGATTGTTTAAATCTAAGTAAAAATTAAGAATTGAGAATACTGAAGCAGTTCGATGAGATCATTGTGGTGAGTTTTAAATTTTTAGCTATCTATTGGGAATATGATTCTCTAGTGAATCCTTACATAACAAAATTTTTTAAGAGTGTGGATTTATATAATGATGAAAATACACTGTGGGATATTGTATGATGCAATATTATTTTTATAGCTATGTCTAG
>JANTPM010000003.1:26680637-26692900 GCA_025434745.1 Erythroxylum divaricatum
TTTGGGTTTGATTGTAATGTGATATTGCTCAATTGCGACATATGCATTCCATGCATGAATGCATGATCAGTTAATGATAGTTGTGACTGGAGCAGCCACCGAGAGCTATAAGCTCAACGTTTATAGTTGGGCCTCGAGCCCCACAGTGATTCAGAGCCTCAGGCTCAATGATTAATGCACCCATAATGAGACAGTTCAGAGCCTCAGGCTCAACGATTAATGCGCCCATATTGGGACAGATCAGGCGCTCGATCACAACACCGAAAAGAGATCGGGATCAGTTCACGTCTGCATTAGAGTTTAATAAAAATTGTGCTTTCTGAGTTTTTATACAAATGAATAGGTTATGTTGTATAGTCAACAAACTGATTAAAATTGTTTTTACAAAAGAGCCCTCGTGGTCATTGAACTCACCGATGATTATTTATGTAAATTGTTTTCTGCATAATTTATAAAAAGTATGTATATGTTTCAAAAAAAAAATTATACTAAATTTTGACTGAGTGATGTAGCACGCCACCCTCACAGGACACGGACTCGGATATCACCGTCGATGTCGGGTTCGGGTCATGCGGGAGTGGGGTGTTATAAATACGACAAGAAATGATCAAGTTTCATAATAAGATACGAATTAAAATTCATGCTTTTTTTATGATTTATATGTTAATCATTTTTAAAAAATAAAATAATCTTGGTCTTTAGGAAATCAAAATACAAAAAATTTATAATTATTCTGATACGTTGGAGATTGGATCCCTTCATGATTTCCCAGTAGAGTTTATTCTGGATGTGCTTTTCGCTAAAAAACCAATTTGTGGGTTAGATTCTTTGTTTTGTTTCAGCGATACATAGTTTAGAAAATGAGACTTGCTTACGAAATTGATAAGCATCTATAAAGTATAATAATCATACCAGAGCTTACGAAAGTAAGCATGGGAAAATGAGACTTCAGGAGAGAGGATTTTGAGAAGTTGAGAGCACGATGGACACATAATTTTAAAAAATAGATTAAAGTGAACTTATCGGGATGTAAGATATGAATGAATAAAGTATATTTAAGAAATGTAGGGTATATATAAAAAAAGAGTTCTATAAATAGTTGGTAGTTGAATTCGGTTATAACCAGCATATAATTAATAGCATGAATTAAAAAATTCAGTTACTAGACCGCAAGCTTTCCGGACCTTTTCCCGTTTCAAAAGGCACACCAAAAGGCACTCTCAGCTGTTGGATTAGTAAGATAATCTTAACTATTACTTTCTAACTCCTACTCCCTTTTTCACCTCCTCTCTATTTCAATGAAACCCAAACAGTGTAATCTTTTCATTTCTCCTCCATACAATTAACACCCGTAATTTGCAAGTCTTCAATTTTCTAAGCTTTGATCGCCGGCGAGCGGCGAGTACTCATACCTTCAAAGGTTAGCATTCTAAGTTTTTTGCTTGGTCGTTTCTGTTATATTTGTAGTACATTCACTAATTACAAATAATATTAGGTTTACAATAGCTTGCACTTTACATCAATATAACAGAAGGATTTAGATGTCAAGAAAAGAAGAGGTTGCAAAGCCTCGAGCTTCAGAAAGTAATTACCTACTTTGATTTATTACTATAAAATAATTTAGGACATGAAAAGATATCGAGATTCATATACATTACACAAATTTGGCAAAGAAATAAGAATATAATATTTGTTCTCTAACTTTTACTTATTTGGTTATTAGGAATAGATAGAACAGAGAATAAAATTTATATGGTCGTAGACTTTTATTCTTAAAGAAGATTTAATTATAAGCTGAAATCAGATATTAGAAAAAAGAGATAATGAAATATTATTGCCAAAATATTGTCAGAATTATATTAATTATTATGAAAATATGATATTCGTCAAATTTATGTTAAAAATTATAATTTGAACTAGACACTTTAGTATTTCACATTCGATATTAATAATTTTTATTCGACTATAAGAACGTTTTCACTTATGTTTGTCATATGTATGCTCAAAGGCATAGCAAAAGCAAACCACAAAGTCCTGTTAAGATATTTATCAATTTTCATTTGTTATTTATACAGTTCCTTCAAGAGAAATAGCATCGTCAATGGCAGATCTGAAAACAACTTAAATATTGCATATGAAGTACAAATTCACGCTGCTGATCAACATATATGTCTCTGAGGACTAGTGATTAAGTTTTGAAGTCAAAAGTGTAATTGCAATGGAGTACAGTGATGGATTTGTATCGAAAGAGCATCGAGAGCTTGCAAGATCTGCTTCAGAGAGTGCAGATCCGTTATCTGTTTTTCCGTTAGAGCTCTCACTGTCTCCAAAGTCTAATAAAAGACTGTCAAATTCACCAAAGTCGCCAAGGTCCCCAGATGGTCAGGGAAAGAATGGAACGAGCAGAGGAAGTCCAGGCAAGGGAAGTTCTCCTAAGCAGGATAGACATCCACATTCTCAGATAGATGTACGACCAAAAAAGGGTAAGTCTCTAGCTAGAGAGTTAATGACAAAACATGCTAAGTGCATGCCTTAAAATACTTGTATTAGGAACACAATAAGATAATGCTATTTAGTAGTATATATATTAAATTTTGATAATAAATTTTATCTAAAAAAGAGGTTGAGAATACAATAAATAATTTAATGCAAACGTTTAATGACCGTGTTGATCTATCTAACAGGTGGCTCAGGAGGTAAGGGTACATGGGGAGGACTGCTTGATACAGATGACAACTTCTGTTTAGATCCTAATGACCCAAACTATGAAAGCAGCGCGGTAGGCAAAAATTTAAGGAAAAAAAGATTCTTAATTTAATGCTTTTATTTATTTACCTTCCTAAAATCATAATTTGAATGGCTGCTTACAATTGTAGGAATGTAATGATATTGGTACGACAAGTGTGGATTTCGATGACTATAAAAAGAAGACAACGATCATAGTGGAGGAATATTTCACGAACGATGATATAGTCTCGACTACCAATGAATTAAGAGATCTCGGAATGCCCCTATATCATTACTATTTGGTGAAGAAACTGATTTCTATGGCTATGGACCGACATGACAGGGAGAAAGAAATGACTGCTGTGTTGTTATCGTCTATATATGTTGATATAATTGATCCCGCCCAAGTTTACAAAGGCTTTGAGAAATTAGTGCAATCAGCGGATGACTTAATTGTAGATATACCAGACATTGTTGATGTCCTCGCATTATTCATAGCTAGAGCTGTAGTTGATGACATACTCCCACCAGCCTTTCTGAAAAAACAAAAGGCGTTTTTAGCTGCTGACTCAAAAGGTTTGGAAGCCCTACAAAGATCTGAAAAATGTTATCTAGCAGCTCCTCTTCATACAGAAATTATTGAACGACGATGGGGAGGCAACAAGAATAGAACGGTCGAGGATGTAAAGGCCAAGATAAACAATTTGTTGATGGAATATGTAGCTAGTGGTGACAAGAAGGAGGCTTTTAGGTGCATCAAGGATTTAAAAGTACCTTTCTTTCACCACGAAATAATTAAAAGAGCTCTTCTAATGGCCATGGATAGGCAACAAGCTGAAGGAAGACTACTTGATTTGATGAAAGAAGCTAGTGAAGTAGGTTTGATTAATTCTAGCCAAATAATAAAAGGGTTTGGTCGAATGATTGACGTCATAGATGACTTGTCACTTGACATTCCAAATGCTCGGTGGTTGCTACAGTGCTTGATCTCCAAGGCAGCATCAGAAAGTTGGTTAAGTGCTTCATCTCTGAAGTCGGTGTCTTCAGCATCAAGAAAGCAAGATATCGAGGATAATGATATTAAAGTTTTCAAAACGAAGGCTGAATCTATCATCAAGGAGTATTTCTTGACAGGAGATATTTCTGAGGTCAATGGTTGTCTTGAATCAGAAAACAGTATTTGTTCATCAGAATTAAACGCGATCTTTGTTAAAAAACTTATCACTTTGTCAATGGATCGCAAGAACAGGGAGAAAGAAATGGCTTCTGTTCTACTGTCATCTTTGTGTTTCGCAACAGAGGATTTCATGAACGGGTTCCATATGTTGATAGACTCTGCGGAAGACACTGCCTTGGATCATCCAATTGTCGTTGAAGATCTTGCAATGTTCTTATCTAGAGCAGTGATTGATGAAGTATTAGCCCCTCAGCACTTGCAGGAACTTGAAAATCGATTTTTGGGTGGGAACAAAGTCATCCAAATGGCAAAGTCATTGCTTAAGGCTCGGCTTTCTGGGGAGCGAATTTTAAGGTGTTGGGGTGGTGGAGGAAATGGCAAGCATGGATGGGCATTAGAGGATGTTAAAGACAAAATTGGAAAGCTATTAGAAGAGTTTGAGTCAGGAGGGGATGTCAAGGAAGCCAGTCATTGCATAAAGGAGTTGGGGATGCCTTTCTTTCACCATGAGATCATTAAAAAGGTTTTAATAGCAATCATTGAGAAGAAGAATGAAAAGTTATGGGGTTTGCTTGATCGATGTTTTTGCAGTGGCCTTATAACCCAATACCAAATGACCAAAGGCTTTGAGAGAGTAGCAGAATCTCTAGATGACTTAATTCTGGATGTGCCTTACGCTGAAAACCAATTTCTGCATTATGTTGAAAGAGCAAAACTTGCAGGGTGGTTAGATTCTTTGTTTTGGTTCGACAAGTCCAGAAATAGTTTAGAAAATGGGACTTGCTTATGAAATTGATAAGCCCCTGATATAAACTATACTATCTCTTAACCCTATGTTGTTGTCATTATTGGTCGACTTGTACAAAAGAAAAAAGGTACCCAATTATTCAATTACTTGTCAGCTTGTGGGATGCTGAAACCACTATCTGAAAAGTACATACAATACGGCCAAAAACAAGAGAACAGAAGTCTTCTTGTACAATGGTTATAGACTTTCTTTTTCAATTTTCATTTTATTCCTCAATTTGATCTATGTCCTAGAAACATTTTGTTCTTACGATGAGAAATGATGATATTGCTAGTTTTAATAGAATAATTACGGTATTCCTTTATGCATGGCAGCATTAACGATTCTATAATTTTCGTCAAACTCTCTGTCATAGCTCATGCATTTTGTTGCTGCTGCTCTAAAACTTTCTACTGTAAAAATTGTGTTCTTGTCTTCATTTCAGTTCATGACAAAGCTTACGCCAGTATATATACTTACTGTTTTAATTATTAATTAGCTTCTTTGCTGTAATGTAGTATCTGGTATTATCATCTTAATTTTTTTTAATCATTGAAGAAAACTTAAGAGGAAATTAATAACATGAAACGAAACTTCTCTTCTGGGTTATAATATGTCAATAGTTTCATACATAAGAATTAAGTTGGTTCATGTCACTACAACAGAAATGTCATTTGGCTACGAAAAAATTCGTCAGTAAAAGTCTTGATAACAACGATATTTGCTGCCAAAAATATCACCAAATCTCCATGGTTAAAAACTATAAAAAAGAAAGAAGATAATGGTTTACGGTATTGTGTTTATTTCATTGGAAAGGTGCATAATATATACGAGAACAAGAATCAATTTCATTCTATAATTAAGCTATGCTATCTCCTATTTATAGAAAAGATATACAATGATAAATGGTAAAGATAATTACAAATAACTGATTGATATTTTCCTTAATATTTATTAATCTCGATATTATTAAATATTCTGATAAAAACTAGCATGTGAATAGATGATAACTCCGTTATTTTAGTCGTAAATTTAATGTGAAAATTTCCTTATTGTCTTGCTTGACATGTGCCGTATCATTTTTCCTAATTTTGGACTCATTTACGGATGCTTTGTCAAGGCTTTTATTATCAATTTGGAAGCGTTCCAATTTTCTTAAAGTAAAAGACAATTTGTGATATTAATTTACCGCATAATATAAGATTTTAATTTATGATATTAATTTATCACATAATATAAGATATTTAAAGAATATTTTTAAAATAATATTTCTTAAAAAGGAAACTTAAATTAATTTAGAATAATTTGATAGTTAATATCACTTTTACACGATTACCCCGACACAATATTAGATTTCTTGTTTAAGAAGCAAACTTTTTTTTGAAATTTTAATAAAACATATTACCAAAACATAAAAAACTACAATTTACAATCCTATTACAAGGAAATTAAAATTAATTACAGTGACTACTAAGCCACTGCGTATTATCAACCCAAAAGCATACTCATCATTTAAATATCCCATCTCCTTTTCATTTCCAACCAAGTGCCGTCATAAACTCATAATTGATAAAAGCTCCCTTTAAAATTGTTATCTCAATTTTTTTTAATATTTTGTCTAGTTAAACATATGAATAAATATTAAATTATAATTATAATTATAATTGTAATCAATCGGATTTCCATTTTTTCCTAGAAAGGAAGGAAAAACCTTTGGGAAAAGGGCTTTAATCATTTATAGTGGTTGAAATTGAATTAAATTTGTATAAATACCACTTTATAAATTGCCAATAGAGAAATCTTATACAATGAAGTAGCAACAGTGTTCAAAGACAAAGCAGAGCTCACTCATGCTTGGGTAATAGATTCAGGAGCAATGTGGCATATGACTCCTTGCAGATATTAGTTTCACGCTTATAAAACTATCTCTACATGATCTGTCTACATGGGAAATGATCATGCCTTGGAGATTGCTGGGATTGGCACCACCAAGATGAAGATATGATGGTACAGTTCACACTATTCAAAATGTGAGACATGTGAAGGGCTTGAAGAAGAATTTATTGTCTTGAGGACAATTGGATGAAATTAGGTGTAAGGCCTCCATTCAAAATGGAGTCATGAAGGTGATAAAAGGAGCACTTGTTGTCATAAAGGCAGAAAGGATAGTTGGAAACCTATACAAGCTTGTGGGAAAGACGTATATGGAAGTAAATGCATCGGTTAGTTTTGTAGAAAATGTAACAAAATTGTGGCATCGTAAACTTGGTCACATGTCAGATGAAGATTCTTGCTGAGTAGAAACTACTCCCTAGTCTCTCGAAGATATCATTACCCTTCTGTGAATACTGTGTTACAAGTAAGCAACATAGACTGAAATTTAATGCATCGAATTTTAGAAGTAAAGATATTATAGAATTGATTCACTCTGATATGTGGCAAGCACCGGTTATATCTCTAGGTGTAGCAAAGTAGTTTGTGACCTTTATTGATGATTATTCCAGAAGATGTTGGATGTATCCTACGAAGTGAAAGGGAGATGCATTTCTAACCTTCACAAAATTTAAAGCACAAATTGAGTTAGAGATGGGAAAGAAAATCAAGTTCCTTAGGACTGATAATGGTGAAAAATATACTAGTGATGAGTTTATTGATTTTTGTAATCGAGAAGGTATCAAATGTCAATTCACATTGCCTCAGACTCGTCAACAAAATGGAGTGGCAGAGCAAATGAACAGAACTCTGATTCAAAGAACTATAGCCATGTTGAGAATTGTAAGTATGGCAAATTTTTTCTAGGCAGAAGTAGTAAAGACCACCTACTATATGATTAATCGATCACTAAGAACATCGATTGATCTGAAGACACCGATGAAGATGTGGATCAATAAACCAGTAAACTATTGTCGGTTACACACATTGGGAAGTCATGTGTTCATGATGTATAATACCGAAGATATCATAAAACTAGATCCAAAACCCAAAAAAATGTAGACTTATGGGGTATGCTGATAAAGTTAAGGGGTATTGACTGCGGGATCTCTCACTTTTCACAAGCTCATCATTATCAGAGATGTCATATTTGTAGAAGATAAACTGCAAGAGAAAGATCAAAATAGCACGTTTGAAGAAAATTCTAAAGTTGTAACGGAAAGGAAGATTGAAAAAAAAGATTCTACTGAAGCTATATCAAATCACGAGGAGAAAGAACAGGTTGAATATGAAAATACAGAAGTTAGACGGTCAACCTATGAAAGAAGAATCCCAACCTGGCAGTCTGATTATATTATAGAGGGCAATATTGCATATTGTCTCCTAATAAAAAGAAGCGACAAATAGCTCAGATGCATCACTTTGGATGGCATCAATGCAGGAAAAATATAAGCTCTTCATAAGGATATAATAAGACATGGAAGCTTGTGCCACTACTACGAAGGAGAAAGCCTATTAGCAACAAATGGGTGTACAAGATTAAACGTAACATCGATGATCAGGTGGAGCGGTATCTTGCAAGGTTAGTGATAAAGGGATATGCTCATAAAGAAAGTATCGAATTTATCGAAAAATTTTCACTTGGAATTCGTCTCAATACAATTTGGATTGTCCTAGCTATGTGTGATACACATTTGATATACATTTAAAGTAGTTAGATGTAAAGATTACATTTTTTCATGGAGATCTTGAAAACGAAATCTGCATGCATCAACTAGAAGGTTTTGAAGAACCAAGGAAAGAGAACTTGGTTTGGAGGTTGAACAAATCTTTTTATGGCTTAAAACAAACGCCAAGATGTTGGTACAAATCTTTGTTCTCTATGTATATCAAACAACGAGTCCAATGAGCATTTGTTTTTTGAATGCCCATTTTCTAAATTAGTATAGGAACATTGCCTCAACTAATTCCAAATGCTCATCCCCAACATGACAAGCCTTCAATCTATCCTCAGTTGGTTTAAGCAAACAACCAATAACCTTTTCCCTAATCTACTGTCCACTGCTATTTATAACATTTGGATTGAAAGAAATACAAGAACTTTCAAGGATGTAGCCATAGACACGGAGAGCTTATACTCCAGAGTAATCTTCCAACTTCTGGAACATCTCAGTCCAAACACATTGGGAAGGTAATTAAAGGTAGAAATTATAAACTAACACTATTTTGCAGATTCTCTATTTTAGGTAAGGTTTCAACACTTATAATTGCACATACACTCCATGGATGGAAAAGAGAGGATGGAAATAGTACGCAATTCTACTTCAATAGGAAGATGACCAGAAGCATAATACTTAAAGAATCATTTCCTATGGAAGCTCTATTGAGAATGGCATATGCAATGAAGGCAAGCTTGACAATTTTAAATTGATCTTTTAAGTTTCTTTTAGCAAATCTGATTGCAGTTTGTTTGCTTGGGTTTTGTATATAAGTGTTAAAATGTTATGTTACTGGAATGTTTGTGAATAGCTTTGGCTACTGGGTAGAAGGGCTACATTTTTAAGGTTTTATGGTAGGAAATAGGGGATGAATGTTGGTGGTAGTGCTTGTTTAACTTTGAACTAGGTTTATTACTATTTTGCACTATCTTATGTCTTTTGGTAGGTAAGAGATTTCTTTTAGAAAATCTCTAATGCTATACCTAACATTTTTTATCTGTATAAAATTTATCGATTTACCAAAAAAAATGTTGGTACAAAAGTTTTGATTCCTTTATAATGAGTTGTGGATTTAACAAATTTAGTGCAGATCCTTGTGCATATTTCAAGAGGTTTGATAATAATGATTTCATTGTACTATTGTTATATGTTGACGATATGTTGTCACAAGCTCCAACAAAGATTGTATTCAAGATTTGAAATCTCAGTTAGTTGAGGAGTTTGAAATGAAAGATTCAAGATCAACAAATAAGATGCTAGGGTTGCAAATTTATCGATATAGAAATAACAGGAAGATTTGACTTTCTCAGAAGAATTACTTGAAGAAAATCTTGCGATGCTTCAATATGCAAGATTGTAAGTTAATTTCTACCATTCTTCCTATTAATTTTAAGTTATCCTTAACTAAAAACCCTAGCAGTAAAGCAGAGAGAAAAGAGATGTCTCGAATATCGTATGCATCGGCTGTAAGAAGTTTAATGTTTGTTATGATTTGCACAAGATCAGACATTACATAAGCAGTGAGAGTGGTTAGTCGTTACATGTCAAATCCTGCTTGAGAATACTAATGGGTTGTAAAGAGGAAAAGATTAAGTTAAAATGTTGAGATTAAGAACATATGATATTTTGAGATTTTAGTTTAAAGTAGCCTAAAGTTTAAATTTAATTCCAACACATTAAAATCTAATTTAAAATGGTTTTAAAAGTCAATCAACATTTATGCTTTTTTAGTTTAATTTAAATCTTGGTCATATTCAAATTTAATAATTTAAGTTTGATTTCAATAAGATTATAAACAAAAAAAAAGAATTTAAGTTCAACTCTTCTTTCGACTTTTTCAAATAATTATCTATATATACTCAATTACCAAAAAAATAATAATTATCTATATAAGACAATCATTAAAAATTAACCTTCAAATTTTTACTGCAACAAAAAGTGAGAAAAAAATAAATAATTTATTCCAATAAAAAAATTAGTAAGTTTATTCGATTCAAAATCAAAATGACAACAAAATAGGAAAATTTATGACTATAATCGAATTGATTTCATGATTATGAGCTCATAAATTGGGCTAAAACCATTTAAGTAATATCCAATATAGATCTAGCTCAACGCTGGCATCTTCCTCTTTTTGTATTTAAAGAGAGAAAATGCATTATTTAATGATACAATTTTCATATATCATGCATGCACTGAGATGATATTAAAGATTAGTTAGTCATTATTTAATGATTATTAATAATTATATTATTGAATAAAAATATATTTTTAATTATGTATAATATTCATAATTATAAATACACACCATAGAAAACCATTTTTTTTACAATAATTAGCTCTTCAAAACCATCACCACCTGTTTCATCTCCAAACTTAACCTATTTATGTGCTAAATATACGAGAATCTCACAATCGAACACTCATGCATCCAAGTTCAAGAGCAAGACATACACTGCTGTATATATGTAAACTGATTCAGAGACAACCATGAAAGACCTAGCATAAGTCCTACTTATGAGGACCAGGTCCGCCTGGATCACCCCTCGTGTGCGACTCGGTGCTGAGGGTGCTCTAATGCCAAGGAACAGGTCCGCCGATATCACCCCTTCGTGTGACACTCGGTGCGGAGGGTGCTCTAACGCGAAGGACCCAGCGGTATCTACGGCTGAAGTTTTGAAGAGAAGCCATTTTTGGTTGGTTAAACCCTAGTTCACTCAACAGGCGCTGGCTGTCAAGTTTCTTCGAAGTCACCATGACTCTTGCATCAGATGATCTGCTGCAAACAAGAATCATGAACACAATCATGAAGACAGATACAAGTTGATTTTTCATGGAAATATTGGGAGGTTAAGTGTGAGTAAGAATCTCTAGTTAAAAAAGAGACAAAATAGTGAGAGGATATATAAATGAAAAGGACCATAAACCTAAAATCTAATGCTGCAAGGGGGGGTATAACTATAACGAAAGAAAAGAGTTTGACAGAGCACTGTGGTTTCTTTTGTTCCATGCGGCTCTAGTTATAGACCCTTAAGAAAATTCTTCGAATTTTGCTTTAAAAATTCGAATTAAAAATAAAAATATTATTTTATTAAATTTATTATAAAAATATAACAAACAACAATAATAAAGAAAAGAAATTAGCATTTGATCCTTTATGGTGGGAAGTGGGAACTACACCGAGCTTTATGATTATGGGTTGTTTGAATTTTGCTTTAAAAATTCAAATTAAAGATAAAAATATTATTTTATTAAATTTATTATAGAAAATTTAACAAACAACAATAAAAAAGAAAAGAAAGTAGCATTTGATCCTTTATGGTGGGAACTGTAAAGGAATGTAAAATTCTGTTATATAGCTGTATATTACGTGATCCCCTGTATTACGTGATCCCCTGTATTCCCCTGTATTCTGTTACTCGTTCTTATCTCAATTAGCGTGTAACTTTTAGTATAAATATCTTGTATATTTGCCTTACACAAATCAATAGAACAACTACGAAATTCCTCTCAAAAACCTAAACCTTACAGGAACTACACCAAGCTTTATGATTATGGGTGCGTAAAGTTTGGTGGTGATATTAGCTTCAACTTAGGCGTTTGGTTTGAGCACGAGGTTGGTTATGGATATGAATATAATAGTAGAAGGGGATGGGGATAGGTATGAAAAATTAAAAAATGATGTTTGGTTTGTAATTTAGGTTTCTGTATTAATATCAATAATCTTGTTTGATTTGTTGCATTAATGGGAATGAAAGATAATATAATACTATTTTTACCCTCAATAAAAATGAAAATTTGCCCTTCATATGTTTATTGGGGCTATCTCCATATGTTTGTAAAACAATTAATCAGTTTTGTTAAGGAATTTTATTGCAATTTTCGAGCATTAGATGAGCTATATGATCATTTGTCAACAGAG
>JANTPM010000003.1:26723751-26736140 GCA_025434745.1 Erythroxylum divaricatum
CATGTCATATATGCATGTACGTACAAATGCCAATTATACAATATACTATAATGCATGCTCATGAATAAATACGAATGTAATGAACTGTCCACATCCCATCGGTGACGGGATGTTACATATTCTATGTAGTGAAAAACAGGTGAATTTGCAAGCCTATAGTAGTGTAATCTCTAAGAGGAAGTTTTGAGTGAAACACAACCCTTATACACTTGAGTGACATGAGTGAATATCGTGAGAAAAGTCCATTTTAATTTTGTGATTGCTTTTGATCAAAGATATCTACCTTTGATTTTGTTTATGTACATTGATGAAATGATTATGATATATGTAGTAACTTGATACTTGAGTTTGACGAATTTTAAAAGATTGCAAACATTTGATTTTCGTTGAAAATGAAATGACAGAATATGTTAATTGTGACCGAAGGCATTCTTTCACTACCTTCTCAGCTTTAGCTTTAGAGGTTAAACAGAAGAGCTCCAGGTTTTCTTTAAAAAGCAACACTCCATTTAGCTCTTTGTTACCCCATATTCTTTGAGCCCACCTTGAATCAGTTGGAAAAGGGGGTCTACTTCCTAAGAAAACCTAATAAAAAATGATTCCTAAGTGTTAGCTCCTGCTTTTAGTATATCAATATTAGGTGCCACCATTGTCCATCCTTCCTCTATCTTAGGAGGACATTAGTACAAAGAAAGATCACCCCTGATCACTAACTACATGCTTTCAACTACTATAATTGATCCAGTTTGAAGGGGAAGCATTTCCCTCAGGTTTTCCTTTTGAGTTAAGGTTGAAGTAGGAAGATTGAGGGTAGCGATGGGAACTTAGACACTTTAAAAGTTGCTTGGGGAGAGGCCAAAACTCAGGTGAAGAATCATATCAAAAAAAGAATGAAGCATTTTTAGTGTACAAATGCTAAAAATAGTTGGCAAAAAAGAATAACGAGACATAGGCGGGAAGTAAATGAGGAAGGAAAGGACAAAGCAACCCTTTCAACCCTATGGTGGAAGATGGAGAGTTAAAAGCTGAAGACTTGTAACACCGCAAAGACCTTGATTTGGGAGGTAGTAGAGACCAAAGGGATGAAGAAATATAATGAGAAAACACAGGGAATTACATTATAGTTGTAACAAAATAGAGGAGGAGTTGATAAGAAAACATCAAAGAGAGGAAAATTGAATACAACAAGACTGGGGGAGAAGAAGAAAAGAGAGTGGGAGACACAATAAAAAGAAAGTTTAAACTCCAGTGTAAATAGGACTAAGCTATAGGGTTTAAGGGCAGCCATGAGAAAGTTGCAGGGAATTAGACAGAAGACAAAGAACCATACTTGGCAAGGCCTAGCTAGAGTAGGCTAAAGGTCATCTAAGAACTTAAATCTCATATCTTTTAAGGGATTCATCGATAGGCTCTCCGTTCAAACTATTTTAGATCCAGATTAGGAATTTAGGAGCTGCATGTTTCTTCACTTACAAGGGATTACTTCTCTTCTTTTAAAGCTAAATGAGCTATGGGTTAGTAACTTTTAGTTTTTGCATACAATTACATCTGCACTTAACTCCTTAAAATGTTGCTTCTCTGAAAATTTAGATTCATACAAAAGTGCATTAATTAATCCAAAAGGAAAATGCCTCTTAAGTTTATTCAAAATAAACTAAATAACTATGAGTTTAGAAATTGATAAAATTAAGAGAAATATATATATCCACCACCATGAATTAACAAAACACACATCAATTCGAAACCAGATCCACCTTACCTATTATTCCAGATAAAAAATTTGGATGTGAATCTCTAAGCAGTCACTTTGCCTGTTGTTCTTTCGTGGTGTTTACGAATAATTAGTATTTGGAGCTTTGTCTAGTTATTAGGAAAGGAATAGGTTCTTGTCTTAGAATTACTTTTTTTAAGATCTGAATTGTTACCATTTTTTTTTAATTATAATAAGCGTAGTATGATAAAGTGACTTGGAAACATCTAATTAACAGTTCCCAAGTGTGTATCATGTCTCGATGATTTGTCCTTATGAACAAGATGAAGTCAAGTACATATGCCATTGCTTTTCAGCTTTATGGTAATGCTTCTTTCGTGATATTGTAGGCAAGTTAAACTCAATCTGAAAACTTGAGAATGTAATTATTGAAATAGTCACCGTAACAAAGTGAGTGTATGAAACCCAGTCGTTTTATATCCTTTCTGAAGTTGTGGGGACCTTTAGAAAAGAATAATTTCCCTTTATTACTGTTATTGTGCTATCTCAATCCCAAGATGCTCTAACTTTATAACCAAAATAAGCAAAGTCGAGATACCATCACCAAGTAAGCCAAGGCATGATCTGCTTCAATAAGGCATATATAACTATAATGAACACCTGATCGAAGTCCTAACAAGACTACAGCATACAATTTGCTTTATGGTTAATGAAATTTCTTGCTAGCCAGTTTCCTTCAACTTTAATTTCCTTTCTGGAAGATTTGAAATTGTACATATATGGGTACCATTCCCCCGGAGCTAGGCCAGCCATACCGAGCAATCTTGGATGAGAAGTGGGAAGCCATGAACGCTTATTACAAGGAGCACGCAGACCAGGTGCTATTTCCAATAACAGCAAGGAGAGACACAGCGCTTCACATGGCAGTGTTCAGCAACAAGAAGAAACCAGTAAGGGATCTTCTTGATATCTTGAACGGCTTTGAGATCCACCCGGAAGAGGACACATTGATTATTCAAAACGCATTTGGAATGACCCCTCTTCACGAGGCAGCCACCTGTGGAAACTATAAGGCCGTGGAGTTGCTTATCGAAGCATATCCAGAGCTACTCTATGTCAAAAATGTATATGGTGAAACACCATTGTTTAGGGCTGCAGTATTTGGTCACACAAGAATATTAGACTACTTAGCCAAGCGACCAGGGCAGATTGATAATAACAAGAAGCTACTAGAGATTCACCGTGTTAGGCCTGATACAACATCCATTCTTCATGTAGCAGTACAAGGAGAACACTTGGGTTTTTTCTCTCATTTTAAACATATACGATGAGTTGAAAATACTTTGATGTTTGGTGGTTTTGAATGTGAATAAACATTAACTTGATTATGTCGTGTGATTATTGTAGATACTGCTCTCCTGTTACTAAGGATGGATGAATCGCTTGGGGAGGCAATGGATGTCCGAGGCATTACAGCACTTCATCTTCTTGCTAATTTGCCATCTGCTTTCAAGAGTTCATACTCCAAGAGCATATTCAATACATTCATTTACCTCTGTAAGTTCATGTTTATTTATAGGGAATTTACTTAAGACCTATTTAAATAAATAACTGAAATTTATGAAACACAACAAAATATTATAAAATTAGACAGAAGGTCTGGAACTGTTTAAAAGGGTGGTCGAGTTACTAACAGCTCTTCCCAAGCAAAATTTTCTTCCTTAATAGAAAGAAACCAAAAGGTATATATGTTCGTTAAAAGTTACAGTTATAATTGTAGGCCTACCGGAAGAAAACGATGACTATAATACAATCTCTCCGACAACCGATTTAGAAAGCGGCCATCGCACTGGGAACCGAATAAGCAGTACTTCCAGCAACTTCAGTTTTAGAAAAGGTACATGCACCTAACACAATCTTTCAGTTAAGTATGAAAAATATGGCATTTTGATCAGTTCCACCACTTTTCATAAAAAAACGTAAGACGTTATATTTCGAGTTTTTCGTCCTGCATCCTTTTCTTTGTTCACTGTTGACATTCTATAATTGGTAATTTTGGCAGTGATGAACAGCATCAAACTAGCAATTTGCATGTATATTTTTGGAGGTAACTAATCTCTCTCTTCGTTTCATATAAGGGTATGGAAAACTGGTATTGGATCCTTTACGAGTCTCTCTTCATCAACAGGTTGGCCAATTACGAGTAGAATTCGGGCTGATAAGATAAAGCACGATTCTGCATTCAAAATTGCTAAGTTGCTCATAAAGAAAGATGCCTCCTTGAATCAAGCAATGAAAGTGGTGGACTGCACCACAGAAATTCCTGCAGTAATGTATAAACCGGTCCTGGTAAGAGAGAAAGGATCAGGAGTTGATCATGGAATACGAAATGAAAGAAGCGAAAAAAGAGAAAATGGTCATCACGCTGATCACCAACTACTTTCTCCTGAAGCTCCATTATTGACAGCAACTAGCAGAGGAATCACTGAGATTGTACACGAAATTCTGAACCATTATCCTCAAGCCGTTGAATATCACAACGACAGGGGCCAAAACATATTGCATGTGGCTGTGATGCACAGGAGGAAGGAGATTTTCAATCTTATAAAGCGTTCTAAGATACCATTGTCGAGGATGTACCATGCTATTGACAGTAAAGGCTTCACATTGTTACACCATGTTGCAGACACCAGGCATTATACTCGAGGGACCATGCCTGGCCCTGCACTCCAGCTTCAGGAAGAGCTTCAGTGGTTCCAGGTGAGTCCCTTAAATTCTAATATCAAGAGTGGACTAAAAGTAATACACGAACTCTATGATAGTAGTTTTGTTCATTGCAAAGATTAGAATGCAATTGTCATTATGATTTGTAGCAACTGGCCCCCAGATTCATCACCACTATTATTAATATCATACCAGTACTCATGAAATTGAAATTCAAAATCATTACCCGTAGGAAACTTAATTTCGACGGGAATATGGAGAGAGAGGGAATAACAACGCCAACTTCACGTCTAATTGTCAAATAAGAAGGATAATCCTAGTCCTTATAGGTAGCAGCAACATACTAAAATATTACACCAGGACCATAGCATTCTTGTTCTCTTCGTTTCCAAATAAAATAATTTGTTTATGCTTGAAGACTAGGTAATTCCTTCTTGTTGTTGCAGCGTGTAAGGGAAATAGTTCCCTCGCATTATATCATGCACAGTGACATAGTTTATCTCAAGTCTCCCAAAGAACTCTTCGAAGAGAAGCACAAAGACCTACTACTAGAAGCACAAAAATGGACAAAGGAAACCTCTCAGTCGTGCTCTGCCGTGGCTGTCCTGGTGGCCACCGTTGTATTTGCTGCCGTTTACACTGTACCCGGAGGTTCCACTGATAAGGGAGTTCCTGTATTCCTCCATTCTCCTTATTTCCAGTTCTTTACAATCATGGATGTGATGGCTCTGGCAAGCTCGTTGACCTCGGTAGTGATGTTCCTTTCCATACTCACTTCTCCATTCGAATATGAAGATTTCCTCATCTCTCTCCCTCGGAAATTAACATTTGGGTTCACATTGCTCTTCTTCTCCGTGATGGCGACAATGCTAGCATTTGCTGCTACCATCATACTCGTTGTTCGAACTTCGAAGGATTGGACAACGAGTCTGATAGCAATTGCTGCGTTCCTTCCTGTCTCTGTGTTTGTGCTGATGCAGATGCACTTATATGCAGCATTTATAAGTACTCTGAGTGGTTTGTTTAAGGAGTTGAGAAAGTCTCTTCCTTTTACTAAGCCTTGTCGATCCCACAAAAGAAAGCAACGTTGAGTCTTAAAAAGTCGTGGCTAACATTAGCTTTGGTTTCTCTTTAATGACAATTATTTGAGATACTTTCGAAAAGAAACAATTGATGAGTGAAGTATTTATAGGATGACACACCATTAATAGATACATCAAGAATGTCTATTATATTCTATGCACGAAATAAGGGAGTTTCAAGTAATGAAACTCTTTAATTTCTTTCTAAACTTATGCCAACGTTGGAAACTTTAGGCATAGGAGGAAAGTTGCCATCTGTTAAACCAAAACTGTTGTGTCAGTTGCGAGGAAACAAAGAAACGATCAATGACTGGTGGAGTCACTGATAAGAATGAGACGTCATGAAAGCAAAAGATTGAACTATAAATAAATTGCAGAGATCATAAGGTTCATTTGAAGGTGGCTCAAACAATAATCATTAGGAGACTTAGAGAAAATTAGGATTATTTCGAAAAAAAAGAGACTAAGTCATGGATATGGGTCACGAGCCATGGGTTAAGTGTTAGAAATACATGTTAGACATGTTAGTGGACTACTATAATCACAACTTAATTCCATATGCCTAACCACAAAATGAATTGCCTAATGTACATGTAATAACCATAATGGGATGGTTAAGTTGCTAATTGCATTTGAGGCACATGGTGGTACCCTAATGACTATATGTTGGCCCATTAAACTATAGTCCATATACCCATACACTATGATACAATTAACCAATTTTTCTACCCCTTAGGGTAGGTGTGGTTGTTGGTGAGTAATATACATAGTGTGTGTGTGTTTGGAAAATGAAAAGGGGGTGTTCTACCATAAGCTCTCTGGAAAACGTTTGTATTGTTTTTCTTTGATAGGTTTTGAGCAAAATGGAGAGGATCCAAGGCATGCCAAATATGGGAGGTTTGTGTTTTTAATCTTGTAATGCTCTAAATAAGATGAGATCTTGGATGTTGGATGTGTTTAATGACACATTTACTGTTAGCATTAAGTTTATAGTTCACATGAGTGCCCACGTGTCCATAAAAATCTCATATGGATATCCAGATGTATGGCTCTGTTTGCTACACTAATAAATAACTAATAAAGCCAATGTTTGGATTTAAGTTGTAAGAATTTTCGAAAATTAATCACTGAATTAAAAATCTTAAAAATTTTAATATTGAATTGAAATTATTCTAAAAAGTTAATTTGTTATCCTTAAGATACATGATATGTCAAAAATTTTAGTGAAAATAACTCTAATTTTGTGTCTATGCGTGCGTGGGTGTATGTGTGTAGATATATGTGTTATAATAACAATAATTTTTAAGAAAATAAATATTTTTTTACAAAATCAAAATATTAATAATTATCCAACCATTTATCTTCCCTATCCTCTGATACTTCTCCTTTGCAATTTTCTAGATCCCCTTCAGGCCATTTAAGGATTAATTTATGGCGTTAGGTCTTTGATGATAGAAACTTTATTCATTTACTATTACCACCTAAACTAGTGATGGTAACTTTATTGTAGCTCATCCTTTGGAGATTTTGAAAGTTGAAATAACCAATTGGGAGTTCACCTTGGTTCAATATTTTCTAAATAAAATTTGATTCAATAATTTTTAAATAAAAGGACTGAATTTCCTCTCTTCAATTTCTGATCATCTTATTATTAGAAGAACTTGAGTTTTTCATAATATTTTGATTAATAAAGACAGTCTTTTATCAAAACAAGGTCCTTGGCACTTTAATAATCAACATCCTTTTTTTTTACATTAATGAAAGCACAGAACTCTCCTAAAGGATCTAAAACATTATTAGATTCCTCTATTGATTAATATTTAAATATAACTCTAACATACTAGATAACAGATATGAGCCACCTTTCAAACTTTGCGGGAAAACAGTATGAATGATTTAATCAACTACACAAATGAAAAGAGTTAACTATGCTAGAATTTGTGTTATAATTGATCTATAAAATAAAATATTAGTATTACATTAATGAGATTATGGGAGAATAATGAGTTTACTCAAGATAGTATAGTAGATTCTTGCCAATAGAGGCCTAGTTTGATCTACTAAGGGAAGAAATAGGTGCTTACTGGTAAAAGGCTTAAAAAAAAGGGATTATCTTAAGCTTATGAAACCTAAACCTATTGAAGAATATCTCATGAATGGAAGCCAATAAATCAATTCCTCTCTTGTCAACCTTGATGAGCACCTAATTTTTGTAAGTCAAACTCGAACATCTTCAATTAATATATTAAAGAGAAATATTTCCTTATAATAGTGACTTCTTTAAACAACCAAGCTACTTTATATAATAAGAAGGAACTTATAGGCTTCCTTATTGAGTTTATCATTGCTCCAATTAAGGTGAGTACTAAACTAAGTGTTATTACAAATATAGGTGACAAGGGGATGACTTTAAGCCTATCATTAGGAGGAAATCTAATTGAAAAACTAGGCAAACAGCTTTAATTCTTCCCATTCCCTATGACTATAATTCTTGGGAATGTCAGATGGCTTAATAGCCCTAATAATGCACAATGCCAAGCTTTTCTTCGTTTGTTTTTAAGAAAAAATTACAAAAATGTGAAATTCTTAAGGAACAATTGAACTATCATGTCCAACCATTAATTCCACTATAATGGTAAGATAGTGGTGGATTTTGAATTTGATAGATTGAGGTCCTCAACTGTCTAAAAATTTATAAAAACCAAGGTAATCATTCATGTTTCTTTTTTATATTCCTTTAACATTACATTTCAAAGAACCTTTTTTCATAACACATTAAAAGACATTCACTTTAGAATGAACATAGCCTAGCTCATATTTGGAGATTTTAATAATGTAGCTAACTTCTATAAAGTTGAAGGAAATGCTTCCTTTAGGAATTACATTGATGAATTCCTCTAATATATCTTCAGCATAAAAGTTACAAATCTTAATATGGAGGGCCACTTTACATATGAAATAATAAGCAACAAGGAAGATAGATTTACATGAAAAAAAATTAATAGGACCTTAGTTAATTGCATTTGGCTTATATCCTTTTCTAAAACAAAGCTTTGTTCAATATTCTTCCTTTTTTTATGATCATAGCCTAGAGGAAGTTTTTAATCTAGACAATTCGATAATCAGTAGCTCTAGATTTAGATTTAACAATTACTTGTTGAGCTCAAAGGTGTTGTTAGGCTATGATTAAAGGTGCTAGCTTCATATGTCATCGTTATAAAGCCTTCTTATACTTAAGGAAGCTACAAAGGATTAGAGATGAACTTAATGCTCCAGATTCCAAAACCTTTAACAAAACATAAACAAAGTTGTTATAAACTGAATAAAACTTATAATAGCTTAGAATAACTTTTTTTGTGTTCTTTTAGATGTTAACAAATAGGAAGAGGAGACATATGTATTAAGGAACTATACACAAGCAGTTAAAACCAATTATTTAATCTTAAAACAAAGATTAAGGATATAATGGCTAAATGATGGTGATAGGAATTCAAGGCTCTTCCATAATTCAGCTCTATCAAGAAGGAATTATTATAGATCTACTTCCATTCAAATTGTTTTTGATCTCTTCTCATTTTGATATGCTGCTTGGAACTCATAAGTTTTAGTATAATTTGCTTGGTACTTCCTCATTATGCTCCTTTTTAGTGCCTATTCTAAAGTCCTTCATTTTTGAGCAAATATCTTTTAATGAAATCAACTAATTAATCCTATTACTACCTTAGATGTTGAGCAAGCCTTATATTCGCTCAAGCCTAATATGACTTCAGGTCCTAATGGCTAAAGTTTTTATTATTGAAGCTATAATGAAATTCTTCAATTAAAGGAAGATGTTAAAAAAGTTTGATAAGACCTTTATTACTGTTACCCTAAGGAACCTAACCCCTCTTCCTTGAAGGACTATAAGCCAATTCTTACTAGAATATAATATGCAAATTTATATCAAAGATTTAAGCTTTTAGACTCAAATTTGTTTGCAGTAACAACATTAGTTCAAGGAGCTTCCATTAAAGGAAGGCAAATCAAGGATAACACCTTCATTGGTCATTATCTTTTCAATAACTATGGTAGGAAAAACTCTGGTAAAACTTGTGTCATTAAGGATGATTTTCATAAGGACTTTGATTCCATCAATTGGAATTTTATTCTTTATATTCTTTTTTCTTTTGTATTTCCCCTTTGATTTATTTGTTGGATTGAGAAATATAGCTCCACTGTCTCCTTCAGTGTCATAGTGAACGGAGAACCATTAAACTTATCTAAGGTGTTATGAGGCCAAAGCAAGGTGACCCCAGTTCCCCCTATCTTTTGACCTTAGCTATGGAGATCATAAACATATTGATTGGGCATATGATTAAATGAAAAGAGAATCATATTTTACCATAAGTGTAGGAAACTTAGAATTTATAATTTATTCTTTGTAGATGATTTACTTCTCCTTTCTAGGGTTGATCCTAATTCCACTAATGCCTTAATGATATCCTTGCACACTTTTAAAGGGCTTTTGGGGAACTCATCATAAATAAAGGTAAGAGTTAGCTCTTCATTTCTTCTAGCACCCTTTATCTAACTGCTCTTTGCCCTAATTAATAGAAATGTAACCTAATAACACCCTTCACTTACTCCGGCATTCCAATCTTTTATAAAAATATTTAAAAAATACTTTTAACCATCAAGAAGAGGAACAACAACTAACATAACAAATTTTTAGTTTTTGCTATGAAAACTTAATTAATCAACTTGGTCATTAATAGTCTGGATGTTTACTGAGGGTTTTTATATAATGCTTCCAAAGAACCTAATCAAAACTTTAGATCAAAAAATGAGGAAATTCTTGTATTTTGGGGACATCATAAAGAGATCATTAACAAAAATTAAATGGGCAAAACATTTCTCACTTAAAAATGAAGGAGGATTAGGCATTATTCCTATTAGAATCACCAATAAAGTGATGTTAATCAAGCATATGTAGAGAATTTTAGTGTATAAACAAGCTCTGCAAGTTAGATGGATTCATTATCACTCTATAAGTTGGAATGCCCTTAGGATAAGGGAGTTGGTAAGGTTGGAGATCAAAAACAAGATTAGAGATGGCTCTAGCATTAAATTTTGGTATGAAAATTGAGCAATATAGGGCCTTTAAGCAATATTGATAATTTCATCTCATTTAGAATGCTTATTCTAGATAATGCCTCTAGTAGAGATGTATTATTCTTATCTTTATAACTTCACAGATAAAGACAAGTATAAGATTATAGCTATTACTTTTTTTTTCTTTTGTTAACACCATCACATCTCTTTTTAGTGGCTAATACAATTGTCTTGATATTTTGCCAGTAATTCTTATAGACTCAACTAAAGAAGCCTTACTTCTAAGGTGAGATAGATTGGTTTAATCAATTCTTACCTAGATTTTTCTTTAGTTTTTGTTAGATTAGAAACAAAGATTTAGCACACTTGATGTAATTAAAGGGATTCATAATCTTCTTACTAGCTACATATTATACGATCAAGAACTTGAGACATTAAAACACATCATATTTCAGTACTCCTTTTTAAGCTTCATATGGAATGAAATATTAAAGCTATGCAACATTACCTCAACTCCAAAAGACTAGTTTGGGGTTATCTCTTGGCTTCCTTAGCTAAAAAACATGGTTAAAAGGGATTAAACTATCCTTAAGATTGCTCTAAGTAGTGTGGTATATTCCTTATAGAGGGAAAGAATCTTGAGAATTTTTCAACAAAGTTCTTCACATCAAAGGATATTGTTTTTCCAACTTAAAAAATTAGGGAACAAATAATGGTCTATAACATCCACACTAAATGATGTAAGTCTCTTGCCATCAACTAGGGTATTAGCATTTCTCACTTATTATAGATATATCCACTTTAAAAAGACTTTAGAAGCCTACTACCTTATTCAAGGGTTTTTGTTGGATCCCAAATGTTTCATAAAAGTTAGAACTATTTGAAGGAGAAATTTTAACAAGTAGTCATGAGTAAAGAGCAAATAAATGAAGATTCTTGAATCAAAAATGATAGACAAGAGTAAAGTAGTAAATAGGAAATGTGGATAAATTCATGTTTTGCCTTGGTGCTTTTAGTGGATAAGAGCTTTCGAAATGGGAAGAATTAAGGTGGAAGTTAGAAGTAGAATGAGAACAAAAATGAATTTGAATTTGTGTAGTAAGTTGATGAAGAATATGTACATTTGTGTATGTTCTATTATTGGTGTTCATAATTAATCATAGATTAAAATTTCCTTATGGATGATATTGATTTGAAATGGAGATGAGAATGAGGAATAAATGAAGTAGAAAAGGTAATCTTGGTATGAGTTGTGTTAAAGAAAGATTGTGAAATAAAATGGGTAGTTGATTTGAAAAATTGTTCAAGGAGTATGCTTTATACTCGGAAGTGTCTTCCCTTTTCTTTTCAAAGCACCTTCGTCTATCCTCTATACTCGGCTACTTTCATTCTGAATAATCATCTTTTCTTTCAAGGTTTCTTTTGATGATTTTCTCCTTTCAATCATGGGCATGCTTGTACTGGATTGAGATTTAGAACTTTTTGTAGGAGATTTCTTCTTTGTACGCTCCCCCTCAGTTCTTGCTTTAATCTCAGAACCTGCTTCTACTCTGTCCAGATTCTTTAAACCCATTTTCGCCACTGTTCATGAGTTGATAAAACTCTTAGCAGTCATCTTAACTCTGTTTCCCCTGTCAAGGACTCCAAACTCTCTGAATACCCTTGTCAACAACATCCCATAGGGGTAACTGTTCGTATCTTTCATCGCCTTAACCATATACTGAAAAATCAGAAATGGTAAATCTATGGGTTGGCGATTCAATAAGTAGAATAGGCATTGT
>JANTPM010000003.1:26747655-26763691 GCA_025434745.1 Erythroxylum divaricatum
TCACGTTAGTTTTCTTCTTGAAAACCAATTACACCCTATAGGTTATATCCTTTTGGGTGGGTTAATCAGAAGTCCATACTTGGTTTTCATACATGGATTCTATTTTGAATTTCATAACTTGAAGCCATTTGTCAGATTTTGTAGTCTTCAGAACCTCTTCATAGGTAGTGGGCTCATCATCTTCTATAAGCAATACTTCGTTAAGTTAACTTATGAGAAATCTGTATTTCTTGAGAACATAATGTATCCCACTTGACCTAGGAACTTCTAGTGTGTCAGAAGACTAAATTATTGCTTCATCATTATAAACAGTAGAACTGGGTCTAGGTAGTTAATCTGTGTCTTTTTAAGCATCTTGAACTTTCACAGGTTCAATTTTGCTCCCACTGTCTTCTCTTAGAAGAAACACTTTCTCTAAAAAGACAACATGTTTTGAAACAAACACCTTTTGTTCCCAAACATGGTAGAACTGATATCTTATAGTTTCCTTAGGATACCCTACAAACAGACACTTGTTAGATTTAGGTTGAAGCTTATCTAATTAAATATGCTTCATATAAGAAGGGCAACCATAAACATTCATAAAAGAAAGATAGGGTTTCTTGTTAGTCCATATCTTATATGAAGCAACATCAACTGACTTTAATGGGATGCTATTTAATACATAAATAAAAGTTTCGAGTGCATAACCCTAAAAGGATTTTAGTAAATCCGTTAAACCCATTATAGACCTCACCATGTCTAATAAGGTTCGGTTTCTCCTTTTAGCCACACCATTGTGTTGTGGCGTGTAAGATGGAGTCCACTGGGACAATATTCTTTTATCCCTGAGATAATCCAAAAATTTTGGCTTATGTATTCAACAACTTGATCCTATCGAAGTGATTTAATACTTCTCCCAAGTTATTTGTTAACTTCATTTCTGAATTCTTTGAACCTTTTAAAGGCTTTAGAATTGTATCTCATAAGATACACATACCTATATCGAGAATGATCATTGATAAAGGTAGTGAAGTATACGAAACCACCTTTGACATGTATAGACATCGGACCACAAACATCAGTATATATTAAGTCTAAAAGTCCACTAGTTTGTTCACCCTTTCCCTTAAAAGGTAACTTAGTCATCGTGCATAATAAGTAAGATTGGCATGTGTCATATGATTTATAATCAAATGACCCTAAACTATTACACTTGTGTAGTTTAGACACGCGTCTCTCACTTATATGGCCAAGGTGATAATCCCATAAGTAAGACGATTTCACATTATCTTATTTTATTCTTTTGTTATTATTGATATTTAGAACTAGATTAGAAATATCCAATATGTATACACCATTGCATAATATACCTAAAGATATAAAATTCCATTCAAACAAATGGAACAAAACCATTGTTATTGAAATTTAAATGGAATACAACTTTATTAAGACTAGAAACAGACATTCCATTTTTAGTCAAAGCAGGTACATAAAGAAAATTGTTCAATTCTAGTACAAGCTCACTAGGGAGTGTCAATACATATGTGCTTACAGCTAATGCAAAAACTCTTGCACCATTTCCCACTCGCAGGTCTGACTCTCCCTTGTTAAGTTGTCAACTATTCCTGAGGCCCTTCATATCAGTATAAGCATGTGAGCTACAACTGGTATCTAATACCCATATGTTGTTATCAGATATAGTATGAATATTAATAACATAAATACCTGAAGTTCCCTTCAAGGACTCTAGATAGGCCTTGCAGTTTCTCTTCTAGTGGCCATCCTTACTACAGTGGAAACAAGTTCCCTTCGAGGTAGTATTCTCTACTTTCTTGACACCTCCCTTAGGCCCTACGTACTTCTTCTTCTTTTGGCTCTTTTTCTTCGAACTAGAAGAGTCCACCACCATCATAACCTTGTCATTATGGATAGATGGCTCAATTATCTTGAGCATGTTGACCAGCTCAGGAATTGTGCTAGGTATATTATTCATCCGATAGTTAAACATAAATTGTGAGTAACTATCAGTTAAACCCATCATAATTAAGTTAATACTTAATTCATGATCCAAAAGAAAACCTAAAGAGACTAACTGCTTGATGTAGCCATTCATATTTAATGTGTACTACACTAGAGATATCCCCTTAACCGTCTTGGAGCAGAGAGCAATTGTGAAATCTCAAACCTTTCGGACCTTGTTTGCTCATCAAAGAGCTCCTTAAGATGATAGACTATGGTATGAGCATTCATATCCTTGTTTTGCTTTTACAACTCCGGTGACATAGTGGCTAACATAATACAATTAGCCATCTCACTATCATCGAGCTGCTTCCTATATGCCCTCCGATCATCATCAGAAGCATCAGTAATAGGGGGATCAAGAAGTGGTTCTTCTAAGATATAACTAAGCTTCTCAAACTTAAGAACTATTCTCATGTTCCTATTCCAGTCAAGGAAGTTTGTTCTATTCAACTTATTAGCTTCCATCAATGATCTTAGATTCACACTAGTACTCATGGTGTTAACTTAGAAAATAGTAACCTATTGTGAAATAGAGAAAAATTAGAATGTACTTAAATACATGTCTATAAGGACTTTAATAACACGCATTATGGCTCCCACTATTTTCACAAATTCATAACCCTCAATATAAATTCAAGAGGACTCATAAAGAAATTCTCCTAATGGGGGGATATCCAATATCCCTAAGAATGACCTTGGGTTTGCCCATCAAGCCACCTTAGTTCAACTAGTAGGTATCGATCATACCAATTACCTACCGAACGTTCGCAACAACAATGGCCAACGGGTTGTCTTATCATTAAAGATGCCTAACGACCATGCCCACGGGTTATTTTCTCACCAAATGTGCTTAGCTATTATGTCAACGAGTTGTTTTCTCACCGAATGTGCCTAGTGATCATGCTAACGGGTTGCTTTCCCTACCAAAGATATGCCAACGGCCTGCTTCCTTACTGAAAGAGCTTAGCAACTATGCCATGGGGCTATTTTATCACCAAATGTGTCAAGCGATTGTGTCAATGAGTTGTTTTGCTCTCCAAAAGTTCCCAACGATAAAGCCAACTAGTTGTTTTGCCTACTAAAGTTATGCAAACATGTTGTTTTCTCACCCAAGTTGCCTAGCTACAATGCCAATGGGTTATTTTCTCTTTGAAAGTGCCTAACGACTTTGTCAATGAGTTTTTTTTGCTCACTGAAGGTGCCCAATGACCATGCCAGTGAGTTGTTTCACCAATAAAAGATGCACCAACGAGCTTATTTCCCATCGAAGATGCTCAGTGACTGTGTCAATGGGCTCGTTTTGAAGTGAATCACACGTTAATACAATGCTTAAAAAATGATATAAGAATGTACGAGAAGGGGGGTTGAATTGTGTATTCCCCTTTTTGAAAAATTCTTTCAAAAATGTTTGTTAGAAATAAAATTCTTTTGCAGAACTTCAGATAGATTCTAATTAATCAAAACTTTGAAAACTTTGTTTACTAACTAAGTAATGATAAAACTTGAATCTAAAAGAGAGATAGAGTAAGAGTAGTTGACACAACAATTTATCTTGGTTCACCCCAAACCGTGGGCTATGTCCAGTCCTCAGAGTTCTCTCTGAGATTTCACTATCTCTTTAACTTTTACAAGTATTCTTTACGAGCCTCTTCAGGTCTTTACAATCAGTATTCTTTCATGCTTAGCCTCTGCAGGCTATCTGCACTACTTTCTCACAGATAAGTGCTTGAACACTTGTTACAGTAAAAAATAACTCTCGGCTATTTTGTACAGAATGCTTTTACGATCACGTAGAAGTAATTCAACTAATTTTCAATTATGCAATTTTTCAACTAACTTTGCAATCTTCGACTTCGACTTATATTTATAGCCTTCATCTCCAACTGCTTATTGATTCTTGTTTCTTTAACAGAAACGGTTAATCAGTTGAGTTCTGTAACTAACCCGAACTGACTCTTGCATCTGCTTCTCAATTCTTCTTCTACGTCTGCTTTTCTATTCGCGTCTTCGTCTGTTATACCATTCGCTTCTTCGTCTGTTTTACTATTGCGTCTTCGTCTGTTTTTTTCACTGTGTCTCCGTCTACGTCTTATTATGCATCTGCGTTGCTTCGTCTGTGTTGCTTTGTCTGTGTTGTTTCGTCTGTGTTGCTTCGTCTGTGTTGCTTCGTCTGTATTGCTTCATTTGTGTTGCTTCGTCTGTATTGCTTCGTCTGTATTGCTTCGTCTGTATTTGTTTATTTCTTCTTTTATTTTGCTCTTTGTTATACATCAGAATTATATCTAAGTAAAGTCATTTTGACTTAACACCAATGACACATGAAAGAGAGAATTAACAAGCCCAATTACCTTGATATCAAATTAATCGGGGTTTGTACAAAATTATGTTTATTATGCTAGTCCACAAAATAATGATAAAATTCTATCATGACTAGCATCAAAACTGGATAAAACCATGGTGATTGTTGACATGTAATTTTTTCATTGCGGTAAATTTTTGTCATTGATAGAGGGTTAAGATATATATCACCTAAAATATAGGTAAGTTGAAATGAAAAAATGCAGAAAAAAGAATTAATACAAGACAAATTTAATAAAAGACAACATATAAATTTGTCTGAATCTCTTTAATACATTCTGCTATCTACTTAATTTTGTTTACAAAAAGATACACAAATAAAATAGAAACTAGAATATATCAAAGTTAAAAACAAGATAAATAAAAAAACTTACGAACTATCTTGTATGTAGAACAATTAAGGTAATGCTTTAAAAGCTTTAAATAAAAGTTGTCTTCAGCTTTGCTTTTATTAGCTGAGTTATAATTATGCCAAGCTATAATGATAGAAGTTATAAATGACTGATATTGTTAAAACTTAAAAAATAAAATGTACTTTACCATCAATATTTCTACCACTTAAAGTCATCTTTACTTTTATTAATATTGCTTATATTTCTTTAAGGTTGAAAGAGGATCGATAGTATATGAATTTTTATCATTATTGATCTACTTTGTTAGTATGTTTATCAGGTTGTCTTTAGTATGAATTTTTGAAAACCTATACTTCTTTCTACCACTTTTTCTCCAATGAAGTGATATTGAACTTGAATATGTTTTGTTCTTGGATGAAATGATGGATTCTTTGTCAAGTGCAAAGCGCTCTGGCTATCATAAAATAAAATGATCTTCACTTGTTTGTGTTCGAACTCCTCCTTATTTATGTCCAAACTCTCCATTAACATTGGTAGCCAAATTGCCTCTTCGCTTACTTATATAGTTGCAATATATTCTGCCTTTGTTATACAAGTAACCACAATAGATTACTATTTCAGAGACCCAAATTATAACTCCTCCAACAAGAGAAAACATATAACATATGACAGACTTGCTTTTGTCAAGATCACCTACATAATCTAAATCGATGTAGCCGCTAATAATAAAATTTGATCTTCAAAACATAATGCAGTATTTGAAGTACCTTTAATATATCTCAAGATTTGTTTTACAATATTTTAATGCTCTTTATAAAGATTTTTCATGTATCGACTAACCACTCTCATTGCATGTGCAATATCTAATTTTGTACTAATTATAACAAATTTTAAAATACTCACTGTTGATGCATACGATACTTGAGACTTTTATATCTTCTCTGTTTTATTAATAAGACTCATCCTTAAAGATAACTTGAAATTAATAGGAAAGGTATAGAAACTAGCTTACAATATTGCATATTGAAATGCTTCAATATTTTCTTCAAATAATTCTTTTGAGAAAACCAAATCTTCCTACTATCTTTTTCTCAGTAAATTTAACATCCCTATAATCTTGTTTGTTGGTCCCAAGTCTTTTATTTCAAATTCTTTAGCCAATTGTGCCTTCGACTCTTTAATATGATCTTTGATGGGGCTATTTACCAATAAGTAATCAACATATAATAGTAATATAATGAAATCATTATCACCAAATCTCTTATAATAAGTACAAGGATCTTAATTAAGTATGTTATATTGAAGGCTTATGATGAATGAATCAATTCTCTTATATCAGTATCTTGGCATATATTTAAGACCATAAAGAGATTTATTCAACCTACAAACTAAATTCACTTTTTCTTTTTCTTTAAATCCTTCTGGTTGGAGCATATAGATTTCTTTTTCAAGTTCTCCATAATCACACTCAATTTTAACATCTAATTGCTTTAAACATAAATCATATATAACATAACCTTCCTTTTGAGCAATTCTTTTCTCCACCAATCTTGTACAATGATGATCCACTTAGTCATACCATCTTGCTTGATCTTCTATATCCATTTGTTACTAGTGGTCTTACTTCTTTATGGTAGCTAACAAGATCCTATGTTTTGTTTTTATAGAAGGCTTCAAATTCTTCTTGCATTACTATCATCCATAGACAAAGGTCTTGGCCTTTTATAACTTTATGGAAAGTTGATTATTTTCCACTCCCTATTTGTAAACAATATGTAATATTACCTCCTATGATGTATTCTAAGTGCCAAGCTAGTTTTCTTCTTTCCTAAACTGACTATTGAACCTCTAGGGCTAAAGACTCATCAAGTTCTTATTCTTCATGATCTAGTGTATCTTCCAAAGAATTTAGATCTTCTAGTTCTTATCTTTTTTCAACTTGAACTACTGTATTCTTTGGTTTCTCCTTTTAAGTGCTATTTTCTTCCTTTTCTTACAAGTTATCTTATGCAAATAATTACCTTATGGATAGTAGGATTCTACATATGATACTCCTTAATTCCATTAGTGTATCCTAAAGAAATGCATTTCCTAGATTTTAGATCTAACTTTGACTTTTCTTAGGAATTATGTATCATATATGTAGAACATCAAAATATATGGAGGAATGAATAATTAACAGGATTAGTGGTTCACATCTCCATTAGTGTCTTCATCCCAATTTTCATTTATGGAGACCTATTTATCACATAAGAAGCATTTTTTACTACTTTTACCCAAATTGATTTGGATAGACCTATAACCCTTAACATTATTGTTGTTCTTTCCAATAATGTTATGTTCCCTTGCTATGCTACTCTATTCCACTATTTAATGTATATAAATGTGAATTGCCTTTTGATGCCTTCTTGTTTACAAAATGCATCAAACTTATTACTAATTTATTCGCCTCTATTATCTGACTATAGACACTTGATTCTTTCTTAGTTTCAAGTTCTACTTGAGTTTTGAAGTTCTCATAAACTAGAAATATATATACCTTCATTTTTTTAGATACACCTAACATCTTTTATAGTAATTATCGGTGAAAGATATAAAGTATTTCAAACCTCTTAAGGATGAAATCAATTCTTGCCAAACATCAGAATGAGTCAGTTCTAGAATAACTTTCCTTGTAGCAATGGAACTACAAAATTTCAATATATGTTTCTTATTAGTGACACAATTCTAAAAAAAAAGGGTAATGATACCTTTTTTATCTCAAAAAGAATCTTTTTTCTATAAGAATCTTCAATCCTCATTATATATATGGCCAAGTCTGAGTTACCACAACATTATTGATTCTTTTGCCAAACGTGTTGATGTTAACAGATCTTTCTCTTTCTTATAGTGATTCCCTTTTAAGTATATACAAATTAGTAGCTACCTTTTTTTCTTTCATCACTACAAGTGCACCCCTGACTATTTAACTTAGATTTTACACTTGATATCATCAACTTGTATTAAAGACACTAAATTTTTTAAACCCTTTCATATGTCTTACCTCGTAGATGGTGCAAATCATATTGTCCCACTTTTTTAGTTAACGATATCGTTATCAACAATCTCTAAGGCTTGATCATTAACCATGAATACAGTTCTTTCTAAGAGTGGTTTTCAATGATCAAACCATTCTCTTGGAGAGATCATATGCCAAGTGACTCCCAAGTCCAAAAAGCCAAACTTTAGCAAAACTATTTTTTCCTTCTATAGTTGCTCGTTATAAAGGATTTTTCCATCCTTTGAGGTACTTGTGACGTTAACTTAAAGGTTTATTGCATTCTTCTCTACATTCTTGTCATTCTAACATTCATTCTTAGTGTGCCCTTTCTTATCAAAATTCTACCATTTGATATTTTTTCTACTTCTTATTCTAAACCTACCATGATGTTGACTCCAACTAAAACCACTTTCTATTGAACCTCTTATCATAGTGGATAGAACCTCTTCTTGTTATGAATTTGATAAACTATTCTCCTTATTCTTCCACCTCTATTCTTCTTTTTAATAGAAGAGGTAACATTTTTAAAGACTAGATAGTTTGAGAGAATATTAATGTTTAAATTGATGATAAGTTGATCATATGAATTATTTAGGGTTTGAAATAAAAGTTTTGCACATTTATTTTTAGCTATTTTATAGCCTAATAATGACAACTTAGACAATAGAGTATTAAAAGTGCTGATTTGATTCATTATTAAAGTGGATTCTGGCATTCAAAGAGTATAAAGTCTTCTTTTAACAAAGATTTTTTTTTGTGAAATGAATGACCTTGTACAATTTTATTAGTGTTTCCCAAACATCTTTTGCATTGCTTTTCTCCTCTAAAAGTAATAGGATTCCATCAGCTAAACTTAAATGTAGATTGACGATAGCCTTATTATTCATTTTCTTCCTCCACTGGTCTTTCTTTGATAGCCTCCAAACAATCTTTTATTGTTAAGATTGCCTTCATCTGCATCTTCATCTTCCATAATAAGAGGTTATTCTCATTGAGCTTCTCTATTTCAAACTTTATTGACATTTTTCTAGACGATGTTAATACTTAGTTATGATATGAATGATAGAAATGATGCAATCATATTTTTATAGGTTTTTAGGACCTTATATTTAGTATCTTGAATATGTTTTATGGATATCTATGGCCTTTTTATCATGTTTTATAATTATTAGAGCTTTAGACACATAAAATACAAAAATTCCTTCATAGGTTGAAATTAACATTGTTTTTTAGTTTCTGGCAGATTTGACCTTTGGATCTTTGTAAATTTTTATCTCGGGATTGATTTATTAGAAAATTCTAATATTTGGTAGGCATAATCTTGACTCATTGAAGAACATTTCCACCAAGTTTCAGAATTTTTGGAGCTATTATTTGAGAGCAAAAAATTTAGGAAAACTGATGTAAATATGTCCACAAGCATGAGGATAACAACGTAGCAGCTGGAAACTCAAAAACGGCAGCACATGAAGAGTCTAAAACGCAGATGTCTAGGTGACGTTTTGGAGGATAACAACATTTAGGTTTTGAATTGGAAAAGGGACACACAACAAGAGAGGAGGGCCAGCGTGAAGGATTTAAGTTGCAATTTTAATTGTCCAATCAATATATGCCACAGTAGAGAAGCAACAAGAGGAAACGGCAGCGTGTGTTGAGCAAATGAAAAAAATGCAGAAGAGTAAAACGTAGCGTCCAGGGAAGGCAACGAAGAAGGAATCCAAGCAGATTTTTTTTAAAGGGTTGATGTGTGACCCTTAATGGTCACATCATCAAATAGTGGAGAGAAGTGAGTAGTGCAGTGACAGTGTATTGAATAAAAGGAAGAAAACCTAGGGATAGAGGAGAGAAGGAAAGGACGGTGTGCAACAGCTATAGGGAATTAATTTTTGGGGGACAACACTGGGAGAGCAAAAGAGAAAGACGCACGACAACGTCGGCATGAGCTGGAGCAAGAGAGTTTGCAAAAATCAGGAGAACTGATAGGGAAGTGTGCCGGCCACATTGCTCTCCTCTAAAAGATGCCACCTTTTGCTAGCGTCTCGTTGATTCCACGCTAACCCCCAGCTTCTAGCCTCCTCTTTTAATTTAATTGCTTATTTCTCTTGGCTTTAGCATCTCCTAATCTTTTAATACTGAACATTTATTTGGCTTATCATTGACATTGGAGGCACGAGGAATAGAAGTTGACGGCGATAGTAGCTTTTGGTGGGATTAATTTTTGACATTAGAGAAGCAAGAGAGGGATGACGGTAGCAGGTAATTGTGAGTGGACAACAGCATCAAAGCTTTTGGGGACTTTTGATTTTTTTTAATCACAACAGTAGGAGACAGCAGTTGTTTAAGGGATTGCAGCATTTACGTTGAGCTGAAGTTGGTTCGGTAATTGTGAAGGTTGAACTCCAATATTTACTTGTCAATTTCAGCTATATTACATAGAGACTAGCATTATGTGTGGCTAAGTTTTTAAATCTAGACAAGGTACTATAAATTTGATTCATGTAGTTCGTGAGACTCTTTTGGTTTAATTGTTTTCGTTTATCTCTTATGTTTATTTAATCTCCGTGCTTTAATCGATTTATTATTGTTGAGTTTGTTGATTAATGAGGCCTGTTAATTGATTGACTTAATAATAAATTGCTGAATATATTAGTTAATCCGTGATTGCTGTCTATCAAAGTGGCGAATTAATTTCAATTAAGAAATTAATGAGATTAAATAATTTAGTCTAAATAAATTGCGGCTTTTCCGATTCTGTTGGTTAAGACATGGGTCCATTAGAGCCTACGGTTGCCATAGACTATATTCTACGGAGCTTTACTCGGGAATAGTCTAATTGGTTAGAGTAATAATCTGCAGAGTTTTACTCGAGATTATCGAATAATTACGAATGGATTGGTTGATATATGCTTGTCACTGTCTGCTATAACTTTGTCCATAAGAATGAACAAAATTTATATTATCACAACACTCACATAACCATTTTAGTTGCAAATTCATCCATTTATGATCATAACAATTTTATGATTTCATTTCATTCTGTCTGTACACTTTAGTCTCCTCATCTGTACTCATATTCTCACTTTCCTCAATTAGTCTACGACAATATACCGATTCACACTTATAACACCTTCAAAGGATATATACCCCTCGTGGTGGACTCTTATCTATCATGCAAAACTAGATACTATTTTTCGTTTCCAAAATGTCCATAAACCTTTATTTTCTCACATCCTATCAAATCATCATTTTTATCAATTCTCCTAATAGCTCAGACTCTTAAGGAATTCTTATGCATATGACTTATACTCGGAATCAGTTGGCGTCTGCATTTTATTTCTCTATTTTGTATTGAATTGTATTTTCTGCAACTTTTTGTATAAATTTGCATTCCAAAATGAATAAAGTGTTTCAAATTTGTGAAAGGGCCCAAATGGCTATTGAAATATAAATGATTGTGTTGATGCATTGCATATGTTTATGATTAGAATGGGTTGTTTCAATTATTGATTTCTGCATATGCATGTGTAAATTTACAAAAAGAAAATTTATACCTAGTTTTGACTGATTAAGTATTCTAGCATACCACCCTCATGGGGCACGGACTCGAATATCACCCATGGACGTCGGGTTCGGGTCTTGCGGGAGTGGGGTGCTACATGACTTCACTTCAATCTTCTTTGACTCTACATCTTCTTCTTGAGTCCCTTCTCCTTGAGATTCTTACAATGAGCAATGATAGTTTGCAGTATCAATTGTTCTCAGAAAATTAATTATTGCAATTAACACTGATTTGTGACAATTTTTACTATCAAACTACATAAAATAAAAGTACACACTCAAGAGTTAATTTAAGCACAAAATTTAGAAATAGGAGTCAAAAAGTTTAGTAAAAATCATGAAAATGTTGCCAATTTATATAATAAACTTGGGCCCGATCAAATTCCCCCATAGTTAGACCTTTGTACTCCTAGACAAAGTTTATAAGAGTCAAATAGACACAAGTGCAAAAGAAAAAAAAAATCCAACCATGCTTAAAATAAAAGTAGGAAATTTGCAAAAATCACTTTCTCAAAAATCAATCAAAGCAGACTGAAAGAATGCTAAGAAAATAAACACTATAAGAATTTAATCCAAGAGATTGAGTAGAAGAGATTTCACTCAAGCTAAAGTGTTTGCTCTCATCTCATTTGTTTTTGGAATAATTTCAATCTAAAATCTGCCTAGTCCATTCTCTACCATAAGCATGTAATAGTTCTACCTCTCCACTACAAGAACTATAATTTCAAAAATTAAGAGGACTTTTCAAGGTTGTAATACACGGAAGGCTAGATAAAATGGATAGAATGGACAAAAGAAGAAACAAGTATAAGTACATGCACCACAATTATGAAATAGATGTCAATAGTAAGACAATATTTACACAAATGACAATATAATTATTTCTTAACCCCTTTTTTATGAATATTTTTTTTGAGAAATATATATATATATTTATTTTGGAAATTATTCTCTTTCTTTCTTTTCTCGTTTTTCTCATTGGCTTTTTCAATAACCAATTTCTTGAGATAACTATAAAATATGCTAAATAAACTATTGACACCATATAAAGATGCGTGCATGTGTTCATAAATTATGGCTCAAGGGGCTAGCAATGGATAGGTGTTTATGGGATTATGTTTGCGTCAATAGGGTGTTGAAAGACTGCCTCTATCATATTAACAAAATTCTAGTTCATCAAGCTTTAATTAGGAATTAAAACAAGTTCTAGAGAGATATGAAATAAGCAGATACACATAAAAAATGAAAAATTCAAGCCCAAATATCCTTCCTACAAGGTTAATATCTCAAAGAACAATCTCAAGGTTTAAAAGCATAAAGTTCTACTTTGTCAGCATACCCTCACTTACTTTGTGTTGAAAACATTGAAAATGAAATTAGTCAAAACTGACTATCATAAAGAATGTGAGGTATTTTCAAAAACACAAGGATCAGTTTGAAACTTATAAAGTCTTTGAGATACAAGAGTGACAAGAATCTAACAAGGGAGAATTGTTGAATTGAGGCAAATTTTTTAAAAGATCATTTTTGGAAGAGTATGGCACCGTGGTGAAACCAAAGTTCACCGTGACGAACAGTTCAGCACACAAACATTGCCGCGACGACAAAGAATTTTGCCACGGCAAAAAACCTAGAGGCAACACATTGTCGCGGCAAAAGCACAGTCCACCGCGGTGAAAAACAACATAAACTTTCTGAATCAACTTATTTGCCTCAATCACCAAGTTTAAAATTTGAACATTATGTACAATTGACTAGCACAAACATTTAAGTGGCCAAAATGAAGAACAAACAAGAGTTGCAAAGTGGGAAAACCTCCCCTACACCTAAACATCAAATTGTTCTCAATGTGAAGAACAATTAACATAATTATGCAATAAAGTGAAAGGGGAAGGCGCATTAACAACAAAGTGGAAGAGCAAAAAGAATTATATACAAATGGGGTGCAAAAATTTTGGACAATACAAAAATGAACCGAGCATCTCACAAACTAACTAGAAAAATACATCAAAAGGAAAATACAAGAAAAACACTCAAACTACTCCATCAGGTGATCATCCCCGGCATCTGTAGGATCTGGTCCCGAAGGGCCAGCACCGAGAAGCAGGTCATTGTCATTGGAAGGAAACTAAAAGTGTAGGTGCTAAGCGAGCAAGGCATCCATCTACCACTGATATCTCTGATCTCGATCCTGCCGGGCTATGGCCTGATGAAGGGTGTCCCAGAGGGTAGCCAGATCAACAGATAAACCATCTACCCAACTAGCAAGGGTCTGCAGAGTGATGGGCACAGGCTGAGCTGGAGTCAGATGATCGTTCTCACTATGCAATGCCTCAGTATGGTTGGCAACAACATCGGGAAATGAGGTGGAATGGGTAGGGGTGGGGTGGGTTAGGATGGAGGTTGAAGTTGGGGTTGTTTAAGACAGATGTATTAAAACAGTGGGGCTGGGTAAAAATAGCTATCATTAGGATATTCCGGGACGTTATGGGCCCAAAATATGTTAGTGATGAGGTGTGGGAAGCTGATGGAGTTGGTGAGTTTGGCGGTAGTGATGGAATCGTGGAGGGCGGAAGCAATAACATTGGCTATGTCGACCGGGTGACCAGCCATGAGAAGGTACAAATATAGAGCTTGCTATTTGGTGACGGGTGGGAGATGGGAATAATGTTGTCACTAACTAAATGAAGCCAAGGATGAGCTTCGAGGCTCAGATCGAAATGCTTGAGGTAGTGTTGATAGATTTTGGGTTGATGTCATACGGTACCCTCAGGATAGAGGGTATGAATGACATCATCCTAGGGATAGTGGTGGATGAGCTGATCATAATGACAGCGGAGAATAGGTGTAAGGTGTTAGTGTTCGCGGATGCTTGCGGGGGTAAAGGCGATAGGGACTTTTTCACAACAGAAATTAATTTTCATGGTATTATGGAGGCAAGCATATGTATAAAAGTGGCGAACAAATTTGTCATTGCCCTAATCCCTAGGTTGGACTAATCATAAGAGTTGAGATTGGACCAACTGGCAAACAAAGGGATTGTTATGGGTGGTCAAAGGAAAAGGTCGCTCCCTAAAGAAAGGCCTAGCATCTATTTTTTCGGCAAGGTAAGTATAATCGGAGTCAATGGGAGGACCAGAATGAGGGGAGTAGTGGGATGGATGGGGGGAATGTGATTGATGGGAGATATGGGATTGATGGGAATAGTCAGAGGAGGCAGTGGGGGAGTGATAGGTAGGGTTCTTAGTTCGAGGCATATTATTGCAGAAAACAAAGAAAAATAAACACAAGGATTAAACAAAATTCACTAAAAAAACAAACCCTGCAAAGGTCGCCGTTGCGACAGATCAGCTGCACTTACCACGCCGTAACGAAGAATGAAAGCTAGCCACGCTGCAGCAAAACAAGTTTCTTTGCCGCGGTAAACTTGCCATAGTGTCAGATAAACAATCGAAAAAAGAGCAGAACAAAGGAAAAACTTATGAAGTAGGATTTGGGAGACCCAAATACGAACCACAAACACGAAATGGCTGGAGGAGAACGAGAACATAAGGAATGTCGCAAGGGAATTCGGATTTGCTGCTGCCAACTTTGAGTGAAGGATACAAAAATGAGAAATGAGGAAGGGTTGGGGGGGGAGGGTAAGTTGAGAAAGAAGGAGAAGGAAATGACAAAAAAGACAGAGGGTAGATGAAAGATCATAAGAACAACAGGGGTAAAAGGGAAATTTCACTCAAGGATTTTGCACAGATAGGACTTTCGTTACAACAAAGGTGTTTGTCATGATAAAATAATTATTGCACGCCGTGGCAAGGGCTGCATAAAAATGTTCACTGTGGAAAAAAAATTAACTCACGCTAGGGTGAATTCTCTTAAGAGGCATTATGGCCACGATGACTGAAGAGTTCGCCGCGATGAAATGTACCACATCACGATAAAGTAAACCACGCCGCAACGAAGTTTTCTGGAGGGAGAAAGAAACAAGATATGACAATTTCTAAGTGGATACCTAGCTCATATGCAAGTCTTTAATCATCAAAAAAAATGAAATTCACCATCTACACCAATTTCCTCAATCATATAGGATGTATCAGGCATCAACTAAAACACAAAATGTAAAGGGAGGGTGAATTATTGAAACGAAAAAGCTAAACCTAAGTCATACTGAAAACTAAACCTAAGTCCTACTGAAGTGGTTTCTCTCCCACACGTATTCAACACAATCATGCATAACAATGTCATCTTCAATCACAAAGGAGAAGTACATTGTAAGTGAGGGATGAGAAACAACCTGTTGCTTATGGTGGATCCTTCTTCTCTTGGGAGACATTTGGTTGATAGCCATGTTGTGGTGAGGTATCTCTACCACTTCCTACTTCCGTGCTAACGTCCACACTCCACAGTTCACCTGAAACATTAACAAAAAATCCTCCCTCCAAAGAGTCATTAGTAAATGGGTTCTGTAACACCCCACTCCCGTAAGACCCGAACCCGATATCGTTGCTGATATCCGAGTCCGTGTCCCGCGAGAGTGGCGTACTACATCAGTCGATTTAAAACTCAGTATACCTTTTTTTTTTGTTGAAGCCACTGATTCCACGTTAGCGCGGCAAACACAGTAAGTAAATAAAACCCGTGTTCAATAGAAACCAGTTTCAGTTATTACAGTCATCCAGTAATAATTTACAATCAGTCAATGCAGTAAAACATTAAAACCACAATG
>JANTPM010000003.1:26812235-26824040 GCA_025434745.1 Erythroxylum divaricatum
GAGTTCGCAAAACTCACCCAAAATTTGCATCTATTTTTCAGGTCTTGAAGAATACCCCGTTTGACACGGGAGTATGTTTACTGTAGGCAAGTGAAGGATACAGGTCGGGATCAGTTCGTGTCTGCATTAGTGTCTTATTGAACAGTATTCCGCAATCGCTATTGTGGTTTTATTGTTTTACATTAACTGATTATAAATTATTATTGGATGACTGTAATAATTGAAAACGATTAATTGTGAACATGAGCTCAAGTTTCTTACTGTTTATGTCTCGTTAATGAATGTTCTATACTGAGTGATGTAGCACACCACCCTCCCGGGGCATGGACCTGGATATCACCGTCGATGTCGGGTTCGGGTCGTGCGGGAGTGGGGTGTTACAGTAGGGGAAGGAATAAGAGTAAGGGTCACAATGATCTTAGCAAGTCTAAAAACATTTCAAAGTCTAAAGGTGAAAAAAAGTAAAAATGTGCCACTGTTGCAATGAGCCAGGACACATTAACAGGTTTTTCTATAAATGATAAAGGGATCGGAAAAAGGAAGCTCATCAGGATGATGACGATGATGAGAGTACAACTGTAACTATGTTAAGTATGGATGATGAGGTGACACTAGTTTGTGCAACTAGTGAATGCTTTCGTGTCAACAATGTTGGTTCAGAATGGTTAATTGTCAAATGAGCATCTTATCATTGTGTTATAAAGAAATAGTACTTCTCAAGCTACAAGCGCGGAGACTTTGGGAGCGTTAGGATGGAAAATTAAAGCTCCGCCAAGATAGTCGATATGGGTGATATCCGAGTTCAAAAAAATTTCAAATGCTTACTGACTCTGAAATATTTATGACACATCCCTGATTGCAGGCTGAATTTTTTATCAACAAATATGTTAGATCAAGAACGATTTAAGCACATTTTTAGGGATAGGAAGTGGAAATTGTCCAGAGGTGCAATGACGTTAACCTAAGGAGAGTTTTGTTGTTCATTGTACAAGACACATTTAAAGGTGTGTGGTAGTATTATAAAAAATAAAATTTTATTTTTTATTTTTGTTTTTTTATGATTTGATTTACTATTAATTAAACATATATTATTTAATTATTTAATACATTCATTTTAATACAAATTATAAATAATTTCATTTGATACTGTATATTTAATTAAATAAAATTAATTATTAATGAGCATTATAACTAATTTAATTTTAAATAATAATTTAAATTATTTTAATTTAATTAAATAAATTAAATAATTAATTATTAATAATATAATTATAATTAATATATTCTTGAAAAATATATAAATTTAAAATAAAATTTGATTTAATAATTGAAATATATTTAAAATAAATATTAAATATTAAATTATTTATTTTAATAAAATAAAATTAATTTATTAATAATTTATAAATAAATATTATATAAGAGATTAAAATAAATTTATTTATATTTAACATTTAACTGATATGTAATTATTATTAATAAAAAATATAAGACATTAACAACAAAACAAATTTTTAATTTTGAAAAAAATAGAAAAGAGAAACTAAAAATCAAACAACAATAATAACAATAAATAGTAAAAGGGTTGTTTTTAAATAATCCATATGAAGAGGAAAAAAATTAATAATAATAATAATAATAATAATAATAATAATAATAATAATAATAATAATAATAATAATAATAATAATAGAATTAAGAATAAAATTTTGATAAATTTAATAAGAAATAGAAAATTTATAACAATATTTAATAAGAATAAGAATAATAAGATTTTATTAATGGAGGGGTATGAGAAGAGGAATATTTCTAAAAGTTTCTTATTTGTTTTGTTTTTGTGGTAAGGAGAAGAAATTTCATCCTCCAATTTTAAAAGAAATAAAAAATTTATATTTTTATAATATAGAATAAGAAAATTTTTTTTGAGTAAACAATCATACCCTCGAAACACAAAATTTGTGTCTTTTTGTTACGTGATAGGGTTTTACGGGATTAGGTTCAAGAACCAAAAAAGACTGAAGATAAGAAAAACAAGAACAGGACATTTGTCTCTTTCATTCTTCTTCTCTGAGAAATACAACGAAAGTCACAACAGGTACAGGCCTCAGGCTACTCACGCCACATTCGGCCATCGAACTGAATTCCGAGCCCGATCGTCCGGTATTAATTCTGCATGCTGCTATCCTTTATAAACTAACCTCGCTTGTGTTTGAGCTGCTGTCTTTTGTTGCTTTTGTCTTGATTATACTTGCTAGCTTCTTATGTTCGAGTACTTCCTCATATCATGTTTTGGGGAAGCATTAAATCTTCTGTACAAGAAATTTCTGTAGCTGAATCGTTGCTTTTTTTGACTTGCATGATTTTTCTGACCAAGGAATTAAAATTTGGAAGCCCGCGGTTGGTGGAATTTTTGCTGATTACCTATAATTTTTAAACCTAGACTGCCATTTGTGTGGATGGATTAGTTGAGCCAACAGATTCTGCCCATGTTACTCAGATTGTGCAAATGGTTATGCTATACAGTATATGGCTTATAAAATTGCACCATTGTCAGACTTAGCGAAATGATCTGACTTGTAGAATTCGCTAAATAATTTGACGAAATAGTTGGGCCGCACGCCGAAGCAGTTTAAACAAAATTCTAAGTTCAAAATTTAAAGTTTATGACTAGTCTTACACTAGAAGGAATTTATTGTTCTGCTATACTTAGCTGGAGTTATTTAAATTGTTCGTATTTGGTTTCTCTTTTAATATGTTTGTCTTTTCCTTCATTTGCTTTATTTTGTGATTGACAGTTTTATCTACACTCCATTGTTAAGCTTGCCTCATTCTCCTTTACCTTTTTTTTAAATTAAAACTGGACAGGTATCTCGGCCCTCTCTTTTGGTAATCATTGTGGAGCTAACTATGTCTTTGGACTCTCACATTGAGAAAGTCCTATGGACGGAGTCCCAGATCTCTGATCGAATCACTGAGCTAGCCTCCGAGATCACCAGTGACTTCAATTCCGTGTCTCCACCTCTTGTTTTAGTGGGTGTGGCCACTGGTGCATTCTTGTTCTTTGCTGACTTGGTTAGGAAAATTCGTTTGCCTGTCTTTGTTGATCTCATTCGTGCTGAATCCTATGGCTCGTCCACCCAGTCCAATGAGGCTCCCCGCATTTCACTGGACACAAAACTAGATATCCAGGGCAGACATATTCTTCTGGTATCACTGTGTAAACATACTAGTCATCATATATCTGTGCCTTTTCACTTTATATTTGGTTAGCGCTGATAGATAGACAGAGAGACAGATATCTGTGCACAAACATACTCACATACACAAACAGAGAGCAGATGGGAGCTTACTAATTTAATAAATTGCTTCATAGGTTAACTCGTTGTCAAGAAAAAGAGGAACAGGTTGCCAAGGTCAGAAAAAGAATACCATTTTTCTAATATTCTCTTTCTGAATGTCCTTGTTCTGAGAACAATTTGATGCCTAAATAAGTCTGGTGTAAATAACTTATCCGGAGGAACAATGGAAACCTCCTTTTTTTTTTCTCCCTGCAGTTATATCCAAAGTAGAGGCGGATTGTAACATTATCAAATCTATCAGAAAAAGTATCTTGGGTAACTCAAAATTATACTTATTATATAAACCCAACAGTTCCAGTTCAACGTTTCATAATTTTCCTGCGGAGATGAATTAATCCTTCAAGAAAAATGACGGCAAATTTTCCCTTCTCAATAAAGTCGATTGGACTTTATATTCCTGGTTGTACAGCTCCCTAATCAAAGGAAGATAGCAAATGTAACTATTACATACAAATTAGAAGGATGGGACATCTGTCCGTGATTAGATAGAATTTGAAATTATTTAATTTTGTTTTTCTTCTCATCCTAATCTATATGAGAAATATAATATCTAATTTGCCTTTTCTGTGCGTTCATTTCTTGTGTTTGAGTTGTTTCCTGTTGTGATCCGACTTTTATTGTTTTGGTGTAATACAATACATTAAATGGTTGTCTCAGGTTGAGGATATTATAGACACAGGGCACACTCTGTCTTCTCTCATTGCACACTTGGAATCTAAGGGAGCTTCCTCCATATCAGTGTGCACTCTCCTTGATAAACCATCAAGAAGGAAGGTTCAACTTGAACTAGCTACTATTGGGAAGTACTACCGAGGGTTTGAGGTGTTGTTTCTTCCTTGTGGGTTTGTGTTTCTATTGTCTTTTTAATTGCATTGACGGGAGAAATTATGATCTAATATGCCAAGCTGTGTTTGGAAACCCCTTAAAAGTGCATCTTGAATCGATGTATTCTACTGGTAGTCTTTTTAGTATTGATGAAACTGTTTTCACATGCAATGTTAAGAGACATCTGGATCCTTGTAACTTGGAGACCCTCATGAATGTTATTAGTGACAATTAATCACTGCCATAAAGCTAACCCGTGAGTTTAGTGGTCATATTGCTGCATAGTAGTGGTAAAAAGCTCGTGTTTGTTTTCATGGATATTGGTGCTTTGTGTTTAAAGGCTGGCATTTACACATCATTCATTGCCGTCGTTTAAAACAGTCAACTTCCAGTTAATCTTGGTTGAAATTTGTTCTGAATCTCAGACAGATGTTAGACAGTAATAAATTTGGTTGCTGCTATTGGCATGTGATTTAGATCTTTATTTGGGATTGGCATCTCTAATTTTATCGGTCACAAGTGGTCTTAACCTAAATGTTACTTGTATTTGCTTGCAAAAAAACTGAGGATGATCCTTTTTATCTCCATATTTCTTTCTTGCAGTGCCCTGATTATTTCATCGTGGGTTATGGAATGGACTATGCTGAACTGTACAGAAATTTGCCGTACATTGGCGTTTTAAAGCCTGAATATTTCAAGTAAACTGAAATGTTCTCATTGCTGAGATCATAAAACCTTTTTGGTCCTGCAGTTTTTTGACCTCACTCGCAAAGAATTATTAGAACTACAATTATATATTACAGATTCTTGAAGACCTGACGTGTTTTGGCATTTTTATCATGTCTACTTAGGTTGGCAAAAGTCTCTTAGGTACTGATCGCCGATGCTAGTTGATTCGGTGATCTCGAATGATACCGGCCGGTGCCGTAAGTTTTAAAAAATGTAGGGACTATTTTTTGTCAAAAAATCAAAACTTTGAACAAAAATTCATATATTTATTAAATTAATTTAATAACACAAAATAATGCATAATAAAATTATTGTTAATTAAATATATTTTAAAAAATAAAGACCGTTAGTAAGATAATTCTGTTTCATAACATTTTTATATAATCATGTGTAACGATTTTTTTGTGGTCTTGAGTAAATTTTAATTTTTTTTAAAAATTAATAACTTATATAATTGCATTATTTTTTAAATTTCACTACATTATTATAGAACAACAAAAAGATTACACCAGAATATGTATTAAGCGACTAACCTATGTGTAGTATAATTTGAAATTATCAACTTTGAATTTAACATTAATTTTTAATATTTTATTTTATTTTTAGATATAAAATATTGATGTTGTTAACTTTAATATATAACTTATATAAAAAAATTTAACTCCTTGATCTAAATTAAAATTTAAGATAATAACTAAATGATGTCATTCATATTTTATAAAACATTTGAATACAAATAGTTAAGTAAAAAACTAATAGAATCATTGTAAGATAATAACTAAATGATGTTATTCATATTTTATAAAACATTTGAATACAAATAGTTAAGTAAAAAATTAATAGAATCATTAGAACCATAATTGTCAAATTACTATACATTTGTATGAATGCAACAACTTCATTTAGTGGTCTTATAAACATTTGAAAATTAATGTTAATAAAATAAATAAATTGTTGTTATTTTAAATTGTTGTTATTACGATTTATAGAGATGAGTTTATTTAAAATTATAAACTATAATGTACAATATACTAGTGGATTGTTTTGTAATTTTAAAAAAAATTAGGGACTATTTTGTAAATTTAAAATATTACCCAAAACAATAATTGGTCAATATAGTACTTGGTCAATATCGGGTATCGATACAGTACCGTATAAGAATTCAATCTGGTATCAATGTTGGTACGATATTCATAACATTGAACTCGACCCGGAGCTCAGCCCTAAAGGCTTAACTGACCATATTCTTTCTTTTTTCAGAAAGTACATATGTATCTATGGAACCCAAAATGATTCCTTATCTATACAAATCTTCTAGAGCCTTTTAATTAGAAGAACCTTACTCAAGATTCTAATTAAATTAATACTAAGCCCCTTTTGTTTGAAAAATAGATTTCTTGTTATTTTACATTGGGAGCTTTGGTTTTATCCTCAATCTGGACCAAAAGAACTTCCTGAGCATCTTCTTAATGGTCTTCATTATCTCCCTTGAGATTGTTATGTGAGAGTTCTAATAGATGTGTAAATTGTTCAGTACCAAGATAATTAATTAAAGCTTGTCCCTATACAAGAGGATCCAGTTGCACTAACTATTCAACCTCTTATGATTTGAGTCAATAAGGGATGCATAATTAGAAAATAATAGCTACATAGTTATTATAAGAACACCCAAATATTTAAAGGAAGATGTTCTTGTTTGAAGGTTGTAGCTAACAAATCTTGAAATGCCTTCTTATTGATAGGAAAAAGTTGCTCTTATTGGGATCATAGCTCAATAAAAATATGTTTTCGAATTGCTCTTATTGGGGTTAAAGCTAGTTTCCTTGGAGATATTAAGACTAACGAGTCTGGAGAGGATTTCTATGTTGCAATAAAATAGATAGGGGACTAAGGGATCCCTTTTCTTTAGCCCTTTGGCAAGTTTGGACAATGTTGTGGGGTTTTCCACTCACTAGTTTAGAGAATGAAGTTATAGTGACACATTGCATAACCTAGTTGGTGTATTTCAAAAGAAGCCTAGTGCCTCCATTGAGCTAAATAAGAAGTTCCATTTTAATAAGTAACAAACTTTTTTAAAATCAATCTTTAAGGTGCAACCCCTTGTTTGTTTTCTTTTGTCGTAGCTCTAGCATAATTCTTAAGCAATCAAAATTTTGTCGTCTATGTTACTGCTTTAAATGTAAGCTGGTTGACAAAAGTTTATGATGCCTTTGAGAACAATTTTAAACTTGATGCTAAAATCCTTGAGATGGTTTTGTATGTCACATTACAATAAGAAATAGGTCTATAGTTATGAACGGAAGTTGGGCTAGGGACTTTAGGGACTAGGAAAATATAGGTTTTATTAAGTTCTTTGGAAGCTTCCCACAATTGAAGACTTCAAGAACAAAATTAGTTTCCATATTACATGAAATATCCGAGATGCTTTGAAAGAACTTGGAATTGAAATACTCTATATTAGGTTCCTTATTTGGGTTTATGTATTGATTTCTTCAATAGTGATTTCCTTGATAAGCATAATCCTAAGCTCCCTAGGTATGGTATTAGCTAAAGAGTCCCTAACCTGATTAGGTACAAAACTTTCTTAACTAAACTAATAATGCATTATCGTGATTGAAATTCAACTCCTTTAGATGTTGTTGATCATTTATGGTATTACCGTCAAGAGCTTATAAGGATACTAATTTCTTCATGTTTCTCCTAGATTAAATAATATTATGAAATAAGTTTGTATTCTCATCACCCTCCTTTAACCAAATAATTATAAAATTAAGCTTTAATAATGAGAAAAGGCTATCCAAGGAATTAATATACCTTCTAAAATATGTGCATTCCATAACTTTAAGGGTCTGATTAGTGAGATTTAATGTTTATCTTATTTTGATATACCTAAGGAAATCTAGAGCTTTTTTTTTCTCCTTTTGAGAAGTTACAATTCCTTTTTAAACTATATTATTTCACCTTTACTAGTTTAAGCTTTTGCAAACATATATAGGCTTGACTTCCATTTATTTGATTGTTTAGACCTTTTAGAATGGCTTCCTTATATCCAAGAGCTTTCATAAGAGAATTGATGAATGTATTCCTTTATTGTGAACCAAATTCATTTAAATGTAAATTAATGTATGATTTGAAGTGGGTGGACTGTAGAAGTGAGCAAAGCTAAGAGGGAATGGACCTCTTATCAAGCTTTTTTAAAAGTGAATATATTCTCCACTTTGCCTATTATTACAAGTGAAGCTGTTGCTTGTGAATCTTAAATTAGTAACTGTTACGTCAATTACAAACCTAGATAGGTCCTCATTGTTGTGTTTTCATAATTAAACCATCCATTTCTTGAAAAAATAATGAGCAATTGAAGTCACCTGTTAGCAGCTAATGGGTTGAGCAGTTGATTCTTATAGAAGTGAGGTCTATCCAAAGCTAATTCTTTAAGAACTCCAAGTTAGCAACATAAATCACAATGATGTTGAGGATCATTTGGGATTGTGACCGTGAGATTTGATAGTTAATGAATTGATATGAGCAACTTCATTGATGAAGGAGGGAGATATTAGGGTCAAGTGATTATAATATAGCCATTGTAGTAAGTGTTATGACTGCTTAAGGTGATCTAGTTTCTATTAAAAAACAAGGGCCTTTTGGAGTTAGTAAATATTTATTTTGGTTTCAACTAAACTAATAAAACTAGGCTTTCTTAAGGATAAAAAATCCTTCATAGCTAGCTATTATTGGGGTTATTTAGGCCTCTAACATTCCAAATGACTAAATTCATTTGAGAGAAAAGGTTATTACACCCTTTTGCTTAGATTTACAACCACTCTTGTCTTATTAGCTTCGCTTCATTATTCACTGAGATTGTTGAACCACTTAAGGTTGAATAAGCTCACTTTAATGAAAGTCACTTTACTTCCTACCTTTGTAGATAAGCAACTAACTCTATGTTAAGTTGTATTTTTATCCCTCCTAAGCTTATCTTCCACTTTGTTCTCCATTACTTAATGTATTAGATATGGTTTAAAACTTAGTACCTTAGCTTGTTGAGCACAATAATTCAATATCATTTACTTTAGAATAGTTATTCACTAAGGTAGTTTTCATATTCTTTGCTCTTCATTAGTATTTATATTTACATTATTTTCATCCATTGCCTTTCTTCTAATAGGTACCCAAGTTTTAGCTTTCTCCTTCTTCTTAGGTCTCTATTAGTAGTTTATGGAAATAGGGTTCTCTATAAGCTTCCTTTTTAATGGAGATCAAACATCCTAAATAGCTTCAGACAAGGTAGAAGGAGTGGGACATGTTAGAGAGCTTGGAAAAGGAGAAACACCTAAACAAACTCAACAAAGTGTTATTAAGGAAAAAGATTAATTAGAGAATCTTGGAGGACCAATGACACAATTGTAGGCTATATGTGCTAAAGAGGCTCTCAACGATCTTATGATGGATCTATATGTAAGGAAAGAAGCTAAAACACTTGCAGACACGTCAACTAAGTTTATAATGATGATTTAGGGCTTAGAACAATGTGTTGGACTTGTTGAAGAAGGCTAACTATGCTATACAATTAGAAATAACTTTCTTGTAGCAATTAGGCTATTTTGAGTATCCTTAGGCCATATGGTGTAATCCGTTTGAGCTGACTTAGATAAACTCACTTAGGTTTTTGGTTTATTTTGGGCCTAAAATGCCCATTTACTAGTCTATTATGCTTATTTGTTAGGAGTCTAAAATTTGGGCCAAAATCAACTTCTTATCCTTGTGGGATTTGACTTAGGGCATTAGTTTATTATATAAACATTCTAAAAATCATTTGTAATCAGATTTGATTGATTTTTAGATTCAATAAACACATTGAGTTGATCTTTTCATTCCTCTAGAGAAATAATTTCTGGTGTTCTTTAAAGATTTTCATTCAAGCAAGGGCTTGTGAAGATTAAAATCCATTATCATCCCCAATCCCTTTCTAATTATATAGGTGTGGTAGAAATACCTTCTTAAGTCATTATTTCAATCTTTATTCATATATAAAGATCCTTGGATCTTTAGTACATGGTTTATGCTTCACTCGGTCTGAGGTGAAGAGCATATTAGTTTTTGATATCAAATCCTTCATCTATTGTTAAGGTTAGTCTTAACTTGTTTCTTTACCTTCTATTCAAGCTATATTCATTGTATTCTTTAAGTTCATTAGTCTTTTTATTCCTCTGTTGGAATCTTGAATCTATTTTCTTAGAGTTTTGATCATTTCTTGAATTTTTTTTAAGTCCATTCATATTCTCCATTATTTTCTATCTATTTCTTTAAATTTTTATGTTGGATAGGACCAATCTTAATTATGGTTAATTCCAATTTGTGTGTGTTAAAATAATTGAGTATAACTTGATCTTTTGATTTCTTATTAAATCTTCGAATTTGACCTAGTAATCCAATTGACTCTTACAATTCTAACTTTAAATATTGTTTCTTGATTATGTTCTATTGATTTTCTTGTTAAAAAAATAGATGAAAAGAAAAGAAAAAGAAAACATATCAAAAAGAAAAAAGAGAATCAAATTCAGTTAGAGTCCTTTCGTAATTAGTTGTCTATATGTTATCCATTCCTAAAGCTATAAGGATTGGAAAAGTCATACTTAGGTTATTAGGGAGTCACAACAAACTAGCTCCAAATCTGTCTAAAACTAATCTAAATCTTTGCTTAACCTACTTGTAAACGTGAATTACTAATTTCTCTTCTCAATTCTGGTTGTAATTGAATAATAAGCTTGTAGCTTAAGATTGCAATTCCTAGTTTCTAAAGATAAGGATCTGAGACTTAAAACTTCAAAATAAAGCCAAGGTTCTTATTGTGTTTTCTAATAAACTGATTCTTTTCATTAACAAACAATGTAAGAGCTTGAAAATCTTAATTCTTGGATGAATTTTATTTTGATTTGTTGGGTTTACTAAAGTCTCCAAATATTTAGCTTATAAGTTTCATATTTTTTGGCCTATTAGTTTCTTTTCCCTTGTCTTCCTGACATCAAATTGCTTTTTAGGAGTTGTAATTGAAGGGGTCAAGATTTGAACTTGTTCTTCTCGAAAGAAAAGTTTAGTTTGCAAAAAATGTTAGAGTAAGGATATTAGGAGGTGAGTTATGAGTGATTTAGAGAGTAAACATATGAAGGAGATATTATTTTCTTACTAACTTTTTTATTGCAAGATCTCAATCATGTCTAGTAATAGAAATTCATCATCTTCTAGAAGGACAAAGAAATATTCAAAGGTAGAGAGATGGAGATCAATTCTTTAATGATGAAATCAACATAAATGACATTTGAAAGGTTGTTTAATGAAATCAAGGATAAAAAGAAGAAGATGGTGATATGTCATTGAGGTCAAATTCTCAATCCAACCTGAGGGAGATAACACCTGAATCTAGAAATGTCCATGATGAGTTTGATGGTGATGATAACCAATTTAACACCTTTGAAGATGTGGGTAAGAGGAAGAATGGTTAGGAATGGTAGGGGTAAAATCTAGTATAGGAATGAGTTGGGGAAAGATTAGATAACAACATAGGTAGAACTAAGATAAAATTCTTGCCTATGTTAGGAAGATGGATCTAAATGTGTATCTAAAGTGGCAGTGGAAAGTGGAGTTAGTATTTGAGATCTATAATTTTTTTTAAGAGAAGAAATTCAAATTGACAACCTTTGAATTTAGAGATTATGTAGTATTTGGCGAGATCAATAGATTACAGATAGGAGGAGAAACTAAAAGCCACCATTCAATACTTAGGAAGAGATGAAAGTTGTCATATGTTGGAGGTTTTTGCTGAAGTGAATCACACGTTAATATATTGAACAATAATATGATCAAGATACACAAGAAGGGGGGTTGAATTGTGATA
>JANTPM010000003.1:26825225-26840838 GCA_025434745.1 Erythroxylum divaricatum
TAGTCTTTTGGTGGTATCAGTGTAAACTTTATGAATGAAAGGATTTAAATGGTTTTAAAATTTAGTTACTTTGAGTGTGTTAGATGATGCCATGTGTTTGTTGGATTGCCATGCGTAAGTCGGATATGTTTTTGCTCCAACATACCATTGTCATAAGGTATGTACTTGAATGTCCTTTGGGTGTTCGGGTATTTGCCTTATGGTAGTGGGATGTTGCAAGTTTCCCCTAATGTAGGTATAAAAACCAAGAGAAAAAAAACTAGGCAAAAATAATTAATAAAGTTAGCACTATATAATGTAAGAAGGCTTAATAACCTTGTTGAGCAATTTTTACAATTTATAAAACCCTCAATAACCGTAAGCACACATGTCGTACTTTGTAGTATTAAAGGGTCGATTCCACGAGAAGGTAACTAGCCTATTCCTAAGTTGTCTAAGGCTCAGAAAAAGGAATAAAAAGAAATAAAAATTGCATGAGTGAACATGGAAAGTAAATACAAGAAATTGATTCAAGAATTGTAAAGATAGAATTAAACTGAGCAGTCTCGCAGGTCATAATGGAAATCTGTCAAAAGATTTAATTAAGTTATGAGAAAGGGGATTTTACCTATCATTAATTCTAATCTAACCATTTATGTGTTTATAGGATGTTAGTTCTAGACGATCGTAGGTTTGATTACTCTCTCTCGAGTTATAACTATTAAACCCTAATCGAATTATAGAACTTGCAATCTCTGAATTCATAAATTACTCACAATTCTAATTAGTTCTATAGCTCTCTAATAAACAATCGAGTCTCGCACGAGATCTCTCTCCATAAAATTACTAACTAGATTGATTAAGTGATCAATTAGATCACCTAACTCTCATTAATCTGTTCTAATCATTTTTACCCAGCTCATCCTCCCAATTTTTTATCGAAACATGCAAATACATTAATCGATCACAACAGCCAAACAAATAAACACAAAAGTAACTAAGTCAACATTAACTCAAAGTAAAATCCCGAAGGAGAGTTTAGAACATTATAAACAACCTGAAATCCACTTCCATATAATCCATCTTAACATAACACATTTAAATGGAAAAGGAAATTAAGAGAAAATAGAACTTAGGTTGGACAAATCGGGAAGTCAACGGTGTTGAGATACCACCTGACCCGGAGAGCAGCGACATCGGGATCCACTTATTCTTCCTCCTCTTCTCCTCCCTCTCTCTCTCTCTCTCTCTCTCTCTTTTCTCCTCTTTAGGGTTTCTAAGAGTGGCTAAATATAAAGCTACCTCATTCTATTCTTGTTGTTCTATTTATATTCTTTTGTGTTTAGGGTTGAACTAGGTATCTCCAAGGTTCAAAATGTCCAAAAAATTCCTTGAAACGCGAAGTTTGGAAGTGACTGTGCGTCTGCTCAACACAGGCCACGATCGTGGCCAACATCTAATGCTTCTGTCATAACCATGGTAAGCAGGCCATGATCATGGATTATGTCCCAGGCTTCTGTCACGATCGTGGCCTATTATGCCACAATCGTAGGCCATTGATTCGATCCGAATGTCTCCGAAACTTCTCTATTCTTCGATGTTAACCTTGAAATACTAACAAACACATCAAGGTACCTTAAAAACATAACAATTAAGCTTAAAAGCTTATACTAACCCATAAAACACTTAAAACACAAATAATTCACAAATTAACACAATTCTATTGTAATCAATACTAAACAATCGAATAAATGGCTAAACACATGTCAAACTATACATTAAAATACGATGCATTTCACACCTATCAAACCTAAATAAACAACTAGTTGTAAGGGGATTCATAAGTAATAACTTAGCATATTTTGTTGGTTTATTATAAACCAAAAAAAAAGTAACAACTAGAGAAGTGCGTATGGTTCTGAGGGAAAGATTGGAAAGTGGTGACAAACCATGAAAAACATGTCAATAGATGAGTTATCATATGGTTAACCCTTCAAAGCTAGACCTAACCAACTAGACATACACAGACCAAATTATCCACTATGATATGCTGATAAAAGGCACTAGAAGACCTATAATAGTATTCACTATGTATGATGCAAACTATGAGTTTCAAAGGCATTCATTTTGGGATGAAATAATTAGAACCAACAATAACATTAAGACACCTTGGATATTAGCAAGGGACTTCAACTGCACTCTTTACTTAAGTGAATTGGCCCTAGCAGAATTGTAAAGAACTTTAAAAACTAATTTAAAACATAGGGTTGATAGACTTGAAGTCCTTAGGTAATACATTCATATGGGATAATAAACAAATAGGGAGTTAAATCCTATTGAAGAAACTTAATAGAAGTATGGTTAATGCAACTTAGTTATAACATTTTCCTCGCAACACTATTAGCTATGAGGAACCAACCCTCAAACCATAGCCTAATAGTGATAGATCTATCTACCTTAGAGGAGAAAAGACGAGTCTCATTTAGAGTGTTCAATCACCTGATGAAACATCCCAAATTTAGTGAAGCATTAATAGAGGGAATGAAAAAGAAGGTTGTAGGCACTAAAGGATACAAACTTTGTAAGAAACTTAAGGTTATGAAACACAACTTGAAAATACTTAGAAGAGAAAAAATAGTTTGAAGGCAAGAGGAAAAGATTAAAGCCTTAGAAGAACTACTGAAATACCAAAAAAAGGATAATGACAAAACCAGATGACCAGTAGATAAGAAAGGAAGAAGTTGACCTGATAAACAATTACAACAACTCTCAAGAAAACATTAATAACTAGATTAAACAGAAATACAAGTTATGGCTGAAGGAAGGAGAGAGCTGCACAAGCTATTACATGAACTTTATTAAAGCAAGAAAAAATAAGAACTACATCAAATACTTGGAAGATGAGGCAGGTTAAAGCTTTTTAGATCAAGAAAATAAGAAAAAACTATTTATGAACTCTTTAGTAAACAATTTGGGCAACAAGTAGAGGTATAGGAAATTCCAAAAGAGGTATTGAAGGGGATCAAACAAATTTATGAGTAAGAAAGGGAACAAATCACCAACTAGATAATTGGAGAGGAAATTAGAGGAGCTTTGATTGCTATCACCCGGATAAATCACTTGGACCCGATGAATTTAATGGGAGAATTTTCTAACAAAATTAGGATATTCTACGGGAAGAAGTGATTGAGGAAATAAAGAAATTCTTCCAAAAAGGATCATTATGAAATAGTGGAACAAAACCTATGTTTTCCTCATCCTAAAGCAAAGCAATGATAAAAGAATGAAGGAGTTCAAAACTATAGCATATTGTAATGTCCTCTACAAAATCATCATAAAGATACTAGCCAATAGACTAAATCATAGTCTAAAAAAGATAATTAATGTAGCCCAAATGCTTTCATAAGAGGAAGATTAACTAGTGATAATATACTCCTTTTCTAGGAGCTACTCAAAAGATAAAACATCAAGACAACCATGAAATGTTGCACTATCAAAATAATCCTAGCAAAGGCATATGATTCGGTGAGTTGGAGTTTCATCTCAAGAAAACTAAAAGCAATAGGACACCCCCAGAGCTTAAAAAATGGATTGAGGAGTTTATGACCACAGCCTCACTTGCCATATTGGTGGTTGGAGGACTTACTAAGATGATAAAATCTAAGAAAGGGTTAAGGCAAAGAGATCCACTATCCTTTTACCTATTTGTGTTATATATGGAGGTACTTTCAACCATCTTTAAGAGGAACATAGAAAACAATACTTAATTCCAATAACATCATAGATGTAAAGGTACAAAAATATCCAACCCTGCTTTTGCAAATGACATAATACTGAATTGTAAGGCTAGAAAGTAATCCATAAACCTTCTTATGCAAATAATGGAGGAGTTCAAAGTAGTGTTAGGATTGATGTGTAACCAAAAAAAAGTTGTGTCTACCTCTCAAAAAAGGCCAAGATGGGTGCAACATCTAAAGCAATGTTGATGGGACTGAAACAAGCCAATTTACCCATTAAATACTTAGGAGTGCCAATATAACATAAAAAATTTATTGCTTCTAAATGCAAGCCATTGATAGATGCCTATAATAGGAAAATCAACCTATGTACAATAGGTACCTTAATTTTGGTGAATAGTATAATTGGTGTAAACTATATTGAGTAATCTAGCTAATTTCTAGATCAACTACCTCTCACTTCCTAAGGATATTCTGAAGAAGATAGACTGAAAACTAAGGGAATTCATATGGGATGGACCAAAATACAATCATAGCAAAGCAAAAGTCAACTAGAGCAAGATTTGTTATTTAAAAACCAAGGTAGATTGAGGATTTACTCAACCAAAATGATCAATAACACTAGACTGGTAAAGAAATTATGGTGGTTATGCAGTCATAAGGAGGAGATATAGGTCGAATGGGTACACAATATATACATTAAATGGAATAGCCTATGGTGCCTAAAACATAAGTAGAATATGTCATGGAATATGAGGCAAATATTGGGAACAAAGAGTTGGATGAAAAACTTGGTAACTCATAAAATAGAGAATGTAGATTCAGCATTGTTTTGGTTTGATAATTGGCATACCTTATACAAAATTGAGGAGATTTAACATTTGGAACTTGTTATCCACCTAAGCACAAAGGTCAGTAAGCTCATTTGGCAACAATCAATGAAAATAGCCTTACCATAATAGTAGTAGTTTGGAAATACTCTTGAACAATTTACCATCTTGCTAAGAATCAAAACAGGATGAAGTCTACTAGAATGCTAATGGAGATAAAGCTTTCAATTCAAAAGATTACAGAACATTTCTCCAAAAGGAACCAACTAACAAATTCAAGTGGAGAAAACTAATATGGGATAATGATCCCAATCCCCAACATGCCTTCATTCTTTGGTTGGGGATAGTTAGTAGACTTTTAAGAAAAGACATAATCAATTTTTCAATTACAACATCACATTATGAGTTGTGTAAATCCACCCTGAATCAATGAATATATAATGGTCAAATGCAAATATACTCTAAACATCTAGAGAAGAATATAAGGAATATTCAACACTACACTCATGGAATAAATTGAAAAAATAGGTAGCTACCATAAGGATGGAAAATAAGGCAGATCACAAAGCAGTAAAAATCAATTTGGCAACAATGGTTTACAATATATGCTAAGAGAGGAATAAAAAACTCTTCAGGAAGGAGGCTAAAAGCAAAGAATAGCTCTTCGGAACATCATCCTCCAGTGCAGACTCAAGTACATAGCAAGAGGAATAGCAATAAAACTCTTTATAAATATGAGGAAAATATGGTTACTAGAGTAAACCATAATATCAACTTATATCTAAGAAGATTTGTTGTATTATATTTTGTTCCTATTATGCTTTTGATCCCTGTAAGGTTATACATACCTATAGTCAATGAATTACTATTACATTTCATTAAAAAAAACAACATAAAACTTTTAAATAATGAGCAAAACACATTCAATATTGGCATAAAAACATATTATATTACAAAACCAATAAAACACTTCTCAAACTGTTCCTCAAAGATTATTTAAAAATCAAAAAGCTTTTAAGTTAAAATCAAAAGCTCAATGCCTCTTAATAAATGTTAAGACCTATGTTATCAAAAGAAAAGATATGTTTTATGCATGGTGTCCTCTTAGATTATCAAATACGATAAAAATGAGCTTATAATAAATTATATATGAAATAATCTCGTTGTATCTTGGTTTTTTCTTGACTTGGTCTTGTTATTGAAGATTGTAAACATCATGTTTTCTATCATAATCTTTTAGTATGATAAGCTTATGTTCTTATATTCCTTCTCATCAATAACATTAAATCTAATTAGTACTTACATCTTGTTATCATCAAAACCTTGATTGGAACCTCCCTTGGTTTAATAGTAACAATATAAACCTTACACAAAAGTTGTTTTGGGGTTATACCTAAAATAAACAAATCAAAAGTTGTGTCTTAAAAATAGACTTCACTAAGGCTTTTGATTCTGTCAATTAGGATTTCATAATGAAATCTATGTTAGCATTTGGATATCCTGAGGAATTTGTAGATTGGACAAAGGCCTATATCACTTCAGTGTCATTTACAGTAATTAGTAATGATGAGCTATCAAATATCTTCAAGGTTGCGAGAGGTATTATGTAAATAGATTGACTTTTTACAATAGTAATGGATATTCTAAACAGGACCAGTACAATTAACATTGCAAGGATTCTAGGTTTCATTTATCACTGTAAATGCAACAAGCTTCAGATATATCAACTTGCTTTTGCAGATGATCTTTTTATAATTAGTGGAGCATATTTTGACTTAAGAATTCTAGTGATTTCATAAGTAGACATATTTTGACTCAATATTTCTACTCATGAAATCACTAGAATTCTTTGTCCTTAGCTACATTCTTTCCAAAACTTCCATTTATATGTTAACTACTATAGTCTCTTATGATAATATCTTCCCCCATCTCTAGGATTAAAGCTAGAGCAACTACCTTTCAAGTACTTAGGAGTTCCTATCTCAACGAAGATCTTAAGTTTATATAACTATAATCCATTAATAAGGTCAACTAAAAATACATTCCTTTTTACTATACTATCATATCAAACTTTAAGCCTAATGAAATAAATTCTTATTATATAGAGAAAGGATAAATCTAGATATTAGTTTCTCTATAATCTTAGATTCTATTGTTGTTCTTACTTAGCATTACCAAAAGGTGTCATGCAAAAGATAGACAAGATTATAAGGGACTTCATCTGGAAAGGATCCCCCATAATGAAGAAAACACCTAGCATCAAATGGAGTACATGTTATATATCCAAACAAAAAGGAGGTATTAAAGTGGATTTAGTTAGAATAATGGCTAAATCCCTTTGGTAAAAAGGTTTTGGAAGCTCTATAATTAAAAGGAGAAGTTATGGGTGAAATGGATCTATATGGTTCATTTGAAAGGAGAAAATGTGTGGAATATAAAGGTGAAACCAACATTTTCCTACACTTTCTAAAGTATCTTGAAAACTAGGAATTTTATATGGTCTTATGTCAAACACAAAAATAGTAATAGCTTTGGTATGCACTTTTGTTTTGGTAATTGTTTATTTGAAGGTCCCCTTTACAAACTGAGGGATTTCAACACAATAAGAGCTATGGTTCCTGCTATAACCATGGTGGTGACCTTTCTTATGATGAGCTTGGCGTTGTCATTTCACTCAAAATATGGGTTTTAAATATTTTGCAGATGCTTACCAAATGTATCCTTGACATTAGTAAAGAGGATTCCATATACTAGACTATAGATAGATGCTTAAAATTCATAGGTGTGATTTAGTTTAGAATTCTAATGTATATGCTTTTTATTTCTTTATACTATGGCTGACACTTTATTAAGTACTAGCAGCAAAGGACAAGATCAAATTCATGATTGATAGCCAAGATTGTGTATTATGTGGGACTAACTAGGAAAATAGTGAACACCATTTCTTTGAATGCCCATTCTCTACAAAACTGTGGAGATCCCTCTTAGGGACTTTTGAAGTTTAATACAACCTTAGGGGATGTACTAAATATACGAAGAGAGAAATAATAGCATCTTTAGAGAAAGAAAAAGTGACATCGATGCCATCCTTAGCAAATTTGTGCTCAAAATAAGATTAGCTACCTTAGCTAAGGACTTTTATGTAAAGATGTCTCATCCACTAAAGGAAAAATTGGCCTTAGTAGAATAAGAATATTATGTTGTTTGTTTGAGTTTGAGTGACCTTGTTTTTCCCTATCTTGTTGAAGACTTGATGTATACTTGCTCTTTATTCAAAGAATTTGCATTTGCCTTTCAAAAAAAAAAGATAGACCTAAAAATGAAAAAGAGACATTAGAAAAAGATTTTAGATGAAATTTTAAGGTATATTTTATCCATAGGCTAAGGAAAAGTTTCCTTGTTTGAAGCTTATATCTTTGCACAAATGACTATTATTTAGAGACTTTGCAATGAAGTTAAAGTTCACACCAAAAATGTGCCAAAGTTTTAAGTACAATAGTGTTTAAAGTGTTTAACCCAACCTTTAAATATTCTCACAATAAATATCAAGTTGAAAGCTAGTAGTAAGGGGAAGGGCCCTCCATCATCAACTTCGGTACTCAAACCAAAATAAATCCCAAATTATTAAAAAAAAGAGCAAAATTAGGATTCTTCTGCTTATGATGTGCTGGCTCGAAGTTATGGCTTTGTAGAGGGAAGTTTGACTAATTGATTTTCTGTTGTCAATTGTTTGGTTGGAAATGATTATATAAGGTCATCTTGGTGGGTAGATATGTATAGGTTTGTTGTTGCGGTTTACGGTTATAAGGAATTTTTTTGTACGGTTCTTTATGAATGCACCTTAGGTTAGCCCTTTTGGTTTAAGTAAGAGATTTACAGCATGGGCAATCTCTAGATTTGTATATAACTTTTATTATTACCTTTTTTTATAAATTATTGATTTACCAAAAAAATTAAACTTTATTAATGAATAAAGTTTTTGCTCAAATGAACTATTTATAAATATTTGGAGACTTATTTCATAAACATACAAGAATTTGGAAGCTAAGGCTATAGCTCGTTAACTTAGTAGATAGTTGACATGCCTAACTACTTTAGGTACTATAACTTACTATTTATTCACTCCTAAATAAAAAAAAACATGTGATAAATAAATATAAGATATATTATTTGCTTTGTTCTCTCACTTTATCCACGATTCATCTTATTAACTTTGCGTATCACTAATAATCTTTATCCAAAAATAAAGGTTAACTAAATTTCGAGTTAATTTGCTCATGGTCTGACTAATGCACACTTATAGTCTACTATGTTAGTCAATAATCCATGGACTATCAATTTGTCCTTAGTCCAATATGGAATGCTCAGGACAAGTTTAATTCACTAAAGTCAAACCAATCAATGCCCCTGTAGTCCATTAAAGTTACTCCAAATTTGAACCATATTTGATCTCACCTAATTAAGTCCCCTTAATTTTTTTGACAGACCTTTCTCATGCATAATCCTTGGCAACGGTTACCAGTGTTCACCAACTGTCCGTATGGTTGCTGTCTTCAGTAGCTGGAGGCGAAACAGAACAAGACTGAACAGAACAGAAACTAGAGTCAGTGAGCTGTTTGGTTAAGGTGGACATAATAGAAAAAATATGTCTCTGTCTCTATGACAATGTGTTTGGTTGCAAGGGACAGAACGGCAAAAAATGTGCCAATGACATAAATTCCCCTGATAGTTAAGATGAATAAAAACGTGTTATTAATTGATAAGTTAATCGGAATAAGGTATGGTTGTCAAAAATTTTCAAATAATGATAATAACAATTTCAATTGATTGATTAGTAATAATAATAATTTGAAGACCATAAATAAGTTGAAAATGTATAATCAGTAATAAATTTGAAAAAGGAAAAATACAAACTATATAATAACAACAACAATAATAATGAGAATAATAATAATAATAATAATAATAATAATAATAATAATAATATTATTATTATTATTATTATTATTATTATTATTAGTAGTAATAATAATAACTCATCTTTTTATTAATACGAATAATTATTCTATATTATGGAAGACAACCAAACCACTTAATATGCTTTTTTTGTATTTAGTCGCCAGGTGCTTTAGGAAGGTCTCAATTTTAAAAATGCGTCTTTAAATCATCCATACTTAGACTAATCCTCGCTCTTATCAAGTTAGTCCGTAAGAAATAAAGTGTTGGCTATTTCTTCGTTATCAAAATTTGAACTTAAAACTTCTTATTAAAGGATGATAATACTAAATTACGCACCTTAACCATGTTTGGTTACGTAATTTTTTTTGCTTACAAAGGAAAGACAACAAATCAATTAAAAAATCACCATAACTAGCATAGGGATTTACGGTACAAGACTACGTGCTGATCTCATTGTATCTGAGCCATGATAGTAAATGGAGGCTCCTGTAGGGGGTGGACTCTTGGGGTTGATATTGTTGCGATAAAGTCTAGTCTATCCGCATATTGATTCCCTTCACGATACACGTACTGCAACTTCACCTCCAATGCGTGGTGGAGTAGCCCACGAGTACCTGCCACCAAGAAAGAGCATTCAGTCGAGAGAATAGTAGAAGAGGAAATAATGTTGATCACCTCAATATTCTTTCAACTTCAATGATCACTCGTCGATATCCGATCTCCCATGCCAGGGTAAAGTCAGAGTGGACTCTCCAAAGTTCAGCAGTAATCGGCAAAACCTGTCCAATATGGTGGATAAATCCCGTGCCCTACTGTCTGTGACAATCCCTAATCAATCCTCCAGCAGCAGCAGCATTAGATCCAAGTGCACCCGCTCCATCAGTATTTAACTTGACCCAGCCGTCTATTGGTTTGGTCCAACCCGTAGAGTGACCTACTGGAAGTCCCTGATCTCTATAGACATAGCGTTCCACTTCCTTAGCCCGCCCTAAGACCAAGTTGCATAGTCCATAACTGCCCTAGACCCGTCTGCTGGCCACTCAAAAGCAGCTTCAAAGATACTTTTGTTGCGCTATTTTCACACAAACCAGCATACAACGCCATAAATGATGGCCCATGGAATTTAGTGAAGTTGAGATTGCTTCAGGAGATTGGAAGTTACCCACTGCTCCATATCGTGATGAAAAAAGTCTGTGTTAACCACTTCAAAAGGAAATTTATGCTAAAAATCTTGCACAATCTGGCAATCTCGAAAAGCATGTAAAATGGAATCTTCAGACCCACAAACATGGCAACTACTATTCATAATGAGATGTCTAGTCACTCGCTACTGATTGGTCAGGAGCTTTTGGTTCGTCATGAGCCAAAGGAACGTCTTAATTCATTGAGGACCAACCCATTTCCAAATTAAGTCCCAAATGTTGTCGGACGCAGGCGTGGTAGTGCCTTCAATTAAATCGTAGGCAGAGGCTGTTGTGAACCGACCATGATTTGTTGGGCCCCAAAGTATGGTATCCTCCTCTGTTGTGGCTAGAGTGAGGTATATCTTTGCAATTTCCATACAGACTGTGGGAGGGAGATATTGTTGGAAAAGATGCCACTGCCAATGACCTTCTTCAGTCATGTACTCCGCAACTGTAGCATAAAACACACTTTCAGGAAGTGGGGTGGTCACCACTGAAATAAGGGGACCCCAATCATTAACCAAATTATCCAACCAGAATAGAGCTTTTCACCCATTTTCCAGTTTCCATCTTATGCCCTGTCTGAAAAACTTCCAAGTTGCAGAAATGCCTCTCTAAGTAGTTGAAGCTCCTGGCTTATCTAAAGTGAGAGGGGTAGAGTGGGGGTCCAGTCGATATTTAGCCCTTAAAATTCAGGTCTATAACGTTGTGGGTTGCGTAAGTAAAGCCCAGTCAAATTTAGACAAGAGAGCGTCATTGGAAGATTGAATACGCTTTAAGCCAAGACCCCCTGCTTTCTTGAGTTGGCAAACTATCTCCCAGTTGATTAAGTGCATCTTCCTTTAGGCTCTCATATACCCCCTAATAAAATCTCGCATAAGGCGTTCCAACTCATCGCAGAGTTATCTCAGGATCCTCATGGTTTGTATAGTAAAAATGGGAAGGGCAGAAATAATCGATTTAGTTAAGATAACTCTCCCGGCTAAGGATAGGACTTTTTCTCGCCAACCGGAAAGTTTCTTGCGAGCATTATCCAGGATATGCTGGTAAGTACTCGTGATATGCTCATGAATTAACGGGACTCCTAGATACTTCCCAAGATTATTGGTCCTTGTAATGTTTAGGCTTTGGCTGAGCCTATGCCCTAAATTAGGAGAGACATTCTTGGAGAAAAATATTCAAGTCTTGTCAAGATTGACTTTTTGCCCAAAAGATTTGGAAAACACCTCCAGAGTACGTGCAATGATACTAGTTTGGGGCTCCGTGGCTTCCCTAAAAAGGACCAGATCATCAACAAAAAAGAGGTGAGAAATAGGTAGGCAGAAGGGCCCAGCTTTATCGGATGTCATAGACCTTGATCCAGTGCATGAGAAATAAGATGACCTAGCCTTTCCATGCATAAGACAAAGAGGTAAGGCGAGAGTGGGTCGCCTTGACGAATACCTCGTGAGGGACTAAAAGGATTCATACAGGTACCTTGCCAAGCAACTTGCATTATGACCGTCATAACACATTTCATAATGACTCTAATGAACTGGTCCGGGATGCCAATGTTAGTTAGAGTATGTTGGATAAAGTCCCAACGAATTCTATCATAAGCTTTTTCTATGTCAACCTTGATCGCGAAATAACCTATCTTTTCTTTTTTCTTGCGCATCGAATGAATGACTTCCTTTGCTATGATGATATTATATGTTATTTGTCGTCCAGGAATAAAATTGCACCGAGTCTCCTGCACAAGGTGTTTCATTTGAGGCTTTAGCCGATTCACAATGATTTCTTAAATTATTTTATAGATAACAGTGAAAAGGCTAATTAGACAGAATTGCGATATAGTATAAGGGTTGGGGATTTATGGGATCAATACCAGAACGGTATGATTTAAATTCTCTTCCCACCGTTCGTGGCTAAAAATCTCCTTGATGAATTCCACCACTTTGGGACCAACCTTATCCCACTGTTTTTGGAAAAATAACGCATTGAATCCATCGACCCCAGAGCTTTATTAGGATTTATATCGAAGACTGTCTTTTTCACCTCAATGGCATGGATCGGTAGATGGAGTTTATGGACCCCCTCTTCTGTTAACGAAGGAAAAGCGCCAGTGATTGGAAAACTAAACGGAGTTCCTTCGTCAGTAGTATATAGGTGAATAAAGAAATTTCGTGCAATCAGGCTCAGTTGGTCCAAATTTGATATCTGCGACCCATGCGAATCTATGAGGCTATCAACCTTCAATTTCTTACGACGAGCAAGAGTGATAGTGTGATAATATTTAGTATTCTGATTGACTTTAGAAATCCATTCGCAACAGGCTTGCTGGTGCCAAAAAATTTCTTCCTCGCACGTGACTTGGGTAAGATCCTCACTTAATTGCTCTTCTAAGGCGAGTAAAGGATTCGAGGTATCAGTCGTCTGGCCCCCTCCAGCCGAGCTAGAAGACCATTTTTCCTATGGAAGAGATTATCGAAGTCGATCTGGTTCCAGGTCAGTAGGTGTTTGGAGAAAGTCTCCAGCGATTTACTCATCATCCTTTTAGCGGGTAACTAATGCTCGGATACCATATCATCAAATTTGTGGTGTGTGAGCCAAATATTCTGAAATCGAAACCCTGGGGAGCTTGAAGGTCGGGGAGGGTTTCAGAGCAGTTGGATCAGTAGTGATCTATGGTCAGAGCCCATAAAGGAAAGATGTTGATTCATCATGTGAGGAAACTCCTGAAGCCAATTAGTGGAGCCTAAAACTCTGTCGAGTTTAGCTTGAATCGATCCTTGTCTCCACGTAAACTTTGGGTCAATAAAACCTAGGTCATGAAGCCCACATCCGTGTACCCATTCTTGAAACAATTTATTCATAACTCTAGTTGACCTGGCCCTACCACGTTTATCCGAATGATCTAATTTGGCATTAAAATCTCCACCAACTAGCCAGGGTTGTTGGATAGAGCACCCGACCCAGTTAAGGACAGGCCACAGCTGTAAAGTTGAAAACACTCGAATCGTGCTTGATGGTAGTGTGAACAAATTGGCGATGGGCGACCATCACAGAAATATCGAATTCTGCCTTTCAAAGGAGCCAAATCTCTCCCGAGAAGCCTATTGTTTCGGCTCTAAAGGAAAAATCAAACCCAAAGGAATGAACTACATTTTTGGCCTAAGAGCCACTAATATGGGTTTCTAACAAAACTAGAAGACCAGGTTTATAAGTTCGCAGGTGATGACACAAGATGGGTAAGAATCTTGATCCTTCGGCGTCTTGACAGTTCCAAACAATAATAGACATATAGATAAGAAGAGAATAAAACAGAACACAGTTCTTGAAGCTTTGAGACAGGTTTATGCCTGCCCTTGCTTCCTCTGTCGGTTGAATGTCACCGTCTTGGATCGCAATATCTTCATCGTCTACCCAGTCGTTCATATCAGTATGCATGTTTACCTGGGCATCACCAGCAACCGTAGCACTGTAAGACATCTGAGGAGTGGGTAAGGGCTCATCGTCCCTTTTCCTGGTGCGTCCCCGTTTGGAAGATTGTCCCTCTTGAACGGGGGACTCCATGGAGATACAAGGGTGGCAACCGTGGGAGAGAGTCGTCGTGAGAGACACCAGAAATGACTAAAAAAAGCGTGAATGTTGAGAGCAATTCTAGAGAGAGAAAAGTTGGATGTTCTTCCTTCGTGTTATTATCCCTTTAGCGGAGGGGAAGAACTGCACTGAGCGTGTGCCTCTCTCTCTTCTCTGTCATTGCACATGCACGCATCTGTCACGTCTGCTTTTACAGGCAACACTCCAAAGGGTGCTTCGGGAAAACACCATTTTTTACACACAAGATCTGGTGCCAGTGCTTCGTGTCAATGGTTTGCAAAGCTTAGATTAACATCTATCTATAACACTGTAATGTCAATGCAGCTCAAGTTCATCAATGGGCTCCACAGGACATCATTGTATGTTCCTAACCATTCAATGTCATGCAGAGTTTAACCTAAAGTTTGAACGGATATTAAAATAAAATTAAACTATTTTTAATTAACTAATTTAAACTTAATCGATTTTCTCAACATAGATTTTAATTTTAATTTTATTTATTAACTGTTATGCCAATTAGATTTAAAATTAAAATATCATTCTTAATTATATTTAATTTCAAATTAATTAGATCTTTGATGAACTTTTATTTTTTACTATTTTAAATTATTAAAATAAAAACAATTTTTTAACCCAGTCTCAAATATAATATTTTTAAATTAATAAACATCATGTCAGTTTCTCCTAAGTTTGTTCTGCGTTATAAACCACAATTATGTTCCATTAGATTGCACCAACTTCTTCATAATCTAATAATTTATGATATCATAATATTTTCAATGATTTAAAATGAAATAAAATTTTTAAATGAATAAAATCACAAAAGAAATTTATTTTCTTTACTGATAAAAATGATTAATAATTTAAAATCTTAAAATTTAAAATTTAAAATAAAAATAAATGTAACACATTTAAAAGTGTTTAATATTTTGTAATTTTGTAAATTCAATCTTTAACATTTAAATATAGTGACTAATTTTTTTAAAAGTTGTATATTTACTAATATAATTTTTAAAATGATGTTTATTAAATAAAAATTAAAAATATTTAAAATTAATGTTTTAAAAACTACATCGAAAGGTAAATTGGTAAGACAAGATGCTTAAGGTTTAAAAAATTCAATCAGTATTAAACTGTTATAAGATCGGCTAAAAATTGAATAAAATTAAAAAAATTGAAATATGATTGAAAGATAATGTCCTTATGTAATATCTCGCCTCTTAAAATTGTTAAGAGAATAAATTGTTAGATTGAGTCACATGAGTTATTTCATTTAAGAATTTACGAGATGCATTTCATTCACATGCATAATATTCGTATACACATATGAATCATGATTTAG
>JANTPM010000003.1:26841445-26855090 GCA_025434745.1 Erythroxylum divaricatum
GAACATTTAACAACCTACTTTACATTTTTCTAAGTCTAATAGGCATCTCTTATATGCCTTATGCTCAGTATTCCTTTGCAGAAATGTGATATGCAGGTATGGATCAAATGACATTCATGTTGGCATTCCAAAGAACATACCTACGTTATCAGTAAAACAATGCTTAATATGTACAGTTTTTCAACTTCAAATCAGCAAGAGAAAGGCAAATTAAAAAGAGAGTTGTCCAATCATCATTGGAAAATTGTTTGTAATCGGTTGTGTAGTAATCAATACATGTAATCAATTGATCAAAGCAGTTGATTAAAATTGGGAAAAATCAATACATGTAAAAAGCGACAGAAGATATTCTTTGCAGCAATTTGTAACCTCTCACCGTTCAACAAACACGACAATTTCTGCAACAACACACTATTCGCCAAGGATCAACAAATTGATCTCAACGGTTGAACCTCTATCAAGATGAAGAGAATGTAGGAAGCAGCGACATTTACAAGAAAATAACAAAAAAGAAGCCTAACCTGATTTTGGAAAACAGATCTCGAGTCTGGGGGAAGATGAATCACAGATTACGTGCGGTTATCTGATCTTTAAAACAAAAAAACCCAAACCACGTTAACAACAAGACGTCAACTAAAACGAAATGCACATGCTCGAATCGAAGAACAAATCGAAGAACAACGCAACATTATGACCTAACAGGGAAGGCGAGAGCTTTGTCCAGTGGCGAGAGTCTTCGGCAACCGACTCCAACCGGACGACGAAGAAGACTTATGCGAAGAGACAACCGACTCCAAAATCGGACGACTAGATGAGCGTGGGAGACAGAAGAGAGGGGTAACGTTGGCTTCAGTGGAAAAAATAATCGGGCGACAAGAGACACGACGTTTTGTCTTTCATTAAACGAGTTAACATGATTTCTCTGTCTCTGTTTATCAGAGACGGGGGACAATATCTTGGATGCGGTAACCAAAAACTTATGGTAGATAGGATTTTGTTGTTTTGTTATCTGTCCCCATGTATGGGGACAGCAACCATAGGGGGGCAATAGCTAGCAAAACGGTCCTTCTATGTTAAGTGACTAACACCTGTCTTCTTTCTTCCTATTTCATGCCTTCTCGGATAGGCTTGCCTTGTTGTAACCAACCTTTGATTCTATTAATATGCTCAGACATTACCCGCAAACGACCCGTCGGTTAGGTCTAGAGCGAGTCACCTTATCAGTGTCCACTTCCTCCAGCATCCCTCAGTAACCGTAACCAAAACAATTCAAATCCTGGCAAAGGTAAGATGATGCATAGAGTCATGTCAGGCACATCAAAGACATTCCAAGTCCTTTGTCTCACCTCACCCACCAAACACCGCTCTAGCTACCCATTTCTTAAACTCCCCAAACCCACAAGGGTTTTACCAGGGTTTAGCTTGAGGTCTCTGTGCACCTCATCGGCTACTTCCGCATCCACTCCCGTTGAACCTGACAATATGAAGCACTCAATTCTTCTGGAAAGACTCAGACTTAGGCACCTCAAGGACTCCACTAAAAACCGCCAACCCAAAGTCTTAGTCCCACCAAAACCTGCGCTTGCTATTGTGGGTAAAGAAGAAGAACAAATAGATGGTTTTGGAAAGTCGAGGAATGGGAAAAAGATCGTTGGTAGCTTTGAGGAGGTGGGCTTGAGTGATGAAGTAATGGGAGCTGTTACAGAGATGGGAATTCAAGTGCCTACTGAGATCCAGGGCATTGGGATTCCCGCTGTGTTGGATGGCAAAAGTGTGGTCTTGGGTTCTCATACCGGCTCTGGCAAGACTTTGGCCTATATGTTGCCTCTTGTTCAGGTGATCTTTTGCCTTGTCAATGCATTGGTTTTCTAACTGTTATGGCAATGGACTTGAAATTTATTTCTGTTTTGCATTATTGTCCTGTTATAAAATTCCACGTAAATTTGCCAATGGATTAAATTTCTGCTACACTATTCTCAATGTGGAATTTGATCCTTTAGTACGTACAATTGGCCAGTTGATTATCTACCTTATTGGCTCTGCACTTTCATTCGTTCCACAATCAGAAAACTTGACTTACTATCAATTATCAATTATATCTGTACTGGTACTGGTACTGGTATTGTTAGATTAACTGTTTAAACATCATGTTGCACTTTAATAATTGGATTTGCAGTTGTTGAGAAGGGATGAGGAATTGCTGGGAATGCTTATGAGACCTAGGCGTCCTCGAGCTGTTGTTCTATGCCCCACAAGAGAATTATCAGAGCAGGTTTCTTTACTTTTGCTTTTTCATGTGCTTGCTCTTGAAGGTTGAGTTTTCCCTATTTTTGAAGGATACATCTTTTCAATTAATGACATTATATTCTTTTGCAGGTTTTTCATGTAGCTAAGTCTATCAGCCATCACGCACGATTCAGATCCACTATGGTTAGTGGTGGTGGTCGGTTGAGACCTCAAGAAGACTCATTAGGCAACCCTATTGATATGGTAGTTGGGACACCTGGCAGGATTCTTCAGCATGTTGAGCAGGGAAATATGGTATATGGTGACATAAAATACTTGGTGAGCTCATGATCTTTGTTTTACTTTTATATATTGCCATCTTTGAATTTGGAAAGGAAGTTTTGAAATGTTTTGTAGCTCTTGCTTATGGAGCTTCTTCTTGGTGTAATAACTTTGTTTAGCTTCTGGTGTTTCTAACCTTTTATTAGGTGTTGGATGAGGCAGACACAATGTTTGATCGGGGTTTTGGTCCTGATATTCGAAAGTTTCTAGGCCCATTAAAAAACCGTGCAACAAAAGGGCAAGGGTTTCAAATTATTCTAGTTACTGCAACAATGACAAAGGTATGCTAACCTTGATTGGTAATTTATCATCCATATATGAGAAAACTTAAATTGGGGTGGCAAAAGGGCCTAGGCCTGATAGGCTCAAAGTCAATTGGAAAAACTCAATTTGACTAGGCTTTGGGTCAGGCTTGGAGCTAAAAAAAATTTAGTCTTAATCATAGCCCAGCCCATTGCCAACCCTAGAGTCACCGTGCCTTTTATCCACTAATCAAATTATTTGGTTTTTATTGCCTTGAAGAAGCACTAAATCCATTTCTAAAGTACTTAACTAATAGTTTTCTGTCTAAAATGAGAAAGTTGATATAAATAGATGACGTTGTCTCTCACAAAGGGATCTGAACCTGAGCCATACCCAGGTGATAGTGGGACCATAACTCTTATTTGATAACTTGACTACTAATTTGCGTGTGAAGTAGCTTAGAGTGGTGATGCAAAAGAACTTAAGGTCTACAGAAGAAATAAAAGAGGAAAAATTAGTCAACAACAAGCCTTAATTTGGTGGGATGAGGGTTGAGGATTGAGAATTAAGTTGATGTCCAAGATAAGGGCTGAAATTTAGATTATGTTAGAATTTCTTATTGGAATAGAAGTAGTAGTAAGTTAAATATATTATTCTATTTCAGATATGTTATTTAAATATATTATTCTATTTCAAATATGTTATCTTAGTTGTTTAGGACTTATATAATATTTATTAGAATAGTATTTAAATTTTAGGAACCCCTTTATGCTAGAATAAGAGATCTACGAACTTTATATATGCATACTCAACCCTTCAATAGAAGAAGCAATTCAAAATTTTTCTGCAAACTTGAGTTTTCAACTAGAATGTGTGATGCTTTCTCCGAAGAGTGATTCTTATACTTTGGGAGTGATTTCTAATTTTCTACTCTCCATTGTTTGTGTTCTTCACAAAATTTCAGTCATCTTAAACCTAAATTCTTCCATATTAAACCCTAAAATTCTAAGCCCAGTTTTCTAGTAATCAAACAATTAAAACCCAACTATACCAAACTGAAATTTGAGTATTCCTAGCCAAAATTCGGCCCTAAAATTTGATATTCCAGCAACCTAATATCAGCCATATGTTTTAATTTTGTGATTTTTAGATATTAGTTAATACCTCTTCTATTTGTCCTACCCCAATTTGGTATCAGAGCTTTAGTTCACAATGGCAACACATAATAGATGGGCATATAGAATAATATTTAGCAACTTAGAGCAAGATGAAATACTACTGAATATTGTAAAAATTTGTGCATCAATGATCCTTGTTCATAAGGTGCTTCAAAACCCAACTTACATGTAACAACTCCCATCAGGAAACATGTTTGACAAATTTTGGACAGGTTGAACAACCTTGCCATACGTTCCTTAAAATTAAGAACTACGAGAAAAATTATGCCAACTAACAACCTATTCTTGATGATGAACTTGGAGAATGTGGTAATAAGCAAGAAGAAGAGATTGATATTGATCACAGCACGCAATGTACGAGTAAATCTTTGCTAAAAAATAATGTACTGATTTTGATTCCTCAAATTTAGTAGATCAATTCAAATCCTTGAGCCTAGATGTAGAAGATGCTCAAATACTTGATGATATGGAGAGTTTGGCAATGGAAGATGATAATGACATGGGAGATGATCAAAGCGTTAAAGATGAAAACATAACAAAGTGGATTCTTAGGCAACTAAAGTTGAAAAAATTGAACAAGAAGTTTAAACACTTAAATAGCAAACTGAAACAACAATGCAACAGGTTGAAAGAATAGGACAACAAGTTAAAAAAACAAAACATGGAGCTAAAAAGATAATCCATAAACTACTTGGGGTTTCAGAGCTTGTTGGTTTAAAACTTGATGATATCCTAAATGTTGTTGATGAAGGTAGTGTTGTGGTGGTTGATGAAGGACATGTAGACTTGAACGAAGATGCACAATTTGTACAACATATGAATAAAGAAGAAATTGTGAGTGCACTTGCAAAGTCAAAATTCAGCAACAATGGCAAGTTAGTGCATCTTACTATAAGAAGCAACAATACGTATGTTCTTGATGCCTGTATTAATGAAACCATTTGTAAATATATTGGTCTAAGACTTATGATGTTGTTCTCACTACTAAACTATTCTTCAAAGAGGTTTTACATCTCCATGGATTACCTTTAACTATTGTATTCGAGCCTGACACGAAGTTTATGAGTTATTTTTGGATGATTCTATTAAAACATTGAACACTAAGCTTCAATTTTAAGGTTCATTCTATCCCCAAATTGATGGACAGACAGAGGTGGTGAATGGAAGCTTGGGGGACTTGTTAAAATGTTTGGTTGAAGACAATGTGAAAAATTGGGACCTAATTGTTCCTATGGTAGAATTTGCATGAAATAGTTCTATAAATAGGTCTACTAGTAAAAGCCCTTTTGAGATAGTCTCCGAAGTTCAACCAAGGAAGCCTATTGATTTAGTTCCATTACCACAAACAGCAGGAGTTAGTGTTGAAGCAGAAAGTTTTACACAACACGAGGGACATCTTTGATAAGAGACGATGAAAGATAACAACCATCAATTTGTCTTATAAAGGCCATGCTGATCAATATTGTCGATTGGTTATGGTAATGATTAAGATTTGTCCAAAGCGTTTTCAGAAAAGGAAATGTAAGAATCTTCATTCACGAAATGTTGGACCTGATTAGATCATTAAGAAGATAAGCACTAATGCTTATGTTTTGGAATTACCAAGTGACATAGGAATTAGTTCTACCTTTATTGTTGCCAATTCATCCATTTGTCATGGTTATGATCATATACAATCTCCTATTATAGTTGTGAGAATTCTAACCATTTCCAATCTAAAGAGGAGATAAAGGATGTTCTTGATGAACAAATGGTAGCTACAAGAGATAGAGGACATCAACAATTTCTTGTCAAGTAGAAAGGAAGATCAATTTCTGACGGTACTTGGATTTTAGAATCTGATTTCAGAAGTTGAATCCATACTAATATGATCAGTATTTATCACATTCTATGTTGAGGACACTTTAGACAAGCTGTGGACAATTGACACAAAAGAACCTTAAAGTCTATAGAGGAAAATATAGTCAACCACAAGCCTTAATTTAATAGGATGAGAATTGAGAAATGAGTTGACATTTAAGATAAAGAGTGGAATTTAGATTATGTTAGAATTCCTTAGTGGAATAGAAGTATTGGTAAGTTAAATATGTTATATTATTTCAGATATGTTATTCAATTGTTTAGAACTTATAGATTTTCTATTGGAATAGGATTTAAATTTAGAAGCCCTTTCTTACTAGAATAAGGGTTCTAAGAACTCTATATATATGTATACTCAGCCCTTCAATAGAAGAAGCAATTATGAATTTTTCTACAAACTTGAGTTTTCAACTAGGTGTGATGCTTTCTTCTGTGAGTGATTATTAGACCTTAGAAGTGATTTCTAGTTTTCTACTCTCCATTATTTGTGTTCCTCACAAGACTCCTGTCATCTTAAACCTAAATTCCAGCCATATTAAATCCTAAAATTCTAAGCCCAAATTTCTAGTAACACCAAACACTAAAATCCAACTATATCAAACTGAAATATCAGTATTCCTAGCTGAAATTCACTCTCGAAATTTGATATTCCAGCAGCCTAATATCAGCTATGTGTCCTAATTTTGTGATTTTTAGCTACTAGTTAATACTTCTTCTATTTTTCCTATGTTAAGTTGTTTCCATTTTCCATTGTGTAATTTCTTCTGCATCAACTTGACTTTCCAATCTGCCTTTCTGTCTATAGTACTAGAAATGACATATAGGGATTGTTTAATCTAGGTAAATGTTGAAGTTTTCTAAGTTAATTTGAGGTGGAAGGGTTGATCTTTTAAATTAGCTATCAAATCAATAATTCAAAATTATCTGGTATGCTTAGCATCTTTGAGCAACACTCCTTATTGAACCATAAGCATTCTGTTCAGTTATGTGGCAGAAAGTCATACAAAGTACGCGAAAGTTCATATTGATTGTCTTCTCGTATATATGCTAGTTTGGATGTCCTGACCATGATTTATGAATCTAACTTCAGGAGATTCATTTTGTAGTTGCTGGTAATATGAAGAAACTATTGTGCAAGGAGATTTTGGTGTTTGAGGTGTTTGGATAACTGAACTTTTGACATTTGCAGGCGGTTCAAAAGCTGATTGATGAGGAGTTTCAAGGAATTGAGCATTTTCGCACATCAACATTGCATAAGAAGATTGCTTCTGCTCGCCATGATTTTATAAAGCTGTCAGGTTCTGAAAACAAGCTGGAAGCTTTGCTACAGGTCAACTACTCTGATCCTTTCTTATTTTCTGATTGCTGCTTAGGACATAAATATTCCAAATTATGCACATATGCAATAGTGAAGTGAGCGCACACAAGAATTTGTGTTGTATGTTCTAAAGTGTATTGTTCTTGCTTTTAACAAAACTGGAGTTTATTATTCAAACAGCTTACTTCAGGATGACATTTCCTTAGTTTTATCAGACTGTCCTTTCCCTAGTTTTATTAGACTGTCAACAATGTTGATGGCAGTTTCTTCCTTAGAAAAGTCCCCTGCTTGGTCGATTTTTCTATTGTCAAGCATATGTTATGGTCAAATAAATTCCCATTAGTCCCAAAGGCATGGCTTCCAGGACATTATTACTTTAATTTCAAAGAATTCAAGTGTTATTGGATCCAGACAGTAGTATAAATAACATAAGTCTCATAATGTGGGATAGGCTTGCTGGCTCTTAGCATTAAAATTGTAAATAACATCCTCTTTTAACTGAGAAATTTGAAATAATTCTGGATATCATGAAAATGATATAAATGCTTAAACGAGCTATGTCTATTAGAAAACAAAACTTAGTTCTGTGAGTTTAGCACCACATCCAAGAAACCAGGACAATGACAAAGAACAGAGTCGAGCATGCATAAGGTCAATTGGCTTGTTTATTGCTCGCATGAGTCTGTGAACCAATGCAATTTGCATGGATAGTAGAAATTGTGTGAACTAATGTAATTTGCATGGTTATAAAATCAATTGGAACTATAAATTGTTGCATCAAAGTTTTTTAGACATTTAAATTTAAATGTTTAGCTTTGACATAAACTTAAATAATACTTGAAGTTCTGGCTTGTTACTTATCTCTTTATTTTTAATTATAGAAATATATAACATGCTAAGTTAATAAAGCTCTGTAAAATGCTTGATGTAATCTTGCAAATATATTCCAATTTGGTACTGGTTTAAATAAAGTATTAGTATTTATGTATATTCTTATTTATGTTATTAATTCTTACTAAAGGATATACCAGTTTAAGAACTCTTTATAGCTGTTAAACCTCTATTCCTTAAATCTTTCCTGTTATTAGTTTGATATCCTATCTGGTTTTTAAAACATTAGATGGAATTTCTAACAAGAGTTTATAGAATACCCATGTTTTCTCTTTTATAGACCGTAAGGTAAGAATTCTAAAAGCAGTTCCAAGTTAATTATAAGTTATGTTATTGTATTAGGCTTCTTGGTTTAAATGGAATTCACGAAGCATCTATGTTTATGTAATTCCTACTTCTAGCCAGGGAAGTTAAAAGGTCATTGTTTAGCAAAATGGCTTTGGATGATTCTAGTTGGCCAAATGGCCATAGAAAATCAAATTTGGAATTGAAGTTTCTACTAGGTCTGTCATAATTGTCAGTTTCAAAAGATCAGGTCATTTGCATTATTTATTGAAATGGGTGCAGGTTCTTGAGCCCAGTTTGGCAAAGGGGAACAGAGTGATGGTGTTCTGTAACACTTTGAATTCCAGCCGTGCTGTTGATCACTTTCTCTCTGAGAATCAGATTGCCACTGTCAATTACCACGGAGAGGTGCCAGCGGAACAAAGGTAAAAGGATGAAAATCTTATCTCATTTTCCTAATATTTAGTATTTGCAAGTTGAACGCGTGTGTATTATGATGATATTATCAGCTTTTAGTAAGCACCTTATTTTATTTATCAAGTTAAGAGGAAAGCAAAAGCTTCTAGCTTGCCTCTTAGTTCCCGAATATGATCTGTAAATAGAAAAGAGTAATTTTCCTACCTCTGTGCAAAGATGACTCTTTACAACTTTTGTATATCTGTATGAAAATGTATGATTTTCAAAAAACGAACTCATTTTTATGTGCATGAAACTTTCTTCTTTTGAGCAGTAGCTCATGCAACTTGCATGCATTTCTAGAAGTCTCAATTGGATGGTTATTGTTAAATTATTTCCAGTTAAAGCATCAACAAATCAGTGAACATATGACACCTGTTTCTGGAATTGTTTCTCTTTTTTTGTTTTTATGTTGGGATTGATTCTATAATCAATCTTATCCTTTTCTTGTTCTGCACAAATTAGGCTTTCTAACGTGGTGGGGAAATTCGTAGTTGTGACTTAAGACTTTCCTGGCCATTTCTTTATCTATCTGATAAGTTGCTCCATATGGATAATATGACCACTGAATCTTGTGACAACACTTCTAAAATGTGTGGGGTTTCTCAGAATATAGCAGCATGCATTTTACAGTATTAAGAGAACCTCTATTATTGCCATTACCAACTTATACAAAATTGATTAACTTGGGTGTTTCTTGGATAACATTGTTCTAAATTTTGATTTCTCCACAGTTTTATGCGTATATGTTATTGTTCCCTGTTGGAGATGGCCATCATGGTACTATTTTGTTTGTTCTGGACCAACTTTTTTTTTTTTTTAATGTATTCTACAGATACATCATTTGTGCTTAATGTTATGTTCCTTTATCACTTATATTGTCATTGCAATTTGCATTAGATCTTAAATGTTTTACAGACACATTTTTTTTGGTGATAAACCTTACCTTTCACCAGCCATAATTTTGTAAGGAATATCTGCTGCATTTTAACAATGTATTTTCTATAACGCAAGCCAAGTTGTGTTAACAGTAGAAAAACGCTTTTGGACACAACTCAGGCAATAGTGTCCATTTTTAACATCAAAATTAGTTTCAAAAGCTTTTTTGTGCCCCTCTCCTCTTCACCTGGGTGTCATTCTATATGAATGGTCTAGAACTGGAGTGTCTCTATATTTTGAATTTCAATGTTTTGAGAAAGCTTTTATTTTGAACTAGGGTTAAAAATCTCAACAAGTTTAAGAGTGATGATGGAGACTGTCCCACTTTGGTGTGCACAGATTTGGCTGCCAGGGGACTTGATTTGGATGTAGATCATGTAATCATGTTTGATTTTCCCTTAAACTCTGTAAGTGACTACGCTCTTATGTACTTTTTTTCTTTTGTGCACACCTGTTTGCACATTCTTTACTTATATTTTTGCAGTTTTCTTGTAACGCTTGCCAACCTCCACGATGCTACTTGACCAAGTGAAAGTCATAGGTGTTAAGTGTGTGGATCTGGGATCAGATCCTACGCTTGTTTCTCTGCCCTTCTGATACGTACCCACGTCCTCTACATACATCCTTAAATCTGATTGTTCTGTATCACCTTCATTTAGAGAAGAATGGAGAAGTTGGATATGATTTTCCTCTTGCATTTGAGATTAGTACTTTCTTAAGCTGAAAATAAAATATAATTAATGTGTTACATATTCTTGACTTCTAGATCGATTACCTTCATCGGACCGGAAGAACTGCCCGAATGGGTGCAAAAGGTATGCTTCAAGAAATTTATTGTATGTTGTAGGTTGTTGAAGGGTTGACACTTTTGTTGTGGCAGAATAGCCCTAATCGTAATTCTGAAGGCACATTCTTTTGGACTTGCATTAAGTTTAAAAGTTTTTCACCATCAGATCCTTTTCATTAATACCTATTTTTTGCCTATGGAAAAGGCCTGAAATCACACTTCTATTTTAAACTTTCTTTTGAAATCAATTTAGACTATTTAGTATTTTCATCCATCCATTTATTTGGAGCTGGAAAACTAATCCTGCTCTGCAACTTTTGGCCTGTAAAGTGAAATCTTCTTTTACTTTTTCCTGCAAGTGTTTGCTGATAAGATGCTTATGTTTTCAATGTAGTCTTCTGGAAACTTGCAGAAGTTCCAATTTCATAGTTTTGAAGCTTTTGGTTGTCATATGCTCTTGAAAATCTACAGGGAAGGTGACAAGCTTGGTTGCCAGAAAAGACCAACTGTTGGCAGCAAGAATTGAGGAGGCAATAAGGAATAATGAAAGCTTGGAGTCCGTCACTCTGGATAATGTGCGTAGAGATATTGCCAGGGCTCGGATAACAGAAGAAAAGAGTAGGGGTGGAAAACTGAATAAAGCATCCAGCCAGATTAAGCCTCCAACTGTAAAATCTCCAACCATCCGTGCAAAGGTTGCATCTTCAGGAGCCAAATCTGGGAAAACATCCACTCGAGCCAAATCTGTAAAATTATCTGCTTCAGCAAAATCGGTAAAACTCCACAAAGTTGAAAGCACAGAGAAACCCTACAGTAGAATTAGGTCAAAAAAGCCATCTACTGGTTCAAAGTTGAGTGTTGTTGCATTGAGGGGCAGATCCTCTTCGGCCGACAAGAAACTACTGAGGTCCAGTTAGGGTCACGCATCACAGAAATTCTTGCGTCGGCAAAATTTGTACATTAGACAGTGCTCTTTCTTTCTGGTAGTATGACTATCACTTCCTGTTTAATCTTAGTTGTAAACTCTAAAACGATGTGTAAGTTACTCAAAACCATAGCAATTAGTAACGTCATTTTGTAATGCACACAATGCCACGAGTAACCATGGAAACAGAAAAAGGGTTGAAGGCATGCTGTGTCACAACAGAGAGAAAATGAACAATTGACAAAGTCGTTTGAAGCCGTTGTGGAGAGAAATCGAAGTGGAAGTCATCGTCTAGAGAAAATTGAAGTGGACTAAGGATTATAGTAGATATTGTCGAGTAAAAATGTTCATCCAAGTAGGTTTACGATTTGGAGATTAGAGTTTTGAGTTTGAATTTAGTAAATTTGGGAATTTTAATTACATTCCATTTTAGGAATTTTAATCAGACATCGACAAACTCAAATATAAGGAGCAACAGAGGCTTAAAGGTTTTTTTTGGTTATCTTTTGTTATGTCTGTGTTCTGTTATAAGAAGTTTACGAGTATAGAGATAGAATGATTACAGATATTGACCAGAATAGGACCATTAAAGCAGGGATGGAGCTAGACTCAACTTTAAAGGGGGACCGGAGGCTAATATCTAATAGGGATTTTTTTTAAAGAAGGTCATTTATATTTGTAATTTTAAAAATTTTAATTATATAAGTAATTTTAAAAAAAAAATATTTGAAAAGGGAGGCATAGCCCCCCCTCCTCTACAACATGGCTCTGTCCCTACATTAAAGCGAGATTTAATTCAAGAACTGTGAAGAATTCAACCAATCAACTTAAGGAAAGTTTTACGTCACTTGGGAGTTATTTTATAGGTAATGTATTTGCTGCTTTATTGCAGCAATTTCTACTGCTTCGATATTTAGATTCCTATTTATGGCTCCATCAGGGGGGTGAAAAAACGAAGAGGAGTCAAAGGCAATAATTGATGTTAAAAATAGATTTAGGATATCTTTTGTGTTATCAAGTTTACTTGTCCTCCATCATCAAATTAACTATTTACACTTAGAATTTATTATTGAAAGATCTAGTAGAATGTCATCGTGCGAGCAGCAAAAAAATTTATTTTTATTTCTCAAAAGCTAAAATCACTTAAATTTTATAAAATAATTAACATATAAATCATAATAAAGCATGAATCATAATCCGTAACTTATTGTAAAATTTGATTATTTTCGTCATTTTTTTCGAACCGTTTTTAAAATTAATTTATCTTAACAACCGTAATAGCACAAGTGTCTGATCTTTAACAGTATTTACATAAGAAGTTGAGAGAACTATAGGACTGTTATAAAGAGGGTAGATGATAGTTGTATATAATATTATGTTTTCTAATAGTTAAGTGTATTTTTGTGTTGTCTTAGATGATAATCATATGTTTAGGACTTAGTATTGTGTTCTAGTTAAATGTTTTTATGTATTTTAATTGTTTGATTGGTTTAGAATAAGATTTTGATCTTAACTTTATGTTTTAAGGGGTATTTGATGTATTGTGAGTGAATGGAAACACGAAAATTGAAGAAAAGAGGAAGAATTTGAAGCATGGAAGATGTCATTTTTGTGGTTAGCAAAGAAACTGCATGGAGCTCTCTGTCACGATCATGGCTTTAAGCACGAATATGATAAAGGGCATGAACAAAGCATGCAACAACCATGGCATGTTGTTTTCAGCATGCTAGTTTTTTTTAATACTTTTGAAATTTTGAGGCTATTTTTGGAACCAAATTAAGTGAAAAAATCATAAAAATAACTCTAAAAGTCTCAAGAAGTATTTAAGGAAAAGAAAAATACCAATAACTAGGTGACACATTAGAGGAGACGTCAAGAGCAACTCTAGAATTTCAAAATTTTCAGATCATGATACAAACTGTTTTTCTTTATTTTATCTTCATACATTTTATTGTCTTGGATGTTGATTTGGATTATTAGGATGTTGAACATGATTATGAGTTTCCAAATCTATATTAGGGATTGTTCTTGATTTTTTTGTTAAACTTTATTATTGTTAAATTGAATACACTTATGAATGCTTTGTGATATTTATTGTACTTATACTTGGAAATAAACTGAGAGATTGAATCAATTTATTTATGTCCAGGTATGCAATGAAAGTTGGTAACATAGTAAACCTGCAAATATTATAT
>JANTPM010000003.1:26898286-26911215 GCA_025434745.1 Erythroxylum divaricatum
GTCAAATTCATCAGTCATCCATCACATGTCCTTGGAGGGATACTAAAGTTGTTTTCAACTGATAATGATTTAGTGAATTTTAAACGTAAGATTCCTGAAACGCTTAAGGCTTACATTCTGCAGATAAATTGCAAGACCAGGTGCTTTATTTAACATTTTTGGCTGCTCTCTTCATAAAATTTTGTTCCATTCTCTCTTACTACTATTATTCTGTCATTGGTTTAAGGCTGGATTTAGATGGTCCGATCGACTTAAGTTGCACTTATTATTTTTTAAATGTATATTTAATATTTTATTAATAATTAATTTTAAATAAATTATTTAATAATTTAACATAATTAAAACAATTAGTACCCGAATGAGATCCACACCAACATCAAGAAGTTTGAGGTATGTGACTTGAACCCCGAACTTTCAACTCTTTAAAGATTCCTAGTGGGCTAAGATCTTATTTAAAATTAATTGATCTTGAGTTTACTCAACAAATCAACTAAAATTAAATTAGGTAGAAAATTACTTTTCAATCACATCTCATGTGACTCCTAGAATCGTTAGGTGACAACTTTTTTCAAAATATTTCACAATATATTATTCTTAACCCTACCTCTAAATCTATATGACTACGAGTTTACACATCCAAATCATACATATTTAGTTAAAAGGATCCATTAATTTAAGATAAAATATATCCAAGTTAAAGTGACCTTGAATTTACTTAATAAGACAAGCAAAAAATAGAATTCTAGTTTTATTCTCAAACGATGGAAGGCAACTATCACGTTCCTAACGTGTACTTAATATTTTATTAAGGGATTTAAAATTTTAAAAAAATTTTATATCATCAAAATAATATAATTTTATTATATTTATAATTTCAAATATAATTATAAAAGAAATTATTGAAAACTTTTTTAAATTATTAAATTAAATTTGTTACCAAATCAATAATTAGAATCAAGCAAAAGTTTTAAATAATTTCTTTCATAATTATATTATTTTTGAAATTATAAATTATTTAATAATTCAACTTTTGAAAAAGTAAATTAAATTCCAAAACTTTTCTACTGCGGTCTAAACAAAAAAAATAATGAATTCTATCTAGACTAATTAGAGGCAAGCACATCCCGCTGACAACTAATATAAAACGGTAAGAACCGGATATCATACCCAAGGGAATTTTAACACGCAAGATAATTAAATTAAACTATGAAAAATTACTCGGACGATCAATAATTGATTGATTTGAAAATAAAATAAATTAAAATAAACAAATCAAGGAAATATAAAAAAATGCAAGGTATAAATTAAAACGACTAGATTTAATCAAATTAAAGAAATCAGTTAAGGTGTCGGATGTCAATTAGATTAGACACTAAAAATTGTAATGGTAGATTGATCTAGGAATTACTTCACTTAAGCAAGTCAAACCCAATGTTCATGGGAATTCCCTTCTCTTCTAAATCCTAGTTACCCTCTTGGTTCATTGATAGTTCGGAATAAAATACGTTCAAAACAAAAAGGCTAAAATTAAGTTCGTTAATCCTAGGTATCCTCATACAAGATCCTAAAGTTGGTTTATACTTTAGTCTCAAGTATGTCGCTTGATTAATTTTTGACAAATTATATCCCATTGGTTGTGTCATTCAATCATCTGAGGTCTTAATCTAGGTGATGAAGTTAAATTAGGACTAAATATGCATTTAATGAAGCAAAAATCATTACCACAAATATTATCCTAATCCAATATCAATCTTAACCTTAACCGAAAAGAAAAACTTATTCACACATATATATCAATGTAACATAAATCATGGTCATAATATATTATTGCATTGATTAAATCCACACAATTAAAATAAATACGGAATTTAAAAAAGAAAACAAATAAAAACATCTCCTTTTCCCGCAGCTGAATTTTCTCGCGCCACTAGCTTTAACACATTCAGTCTCCACCAGCTGCTTCGATGTGGGAGTGTGGAGAGAGCGTTGTTTTTTTTTTCCCTAGTCACCAACAGCTATATGTTCTTCTCTATCAGCCTCAACGTTTTTCTCTTTATTTAACTAGCTACAATGTTTTGCTTCCACCAGGTGTCTCCTCCACTAGCTAATGTTTAATCCTTTTTTTTACGCACTAATTGTCTTCAACGTTCCTCCAACTGCTTACGTCCACTAGCTGCTTTATGTGCAAGTGCCACCAGCTGCTTCGTTTTGCTTCTCTTGCAAGTTGCCTACTTCTTAAACCCCCAGCCTCAACGTTGTGAGAGGCTCAACTCACGTTACACCACCAGCTTCTAATATGTTTTTTAACTAACCAACTTAACGTTTTTACTTTAGCTCTCACTGCCACCAGCTGCTTTTCTTCTTATGTCTTGATGTGTTCAAAAATGGTTGTGTTTTGGTCCACGTTTACTAAATAAACACACTCACTTCTCTCCACTGTCAGTTACTTCTTGTGCCGCCAGCTGCTCATTTTTTTTTCTGTATATGTGCCACACTTGCTTCCTTATTATTATTATTTTTCTGCATTCAAATTCCTACCAGCTGTTTCTCATGTCTTTGTGTTCAATCCCTACATTAAACTTCCTTCATGCATAACTTTGTTTTTCTTCTTTACACCAGCTGTCACTTTCTTATCTTCAACAACTGCTAACGTGTCTTCTACAACAACTCCCAGTGGCTAACGTGTCTTCTTAAACTCCCAGCTGCTAATGTGTGTGTGGTTGTGTTTATTGAGTGGTGAGTGTATGTGTGTGATGGAGTAGTGTGACTGATAGAGCCAATCTCTATTCCATGCCCACGCCACCAGTTGTTTCAATCCTCACTTACTATCATTTTTTTGTTCCCTATGCTGCTAGCTTTCTTCAACACTCACGCCCCTTATTTTCTTCTCTGCATTGCCAGCCTTCTTTTTTTGTTTCTTGATGATGTGATCTACGTTTCTTTCACCCTTCTTGTCTCTATGCTATAGTTTTGTGCTTGAATAATTCCAGCTCCTCTCAATCACGCCTAACCTCACGCATGAGCACATTTTTCTCCAATCTCCACCGCCAGCTGCCTTCTTTTGCTCTCCTTGTTGATGTGACAAATAAAGCTCTTGTTCTCTTCCATTGTCGTTTTGTCCTGGCTATCTTGTCTATTAAATCACATTCTTGAATGCAATAACATGCTCAAGTTAACGTTTTCTAGAGGTTTTCTTGCTTAATTCTTTTGAACATTCCAAATTCAATAATGTGCCTAAAATTAAAACAAATGATTCTTAATTAGTGCAATTTAAACATTAAATGGACAATAATTTAGCAAATTATGTATAAAAAATTAATACAAAATGTCCATTAACAACACCCCCACACTTGAATTGTTGCTTGTCCTCAAGCAACTTACTTAGGTCACAACCAACATATTCTGTCATTTCATTTTCCATGGAAATCAAGTGTTTGCAATCTCTTAAAATTCGGCGAACTCAAGTATCAAGCTACTACACATATCATAATCTTTTCATCAATACACATAAACAAAATCAAAGGTAGATATCTTTTTTCAAAAGCAAGCACAAAATTAAAATGGGCTTTCCTCATGATATTCACTCATGTCACTCAAGTGTATAAGGGTTGTGTTTCGCTCAAAGCTTCCCCTAAAAAATTACACTACTATAGGCTTGCAAATTCACCTATTTTCCACTACATATAGTACATGCCATCATGGATAAAAAAAAGGCTTTTACTAAAGGTTGTAATAGGGCTTAGGTTAAGGTAAGTAAAAAGGACAAAGGCTACTCACAAGCATTCACAAAGTACTAAGTGACGTGGGGCAATCAAAAAGAAATTATGAAATGTGCAAATAGAAACATAGGATTACAACAACTCATCACTATCCAATGCTACTGTTTAGTCTAATCCCTTTTTTTCTTTTTTTTTTTGGTTTTTTGGTAACAATAAACATACAGAAGATAGTAGTAGCAAAAATCAACAACAACTGAGTAGATGTACCTTTAAAACATCTCAGAATAGCATGTAAAACATAAGTCCCTAGATTAAGGAATCAAATATTTAGTACTTCATTCAACTTGTGAAAGGGCCAGGCTAAAAGGTTTTCAGGTTTTAATGCAATGTGATTAATACGAAAACAACAAGGTCAAAGGCTCAAAGGGGATAACAAGGAAAAAATAACTTGGTGCGTTATTTAAGCTAACGGTTGAAAACAAAGAAGGCCTTTATCATGTCCATAACCCATCTAACTAGCAGTATCAAACAGGTTCAGAGCAAGTTCTGAAATTAATCCACATAGGGAAGCATCACATATAACAAAGAAAGTAAATGACTATAAAATGTAGTCATATAGCTCAAGACTACACATGTGCTTAAATGAAAATTCATCAAAACTTCATACATTGCCTCATCACTCGGCATCAGTTATTGATAAAGTTTATGCAATTGAACACTTTAATCAATACACATGGTTCACTATCCTCTCAAGCTGCCTAATTTAAGTTCACACATACAACTCAATTCTCCTTCCAACTACTTTGACATAATCGCACGATCAAATTCATAACAAATGGGACCCAAGTTAGCTACCAAAAGAGACGCAACCATTCAAATGTATATCTCTCAACATCAACATCAATATCATCATCATGCATATAAACTCAATCTCCTACACACTTAATATGAACATTGTTCCTAATGTTCAAATAGCTAACAATCAAACACAAAAAGGGGAAAGAGGAAGAAGAAACTTCCTTGAAAAAGAATCGGCCAAGAACTCTTTGTCACCAACCACGCAAATCTAAAGAAAACTCAAAACAACTCAAAGAAAAGCATTAATTTAGAAAGAAAGGAAAAGTAAACAACAAGAAAAGAAAAGAAAGAAAACTACAGTCCTACTAAAAGGTATGCACTGCGATCAAGGAGGCGAAGTGTCATGAAGAGACAGTCGCTCCTCATAGTTATCCACAAACCTGGGCATATACAATTTAGCTCGTTGTCCATTTACCTTAAATGGTTTTCATTTTCTCGTTTTACCTCAAGCATCCCAAAAGGAAGGACTTAGATCACCTTGAATGGGTCATACCACCTTGACTTAAGCTTCCTAAGAAAAAGACGAAGATGGGAGGTGTAAATCAATACCTAGTCACCTACCTTAAATTCTCTGTGGAGGATCTTCTTGTCATGCCACTTCTTCACACGCTCCTTATATAGGTAAAAATTGTTATAAGCATCCAAACAGAACTCTTCAAGCTCGTGAAGCTGCATAAGTCTCTTAGCACCTGCAGCAGACAAATCAAAGTTAAGAAATTTGGTAGCCCAATATGCACGATGCTCTAACTCAACTGGAAGATGACAAGACTTACCATACGCTATCTTGAATGGTGATATGCCTATGAGTGTTTTAAATGCAGTACTATATGCCCAAAGTGCATCATTTAGCTTTAAAGACTAGTCCCGCCTAGAAGTATTAACAGTTTTTTCTAGTATTTTCTTTAATTCTCTGTTTGAGACTTCAACTTGGCCACTAGTTTGAGGGTGGTATGGAGTAGTAACCTTATGAGTTACTTCATACTTAACTAATAGTGAATCAAAAAGTTTGTTGCCAAAATGTAACCCCTCATCGCTAATGATAGCCCTAGGCGTGCCAAAATGTGTAAAAATATTCTTCTTTAAAAACTTAACAATACATCTAGACTCATTTGTGGGCAATGCCTTTGCTTCCACCCACTGGCTAACATAATCAACAGCTACCAATATATAATGATTAGAGAAAGATTTAGGGAATGGTCCTATAAAGTCTATACCCCAAACATCAAAAACCTCACAAACAATAATGTTAGTCAATGGCATATCATGTCTCCTACTAATATTCCTGACTTTTTGACACCTATCATAAGATTTGACAAATGCAAATGCATCCCTAAATAAGGTGTGCCAATAGAAACCACATTCTAAAACTTTATGAGTTGTCCTAGATGCACTATAATGTCCCCTAAACTCTCTAGAATGACAATGATGTAACACAGAGGGCATTTCCTCTTCAGAGCCTAACAATACCATCCACACAAATCTTGTAAAGTAAAGGATCATCCCAAAGATAGTATCTTACCTCAGACAATTTTTTTTTCTTTTGAGCATAAAAAAGATTAGGGATATAGATATTACCAACAAGGTAGTTTACATAGTCTGCAAACCAAAGAGTGACCGTTGTAACCATCAGATGTTCATCAGGAAAAGTCTCAGCTATAAAATTTTTGACTCCCTTCTTATCCCTCAACTCAATGTCAAATTCCTACAAAAGTAACACCTAACGAATTAGTCTTAGTTTAGCATCAGGTTTTGTCATCAAGTATTTCAAAGCTGCATAGTCAGTATACACAATCACTTTAGACAGAACCAAATATGAGTGAAACTGGTCAAAAGCGAACACAACCGCCAACATCTTTTTTTTTTTTCTGTGGTGGTGTAACTGCGTTGTGTGTTGTTTAGTGTCCTACTTGCATAAAAATGGGATGAAAGATCTTAGCTCGTCTTTGGCCTAAAACAACACCCACTGCATAATCACTTGCATCACACATTAATTTAGAAGGAAGAGACCGGTCAGAAGATATAAGAATAGGTGCAGTCACAAGTATATCCTTTACTAATTGAAAAGATGTCAAACATTTATCATCAAAATTAAACACAACGTCTTTTTCAAGCAACTCAATCAAAGGTCTAGCAATCTTAGAAAAATCCTTAATGAACCTACGGTAAAAACTAGCATGGCCCAAGAAACTTTTAATGGATCTAACATTGTTTGGTGGTGGAAGATTCTTAATGATATCAATTTTTGCTAGGTCTACCTTTATACCCTTGCTAGAAATCTTGTGACCTAAAAAAATGTACTCTTACACTATGAAATTACATTTTTCCCAGTTAAGCACTAAATGGGTCTGTTTACACCGAATCAGGACTTTCTCTAAGTTATCCAAGCATGCATTAAATAAAGTACCAAACACATAAAAGTCATCCATGAAAATTTCAATATAAGATTCAAGCATATTAGAAAAAGTAGCCATCATGCATCTTTGAAATGTAGCTGAAGCATTGCATAACCCAAAGGGCATGCGTCTATATGCAAATGTACCATAAGGACATGTAAAAGTTTTTTTTCTCCTGATCTTCTTGGGCTACCGGAATTTGCAAATATCCACTATATCCATCTAAAATTCATGTCCAGCTAATTTCTCAATCATTTGATCAATGAAAGGTAAAGAAAAATGATCTTTCTTGGTGGCATCATTCAATTTCCTATAATCTATGCACATTCTCCACCTAGTTACCTTCTTAGTGGCTATTAATTCATTTTTCTCATTTTCAATTATAATGGTGCCTCCTTTCTTTGGCACCACATGCACATGACTATCCTAACTAGAATCAGAAATTGGATAGATAATACTTGCATATAGAAGTTTTACTACCTCATCTTTTACTACCTCCTTCATGTGAGGTTAAGTCTCCTCAGGGGCTGCACTATCACCTTGCTTCCATCTTCCATGAAAATGTGGTTCGTGCAAAATGAAGGGCTTATACCCTTGATATCTGTAATGGACCACCCAATGGCCTTCTTGTGGTCCCACGGTACCTTTAGTAGCTGCTCCTCTATGGCACCTAACAAACAAGAAGAAATGATAACTAGTAAGTGCTAAGGTGGGTTAAGATAAACATATTTCAAATGACTCGGAAGAGTTTTAAGGTCAAGAGAAGGGGGCTCTTCAATTGAAGGCTTCAGAAATAGCTTGGCTGGACGTTGGAGAGGCTCGTATGCTATATAATGTGTCCAATATGCCTGCTCTAACTCAACAATAATATCCTCCAACCCTTCTTACAATTCTTTCCCTAACTCTTCGATCATTCCTTGCGCTTCCTCTTCCAACAAATCTGCACAAACAATGGAAGAATCATCGGAATCAGAAGAATAAATATCAATAAAATGGCAAGAGTCAAGAGTAGAAGGATGCTTCATAGCATTGAAAACATCAAATACTAGTTCTTCATCTTGAAGTCTCAAGATGAGCTTTCTACGTTGCACATTGATGATGGCCCGTGTAGTGGCCATGAAAGGTCTCCTAAAAATGATGGGGATGTCTATATCTTCCTTTATATCAAGGACTAAGAAATCCACCAGAAAGATGAACTTCTCGACCTTGACCAATACATCCTCAATAATTCCCCTCGGATAAGTGATTGACCTATCTGCCAACTAAAGCGAAATAGTAGTGGGTTTAGGTTCTGCCAATCTTAACTTCTTGAAAATAGAAAGAGGCATTAAGTTAATGCTCGCGCCCAAATCCATTAAAGCTATATCTATATGTAAATCACTAATAACACAAGGAATAGTAAAACTCCCTAGATCCTTAAGCTTCGGTGGTAGCTTTCTCCACAATATGGCCGAACACTCCTCATTCAACTTCACTGTAGCATATTCCTCAAGTCTCCTCTTATTAGACAAAATTTCTTTTAAAAACCTAGCATAAGAAGGCATCTGCGCTATGGCCTCAACAAAAGGAATGTTTATATGAAACTTTTTAAATATCTCAAGAAAACGACGAAATTGCTTATCTAATTGTGTACCTTTCAACCTTTGAGGATAGGGGATCCGAGGTCTTACCAAATATGTGATGGGGTCGACAAATAACCTTGGATGATCCTCCTTTTTAGTTGGTGCTTTCTTGGCCTCCTTACTACTCTCCTGACTCTCTTCTTCTTTACTCTTTTCCATTTCTTTATCCTCCTGCTTCTCCTTAACTTCTTTAAGCTGTCTACCACTCTGTAATAAGATTGCCTTTACATGTTCTCTTGGGTTACCCTCAATAGTGCTAGGCAATAAACCCGAAGGTCTTTCCTTCAACAAACTTGCAATCTGGATCATCTAATTCTCCAAATGTCTGATAGAAGATTCTTGGTTTTGCATCCTAACCTCAGTAGTGGAAATGTACTTCAAGAGTAGCTTTTCAAGATTAGATATCTCTGTTGGTGCAGTATTAGGAGTCTTAAAACTTGGAGGTGGTTGTCTCTGAATATTGGATGGTTGTGGTTGTGCCACCTGATCATTCCAGCAAGAGAAATTTGGATGATTCCTCCACCCTAGGTTGTAGGTATTAGAATATGGATCCCCTTGCTGTCTGTTATAATTGCCCACATAATAGGCCTCTTTTGTCATTTGAGCAAAAGGATTCCTGACTTGACACTCAAAAGATGCATGAGAATCTCCACCATAATGCTCGCATATAACACAACTCCTCAATGAAGAGCTAACTCCTCCTTTTACACTGTGTGCCAAATTATCCAGCTTATTTGTCAAAACATCCATCTGAGCAAATAAAGCCACTGTATTGTCTACTATATGAGCTCCTGTAGGTCGTTTGGGATGCCTTTCTGTATGATACTGAAAATTGCTAATGACCATCTCATCAATCAACCTGTAGGCCTGATTTGGTGTTTTCTTCATTAAACTACCTCCTACGGCATCATCTGTGGTAGTCCTGGTCGATGGAGTCATTCTTGTATAAAAAGTATTGACCTGCTACTATGTAGAGAATCTATGACTAGGACACTGTGCCAACATATCCCGAAATCGCTCCCACGCTACATATAAATTTTCATTTTCATATTGAGTGAAGGAAGTGATCTTATTCTTCATCTTTGCAACCTTGGTAGGAGGGAAAATTTTTGTCAAAAATAATCTCATCATCTCATCCCACGTAGTAATCGACCCCGACTGCAAACTAGCCAACTATGCTCTGGCCTTATCCCTTAAAGAAAATGGGAATAACCTTAATCTCGCCGCATCATCTGACACTCTATTATGCTTAAACAAATCATAGATATCTAAAATTGACTCCAAATGGGCGTTCGGATCCTCCAAAGGAAATCCTCCAAACTAAGATGCTCTCACTATAGATGTAATGCTGTGAGGAATCTCAAAACTCGCAGCTGTGATTGTCGGCCTTGTAATAAGAGGCATTGGTCTATTGTTGTGTCCTATAGTCAAATCCATCATAGTCAACTCCTTTCTCTCTTCAGTATATGGCATCAACCTCTCCTCGTGCTATTCCATCTCTACAAACTGTTCTCTAATCATTTCTTCTGTGTTACTATTCCGAGCCAATCTGGTTTCCTTGCGCAACCTGCGAGCAGTTTTTTTCAATCTCAGTATCTAGTAACGAATTCTTGGGCTTTTGACCAAAAGTGAGCATAAACAAAATGGAACAAATAAAAAGCAAACAATAACAGAACTGCGAATGGAAAATAAAACACACTGAAATAAAGCAATCAAGCAAACAACTAAAATATGCAAATAAACAATGAAGTAAGAATTAAATATGAGACAATTAATACCGTCTAATCTAATAACTCACAATAAGGAATTTATCTCTAGCAACAATGCCAAAAACTTGTTGCAGTCTAAACAAAACAATATAACTTGAATTCTATATAGACCAATTAGAGGCAAGTGCACCCCGTCGACAAGTAATATAAAATGGTAAGAACTAGATATTGTACCCAATGGAATTCCAACACGCAAGACAATTAAATTAAATGATGAAAAATTATTCAGAGGATCAAGAATTGATTGATTTTAAAATAAAATAAAATAAAGTAAGCAAATTAAGGAAATATGAAAAATGAAAGGTATGAATTAAAAACGACTAGATTTAATCAAATGAAAAAAATCGGTTAAGTTATTGGATTTTAATTAGAATGGACTTTAAAAATTGTAACGGTGGATTGATCTAGGAATTACTTCACTTAAGCAAGTTGAACCCAATGTTCATAGGAATTCCTTTCTTTTCTAAATTCAAGTCACCCACTTGGTCCATAGATAATTCGGAATAAAAGGTGTTCAATACAAGAAGCCTAAAACTAAGTTCGCTAATCCTAGGTATTCTTACACAAGATCCTAAAGTTGGTCTACATTTTAGTCTCAGGTATATCGCTTGATTAATTTTTCGACAAATTAAATCCCACTGGTTATGGCATTCAATCATCTAAGACCTTATTCTAGGTGATCAAACTAAATTAGGACTAAATATGCATTCAATCAAGCAAAAATCAATACCACAAAAATTATTCTAATCCAATATCAATCTTAACCTTAATGAAAAAAACTTACTCACACATATTCATCACTGTAACATAAATCATGGTCATAATATATAGTTGCATTGATTAAACCTATACAATTAAAATAAATAAGGAATTTTAAAAAATTTAAAAACACCCAATATTTATTGTTCCCCTGCAGTTGTATTTCTATCGCGTTACTAGCTTCTGTACGTCTTGACCAACGCCCTCTATTCTCTCCACGCCAGCTTCTCCTCTTTTAGTACTATAGCTGATGTGACAAATAAGGTTTTAGTTTCTAGTCCATGCTCCTATAGCTCAAATCTTTCTCTATATCTCCAGCTCTCTCTCCATTGATGCATAGTTGTTGCTCACGCTACCTCCTCCTCTTCACGCCCTGCTGGCTTCTTTCTTTTTAATGCCCACCAGCTACTTCAATTCTCTTGCTACACGCTACTTCATTCTCCTTATTCAGTGTTTTTTTTCAGCTGTTGACGTGTGAATGGAGAGTGTATGTGTTGGGACCCGATCTGGGAACCGGATCCCAATCGGAAAGGTGGAACGTAAAAATGAATAACAAAGGAGGCGGGAGGAATCACAAACGAAACAAACGATGACAAAGCGGAGGAAATCGAATGATAAAGCGAAAGAAGCGAAAGCGGATACATGAATCGGAAAAGAAATCGAATAAACGGTTACAATCAAAGGCGAAATCCGAATCGAAGGCGAAGGTATCGAAATCAAAAACGAATCAAAGCGGAAGCGAAGAAAAAGAAAACAAACGGTTCCACCGAACTGAAACAAAGTCCGACATCCGGTAGAAAACAAAACTAGCGTATGGGCCACTTATCGCGTTAGAAACCTAGACTATGACATATTCGAAATCCGGTATAATTTTTTTTCTTTTTCTTTTCTTTTCTTTTTCCTTATTCCTTTTCTTTTGCATTCTTATCCACCTTATTCGATCACATACAAAACCATCCATATACAAATTTTAATACTTAATCATATGCTTGGATACTTATACAAAACTCAATAGTTTCTCATATTCTTATAAATCCATACAAATCCCCAAATTTTATCGAAAATTCGGCAGCATAACGGCTGCATTTATTCTAACCCAAACCTGCAAAGTATCGAAATTACACTTCTATAATTACCAGCTCAATCATACAATCAATCAGAATCCACCGGACCCTCCGTCCGGGATCTCAATATAAACAAACGCAAACCTATTGCTAAGAACTCAAATATTGATATCTTATCTCAAATTAATTACGAAACCATACTACACAATCCATAACCATAATTTAATTTAATACACATTTATAAACTTCATATACATCCCGAAATAAATGCTTAATATACATAAATGACAATTCAAGCCATAAACTATATTAATTTTCGAATCTCAATCCACACAAAAATACAAACGATGAAAAATCGAACTTGACGCTCTTTCATTCGATCTCCTGCTCGAATACCTGGAGATTGGGATGAAAGGGAGGGGGGTGAGCTCGACGGCCCAGTGGATAACACATTTATAAATTGAAAAATAAGCTGAAATCATTTTTCATAAACTTTTTTCCAAAAGGCTTATCTTTTTCAAACTTTGCAACTTTTCAATATTTTCTTCAAACCTTTCAATTTTTCAAACTTTTCATAATAAATTTCTATAATTTCATGATTGAAAACTCTTTTTCTCATTTCTCAAAATTCTCAAATTTTTCATAAACATGAATGCAATCACATCAAATCACAAAACACATAAAATCATAAATCAAACACATAAAACACATCAAACGGTTTGGGTCGGTCCTAACAGAACGTACT
>JANTPM010000003.1:26983124-26996867 GCA_025434745.1 Erythroxylum divaricatum
ATATGATTTGTTATCATCAAAAAGGGGGAGATTGTTGAGTCAAAATGACTTTACATATATATGATTTTGATGAATAATAAAGAAGTTGAAAAGCAGACGCAGAAAGAAAAACAAACACAGAAGTTGAAAAGCAGACGCAGAAAGAAAAGCAGACGCAGGATGAATAATGCAGAAGTTGAAAAATAGATGCAGAAATGAAAAGAAGACAAAGAATTCAAAAGCAGGCGCAGAATGAAAAGCAGATGAAGAAGTTAAAAAGCAGATGCAGAATAAATAGCAGAAGGAGAATTCAAAAGCAGACGGAGAATTCAAAAGCAGATGGAGAATTCAAAAGCAGACGCAGAATTTAAAAGCAGAAAGAAAAGCAGACGCAAGAGTCAGTTCGAGTTAGTTACAAAACTTAACTGATTAACCGTCTTTCAAGATTCAAGAAGCAAGATTCAAGAAGCAGTTGCAGACGAAGGCTATAAATACGAGTCGAAGTCGAAGATTGCAAAATTAGTTGACTCACGTATACGTGAACCAAAAAAGTTTGTTTGTGAGATTATTGTGCGAATTAGCTGAGAGCTAGTGTTTCTGTAACATAGTTCAAACACTTTTGTAAGAAAGTAATACAGATAACCTGCAGAGGCTAAAAGTAAAAGAATACTGAGTGTAGAGAACTGAAGCGACTCAGAAAGAATACTTGTAAACTAGTTGAAAATACAAAAGCTCTCAAAATGAGAGTTCCATAATCAAATGTAGGACGCTTTGCTACTTAACATTCACTAATTGTTACAAAACGCATCTTAACTAAAGCTCCATATATCCACACATTTTGAAGCTAAGGATAGTTTATCACTAAGGGTGTTGATGTGAAGTCTGATGGCTTAAATTTTCATATTCATGTATTAGAGAACTATGTATTCATATAGAAATTTGAATAAATTGATTATTAGTAAAAAGTTGATATTTCAATCTTTATTCTTTACAACGAAGTTGTTAGTACCTTGACTCCTAAAAGCCAGAAAGGGTTGGGGTTTACAGCTACATAAACCCCATTCTCCTATTGTCCTGCGTCGGCGTCCCTCTCTCTTGTTGGCTGTTGCTTGGATAATTGAAGCAGCGCAAACAATGAGTAGAAGATCACAAATCTGCCTAATTAAAAATTTTATCTTGAAACACCAGTTTCAATGTTCCCAAAATCCCGTAAAGCAATTTTCTCTTAGGCCACTATTACCAGCTTCTATTCATTTCCTTTCTAGTTCAGTTCGATTTCCTAGCATGAGATTTCTCCAAGCACCCACCTTACGGTTCCAAACTTCGACGTACCCATTTGCCCAGAGCACTCAAATAACCTCCCCCACTCAAATTTGCAGGCGACTTAGTAGTCAATCGGGGGGTGAGTCGGCGCCTGAATTGGACGTGAACAAAGAGGTGGACATGATAAACCTCAAATTTGCAGAGGCAAGAGAGGAGATAGAGATGGCTTTAGAGTCGAAGGAAACTGTGTATTTCAATGAGGAGGCTGAATGTGCAAGAGTTGCAGTGAAGGAAGTCCTTGACATGTTCAATGCTCTATTGGCGAAATTGCCAGAAAGCGAGAAAGCAGCTTTACAGAGGTCTATGGGGCTCAAGATTGAGCAGTTGAAGGCTGAGCTCCAACAGATGGACGATTGATGAGGTTGGTGATAATGAGTGTTGAACTTTCTGTAGTCCTATTCTATTTGTAGATTCAATTGGTTTATGTTCATTTTCTTCAGGATAATGAATTAATGGATTGCAAGATTGTTGTTGAGATTTATTTATAGGCAGGGCCTTCTTCGTTTTCTACTAACGTGAAACATTTGCGATCCTTCCATGTATGGTTTTGGGTCGGATATGCCATGAATTGCATACCATCAAACTTTTAACTGGCACTATTCATTATTTTCAACTATGTTGCTTCTCTGTCCTAAGTATATATACTGAAGTCTGCAAATCTGTTGTTCGTAGTCTTTGATGGAGAAGAGCACATTGAGTCAATGTTTTCCTTTGTGCAGCTCCTAAACTAAGAGATGATATTCTGGAAAGTGATGATAACTGCAACGATGCCGCTGCTAAGTTACCAATATAGATAGTGGACTAGAATTTAAGAATTGAAGAGCCTGACTCCTAGCGGAGTTAAATATGTTTCTTGTTATCCTACACTGCCCATGTTCTACGTATTCGGCTTTTTCTGAGAGGGCATTAACCTTTTTGTGGTTCAATACTTGTCACTTGTTTTTATAGATGTAATTTGCATAAACTTCACTAAAGTATTCAAGAAGTTTCAATTAGTCATTACCTGAATGTTTTGGTGAGACAATAGAAAGTTAAAATCTGTCTGCTCTTATGTTGAAATGGCATCGATCCACATGCTTCTCTTGTGATATCTTTGCAAGTCTAAAGGACTAGCGCTTGACCTTGATCGCTTAGTTTAACTTCTTTCCTTACGATATTCGTATTGCAAAGTATTTTCTTGAATGAGGAAGAGGCAGGAAAATGTCAGCCCAAAAGAAGAAGATTTGGTATGGGACAGGTGCTTAGAAAGCTTTTAGGCAGTCTACAGAATTTGTACGTTCTTGCAAACAAATATTTATATGCATAAGTTTACAATTTAGTACCAAAACAAAAGAAAAATTCTAATGAATCAATGCAAAGATAAGCATTTTCATTTAAAGTTTGATCACCTAGCAGGTATAATTGTTAATTAATGATCTGAGTGTGATATATTGAGATGGTGGTGCTCTTGTTGCATGATGAACTACAAATTTTTTCATACATTGAGATGGTAGTGGTCTTGTTGCATGATGAACTACAAATTTTTTCATACATTGGGATGGTAGTGGTCTTGTTGCATGATGAACTACAAAATTTTTGATGGTGAAATATATCACTTGTCTGCCATACGTTCCAATACCTATGTCACTCCAGCTCTGCCTATTGAAGCAGATCATTAGTTAACAATTCTTTCTGCAACGTAAATTCCAATCGAACTGTCTAACTTTAGATTGATTTGTTGAATTTTCCTCTATTTTGATACTCAATTTTAGAACTATGAAATATAGGTACTCGTTTCGAAAAATGTATGAAATTTGGTACTTTGTGTACCCTTGTCCATGAACATTTTGCTCAGTGAAGGTTAGAGGTTTTGGTCCCAGCACTGTTACCTTTGTAGTTCCCTCTATTTGCCAATTTCTACTTATTGCCGTAGAGTTGTTTTCTATTTTTATTGTGATACAACTCTGCATTCTCACTATAGAACCTCTTAATGGATATTTAAACTTTTTGAGCCAGTTAATTTCATTTATCAAGTCAGTACGGAGAAATATTCTATCTCTGATGCACTGACATTTAAGCTATAGCTTCCATTGCATCCGTCTGACATGAACTTTCAGGAGATAACAAATGTTTGAATTCCGTAAGTGATTTTTTTTCCTTTTCAAAATTTACTGAATCAGTTGTCTAGCTAATGTATGATTATAACAATTCATATAAGAAAATCACAAAATGATCATAACAACAATATCAAAAAAATATGAATGGAATGTGCAAGGAAAGATTAATAATTGCTACGCGAACAAACTTTTAATTTGTGGACACTTTTGGGAATTCTCTATTGTCTTTTTTTTTTTCACTATGTAACCTTTGTGTTATTCTAAGTATAAATAAGCATGTAATGTATAAGCCCTTAGAATGTTTTTTTTTTTTTTTGAAGAATGAAAGAAATTGTACTAATAATAGCAAAAGCTACAACACAACACTACAGTGAGTCGTAGTATCGGTTTTGTTTTTTTGAAGAATGAAAGAAATTGTACTAATATTCAACCATTGACAGTTTTGTTGCATCCGCTTTTCCAACTGTTGAAAGATAGGTTAAATCCTCCTTTCCTTTTCCTTTTAAGTGAGAAAGAGTTCCTTACGATCTAATAATGGGATTTATTATTTTATAAAAAAATTTGAGTTCACACATGCATTCCGAGTTTGATTTATCAAAATGTTTCTCTATAGTCATTTTAAAGATTAAAACAAAGAGTCTAATTTGTTTTTGTGATAAAATATGTTTCATATTGTTTCTTTTCCTTACGCCACATAAACTTCAATTTTACCATGTAGGAGATTGTGTCTTCTTAACTAATGTTTCAGTGTAGAACACACCTAGCACATAATATGATCTTCTTGCCATCTACTTTTGTTCAATGAAGAACAAGATCTTATTATACGTTAGGGCATGCTTAGCCAAAATTAAGTTTTGTCTAATTTTGATTTGTAAATCCCTTCAATCTTTGTCCAACATCATTCCCTAAGTAACTTCTCTATAATTACCTAACATAATATTAGAGTTTATTTGAATAAAAAACATAATACCAAGCAAAATATATCTACATTACATGTTATCATGATATGTTTTGTTTAAGTACTAATCTAACAACAAATCCAATTTCTTCTTTTTAATATGTTTAGTTTATCTAGGTTCTCTTGCAATATGTCTAATTCATATTTCTTACAATATGTTTAGTTTATCTATTGCTCTTGTAATCTGTTTAAATCTCATTACTCTCACAATATGTTCAACTTTATCATCCTTACAATTTATTTTGTTTATTTTATTGCTCTTGTAATATGTCATTTCTTGTCTATCTTGTGATGCATTTTGTTTAATTGTTGCTCTTACAACATATCTATTCCTATTGCTCTCGTAACACATTCAATTTTATTTCTCTAGCAATATCTTTAGTTTATCTGTTGCTCTTCCAATGTCTATCCTCATTACCTCATAACAAATTCAATCTCGTATCTCTCATGACATGTTTAGTTTATATGTTGCTCATGCAACACGTCTAATGTTGTTGTTCTTACAACATAATTAACTTTTTCACTCTCACGATATGTTTAGTTTATTTAGTTTCTCTTCCAACATGTTGTTGAGCAAGTTTTATATATAATAAAACTCTCAATACTTGCAAGTACACGGATCATATCTTCTAGTATCGAAAGGTATCGATCCTATGAGGAACAAGACAAAACGAATTGAACCTAAATTTGTCTAAGGTATTAGAATATGATTTGACTGAAAATAATAACAAAAATCAAAAAAATTAAATAAACCAAGCAAATAATAACTGAGTTGCCAAATTGAATTAAGATTGATCAAGGATGAAAGCTTATGATTTATTCTTTCATTATTTTCTTCACTTAAGTATTGTTGATCTTAGATTTTGTACGGGAATGATTACTCTCTTTCAAGACCTAATCAATTTACCCTAATTGATTAACCATAATTGAATCTGAAATTTCAAAGTTTGCAACCTTTCAATTCACAAAACTTCCTAACGTTTTCAATTAGATCTGAAGTTATATAGTGGACAATCAAGTTCTCACGCAAGATCTCTCTTCGAATGATTCTTAATTTGATAGTTATGTGACTTATTAAATCCCCAACTCTCATTGCACAACCTAATCTGCTTACTTTTGACTTACTCTCTTGATTAGTAATCAAAGTATGACCATGCATAATTATCACAACATCAGAATTTTATATTGAATCAATAAAGATCAAAGTCATAAAATATATTTGCAATAAACCCTAATTTGGAAATTAGAAACTCATGAATGTAATAAACATCTGGGAATTCAGTTTAGACATCAATTTTGAGGAATATAACAAAAGGAACAAAAGAAAAAATCAGTTTGGAACCAGATCCAGAAAACTATAATTCTAGGATGTTCTCTTAATCTCTAAGGCTGTTGCATTTTTTAGACTTTTTAATATTCTTAAACAGTGTCATAATGGTGTCTTAGGGTTTTGGGTCTAACTGGGATTTTCTCCCTTTAATTGGTCCCATAAATGCCCTTAAACGCTAAAACAGGTGGGAAAAAAGAGTCACAATTGGGGAGCCTTTGTCATGATAGTGATATTGGAGACACAATCGTGACTCTAAAAAATTACTCTTTGTCACGATTTTGTTCTTCGCTTATATGATTTCCATCACTAACAAGTATATCAAGAACATCAAGAAACATAAAATTGAAATTGAAAGCATGCTCTAAATCGCACAAACACTTAGAAAATAAACAAGCACTCACATTAACACAATTCTAAGCTTATACATTCGAAAATAATCTAATAAACATGCTAGAAAAACCTATCAAAACATACTGTAAACTATATCTATCAACAACCACACACCTAAAGCTTTTCTTGTCCTCAAGCAAGAATAAAAAAACAAAACTTAAATAAATTAAACATAAACATATAAGAATGCATTCATGCAACATGTAACAATGAGACAATCGCATCAAACATTATGGAATCAATTTAGCCATAAGCATCAATCAATCAAGTTGTGCCAACATTCGAACCTATGCATTTCATGATTAAGTACTTTGAATTGAATAAACATATTAATCAAGTCTTTAACATCCTATTCATTCATTTATAAAACTTTGTACATATACATTTATATTTAGTAATCAATCAAAAAAATGCAACTATCACTAAGTATACCTTTATGAAAATTCTTGCTATTTTCAAAGATCAGTAGATTTTATTTATTGAAACATAATTTTTTTATTTTTCTTTAATGCTAACCTAGTCTTTTGACGTGGCAAACACCTTGTCATAAATGTCCTTTGGTTACTCAACTACGACACTTTTTATTATTTAACTTGTTTGGAATGTTGTTATAGCCTTTTAACGTGAAGACAAACATTTTGTCGTGAATGCCCTTGGTTAGTCGACTATATCACATTCTTAACTAGTTACCAACTCTATTCATAACCCAATATTTGTTTCAAAAGGGCCAGCGAAATAGTTATTTATTTAATACATTTTTTATTTTACATAGCTTACCTCATTTCATTTTACTCAACCCTCTTCACGAAAGGTTACCAATACTGCTAACTCATTCAATTGACCTATAATTATAAATGTATACAACAAATTTTCTAAACATATCCTAATTAACATGTATATTTTAACAAAGATACTTAAAACATAAAATTTACAAGTCAATATGCCTTTACAAATTAAATAACTACGTTTAAAGCTAAACTAATTTCATCAAATTGTTGCCATTGACACATTCACATAATTCACAGATATATAACACATGTTCACACAATGTCAACCTAATAAAAAACTAAGACAATATGATATGTAAAATTCACACACATAGATGACATGCTAATGCATAATCCTTAAGTTTATATCTAATAATACAACTCTCAATACCCATAAGCATATGATTGTATCTTATAGTATAAATTATTGTTCCTACGAAGATTATGCAATAACTAACAATTTGAACCTAACTTTGTCTAGGGTAACACGAAATTGATTTGAATAAAATTAAATAAAAAATTAAAAAACAAATAAATAAATAATAGGTGAGCTGTTAATAAGATTAGGGATTTATCAAGGATGAATGCTTAAGATTTATTCTTTCGTTATTTTATCCCCTTAACTATTATTGATCCAATTATATGTTGATCATAGATTTCCTAAGGGATTGATTACCCTCTCTTAAGACCTAATCAATTTGCCCTAATTGAATTTGAAATTCTAGATTTCGCAACCTCTCATTCACAAAACTTCCTAACGATTTCAATTAGATCTAAAGTATCTATATAAGATCTCTCTTCGAATGATGGTCATTTTGATAATTGTATGATTGCCATATCTCATTGCATAACCTAATTTGATTATTTTTGACTTACACTCTTGATTTTTTATCAAAGTATGGGCATGCACAATTATCACAACACCAAAATTTTGTATTGAATTAATAAAGATCGAAGTCATAAAATATATTCAGAATAAACCCTAATCTAAAAATTAGAAACTGATGAATGTAATAAACATCTAGGAATTCAGTTTACACATCAAGTTTGATGAAAATAACAAAAGGAAAAGAAGAAAAACTCAGTTTAGAGCTTGATTTGGAAAATCAGAATTCGAGGACTTTCTCTTGATCTCCCACATGTGATCAATGTTTGTAATCTTAATGTTCTTAAATAGTGTCTTAGGGTCTTCAGGGTGTAATTAGGGATTTGTCCCTTTTATCAGTTCCAAAAATGCCCCTAAACATAAAACTTGGAAAAAGTCATGTTTGGGAAGTCTTTGTCATGATCGTGACTTTGGAAAATACTCTCTATCACGATTATGGGAAAAACTCTTCTGCCACAATCATGACTTTACCTATGAAACTCCATATATGTCAACTTCTTTGTTCTTCACTTTTCTGATTTCTAACACTAATAAACACATCAAGCACCTCAAGAAACATAAAATTAAAAATGAAAATATGTTCCATATAAACACTTAGAATATAAGCAAAAACTCACATTAACGCAATTTTTCTAAGTCTATACATTCAACAATCATTTAATAAACACTTATAAATATACCAAAACACCTATCAATATCTCCACACTTAAACCTTTACTTATTCTTAAGCAAAAACAAAAAAAAAACTCAAACTCAAACAAACCTAACATAAACACAAAAGAATGCATTCACGCAGCATACAATAATGAGACAATGACATCAAATTTTATGAAATCAATTTAAATGGAAACATCAATCAATCAAGTTGTGCCAACATACTAACATAAGCCTTTCATGATTAAGCACTTTGGATTGAATATGCATATTAATCAAGACATTAACTTCCTATTCATTCAACTATAAAACTTTGTACATATACATTTATAATTAGTAATCAATCAAAAATTGCAACTATCACTAAGTATCCCTTTATGAAAATTTTTGCTATTTTCAAAGATCAGTAGGTTTTCTTTTAATGAAAAGGCAAATACCTTGTCATGAATGTCTCTCAATTCCTCAACTAGGCCACGTTTGTTATTATTTAGCTTGGTTGGAATATCATTCTAGTCTTTTGATGCAAAGACAAACATTTTATCATGAATGCCCCCCAATTACTCAGCTATATCACATTCTCAACTGGCTACCAACTCTAGTCATAACCTAATATTTTTTTCAAAAGGGCCAGTGAAATAATTATTTATTTAACACACTTTGTTATTTCACGTAGCTTACCTCATTTCGTTTTAGTCAATCCTCCTCATGAAAGGTTACTAATGATGCTTATTCATTCAATTGACTTATTGTTATAAATGTATACAAAAAATTTCCTAAAGTGAACAAAATGAATGTCATATCCTAATTAGCAAATTCACAAGTCAATATGCCTTCACAAATTAAATGACTACGTTCAAAACTAAACTAATTCCATCAAATTATTTCCATTGACACATTCACACAATTCACACATTTGCAACACATGTTCACACAATGTCAACCTAATTAAAAATTAAAACAATATAATATGCAAAATTCACTCACATATGACATGTTAATGCACAATCCTCCCCACACTTAGACAATACATTATCCTTAATTTAAGAATAACAAACAAAACATAAATGAAAATAAAAAAAAGAAATAACAAAAAGAAAAGGTTAAGAGCACAAAACCATTTATGGAGATCAAGGTGGTGATGTGGTGATAGAATATGGAGATACTCTATGCCATAAAATTGCAACAATTTAATCCCTTCAAAATAAACATAAAAGAATTAAAAAATAACAAGAACTAATAAAATAATATGATAATAAAAATAAAAAGTAAATCCTATCCTAATTATTGGGTTGCCTCTCGAGTAACGCTTGGTTAACATCATTAGCTTGTGCTCTTCATGTTTATACTCAACTTGGGTCTATTAAGAGTGGCTTGAGTTACCCATTTTAGCAAATTTCAATTTCGTAGCCTATAAATAAGCTACATATTGCAAGATAATTAGATGTACAAAATTAATCAAATTAACAAAACCTATTTAGTAATGTCTTGTTTAACAAATTGTCAATAAAATAGGGAATGATAAAACTCCTTGAATCTTCTGTTGCATCTGACAGTTTATCCTATAAGAAGGTGAACTACTTTGCCTTTCTCATTCACCCTCGTCTCCTCTTCTTCTTCTTCGTCTACTTCGTGAATAGAGATTTATGTATCTTATTTAACCTTTATGTCCTTTGTCATCTATTCTTCGTTCTCTTCTTCTTCCTTTAAAGAATTGACTACATCAATTCTAATAAATGAGCTGCCCTATTTTGGATTCTTTACTATCTTATTTATATTGAATTTCACTTATTCACACCAATCTAAAGGATGAGGTTGTCTTTATCGACATCTAATCAAAGCTCTTCCAGTTTTCAAAAATCTTATACCAAAAATTAGTGGATAGCTCTGATCCTTTTCAAAGTCTAGCACAATGAAATACACAGGAATGCTAAACTTTTCCACTTTTATAGGCACATCCTTCACCATGCCAAACTATTTCTTTTTTATTGATCCGTCAACTAAAAAGCATAAAATTTGGCTTCACATCTTCTAGCTCTAATTTCCTAAAAATCAACAAAGACATAAGGTTTATACTTGCTCCTATATCACATAACCATTTAGAAAGCTCTATATTACTAACTACACATGGTATAATAAAACTCTCTGGATTTGTAAACTGTGAGGGAAAGTGGCTGGTAATTAAAGAGCTGTAACTTTTTGTCTTGGCTAATGTTGAATTGTCATCACAAGTCCACTTATTTGATAATATGTCTTAAAGAAACTTTGTGTACATGGATATGTTCTTTAAAGCTTCCACAACAGGCAAAGTAATTTGCAATTTTTTTTATCTTTTCCATGAACATTTCAAATTGTGTATCTAATTTGTTCTTTTAAATTATTTATGGGAATGATATTTTTGGTGGGTAAGGCAAAGGAGGAACATAGGAAGGGTCCTTATTATTTTCTTCATCCTTTTTATTCTTCTTTTGATCCTCTACAAGGTGGGGTTCAACTTGTTTTTTCATTGCTTCTTCTAAGTATTTCTCACTCCTAACTGTGATAGCCTTAAATTGCTCTCTTGTATTTACTTCTATGTTGCTACGAAGGCTTCCCACACTCCTCATAGAGAATTCATTAGCAAACGAGCCCACTTGAACCTCTAGCTTGTGAATATAAGAGTCACGATCTTCCGTTACTTTCTTAAATTTCCCTTATATACTTATGAGCTTATTCATGAGCTTGTCCAATTTTAAATCCCATGAATTAGACTCGTTTGGTTAAAATTTCAGCAAGCATTAGGTTCCCATTTGAGTCCTTACATTGTTATCTATTGTTTTTGCAACATATCTAATCTCATTGATCATGAAACACATTCGCTTTTATCACTCTTGCAATATTTTTTGTTTATATGTTTCTCTTGTAACATGTCTAATTTGGTTGTTTTGTACCATGTTAAATATCATCTTTCTTGTGATATATTTATTTTATCTATTACTCTTGTTAATCTTGTTGATCTTTCAACGAATTCAATTTCTTATATTCACAATATGTTTATTTTATCTATTGCTTTGGTAATATTTCTAATCTCATTAATATGATAATATATTTAATCTCATCTTTCTTACAATAATTTTTTTAAATTTTTGTGTGGCACATCTAGTGCCTAAAATAGTTGCATATCATTAATTCCTCATGAAATAGCTCCAATTTATTGATTTGATCAAACTAAGAGCTAAAGTTAACCAATTTGAAGAAAAATTAAGTATAATTCCCATATTGACTTTTTTCTCCAACTTCTTAATCTTTTTTATTAAATGAATACTAAACTTAATGACCAATTGTGGGGGCATATTATTTCAGGTATTAATTAAGTTTTTTTCAAGTATTTTATATTAGTTTTACTTCTAATATGATTTCTTAAAAATTAGCTTATTGGTCCTAATATCAATTGTATCCTCTCGAAACATTCATATTGGTCTTAACATCATTCTTTTGAATCATTTACATTTTACACGTTTACTTTACCTACTTCTTCAATCTATTAGAAGTTATCTAATGCTGACATTTATTATCATGTATTAACTTTACCTATTTTGTTGACTTATTAAAGTTTATCTAGTCTTGATCATTTACTTCTTGTTTCGCCTACTTGCTAGCAATTTCCTAACATTAATACTTCTATTATTGGGGGTTGGACAAAATCTGAATATGTTGAGCTTTGGCAGAGAATGTGATCTCTCTAAACACATCAAAGACTTGAAATTATAGTGTGTAAGTTGTTTTATATCTTTTATATTAGTGAACTTATTCTAAGAATATCTTTAGTAGTTCTTATACAATTGTAATTTTTACTAACCAAAATGACATTATGAGAGTAGCTAGTTCTAAGTTCAGCTTCTCTAAGCCAATAAGATCTTGCTTTTTTTCTTGTTAAGCTCAAAGTGATTATTAATGACATTTAGGCAAGTTTAAGGTTTGTTCCTTTCTTAAGATATGAGATTTAATTCAATTAAGTTCTTCTATAAATTTTTAAGGCCAATTTTTAAGAGTCTCTAATAGCTTTAATAGCTACTTTGGTGTTGGCCTCTCCCTTTCTATTAAGTTCTTCCACCTTTCCCTTAATGAATTTTAGTTTTAGAAAACATTTGAATTGAGGAGTATCTTAATTAAAGAACCTTTATCCACTCGTAAGGATGTATTTGAACTCATTACACTACAAAAAAATAAGACAATTCGTGACGTTTTATTAATAAAACATCACAGATTATGACGACTTTTCATGATGTTTAAAAAACGTCATGAAAATTTCTAATTTTGTGCGACGTTTTATAAAATCTTCGCAAATTTGTAAGACCTTTTATGACGTTTTATCAATAAAACGTCACGAAATAGAAACCACGACGTCTCGTTGAATAAAACGTCGCAGTTGTGCCATAGTTAAAACATTCTGCCTTTGAGGAGGTTTTTCTAAAACCATCTACTTAGATTCTTCCTTAGAAGACCGACTCTCGCCTCTCCCCACACTCATCCTTCTTTGCTTCCTTCGTGTTCTTCCTCCTCCAGATCTGTTCCGTCGTCCTCCATGTGTGCGTCTCGTACTGTTCTCTGTCTCGTGCCGTGTCGCCTCGTCCTCTGTCTCATTCTTGTCGTCCTTCGTCCCGTGTGTGCGTCTCTCTCGTGCGCCTCATCTTATGTCTCTCCTTTTCTACGTTAAAAAGATCACATTCGATTCCAGGTATGTTTCCATCTCTTTTGATACATTTTCTGCCTATCTGTAAGTGTGTGTGACTGTCAGATTCACTCGCTTGAAAACCTTGTTTCCAGTTTAGGGTTTTCTCTCACTACCTTCGTTGGGTTCTTGAAAATTGTTCGATTTCTCCTGCATATATTAATCTTGAGTTTTCTTGGCAAAGAAAGATTGGCTGTTCATTTGAGATTTTTTTATGTTTTTTAATTCCTCTGTGCAGAATGATCAGAGCTCAACAATTGTTGTTAGGGTTCTTTTATGTCAACAATAGAAATTCTTTCTTTCGAGAAAGAAAGACAATAGAATTTCTTCTGAATTTATTGATATATGTGTCCTTGGAGTGTATGTACTCTCGAAAGAATGTATTTCTTCTGTTATTCTTAGGGGATTCAATTAAGTTTTAGATGTGATTAATTTATTTATCTCTCTATCTTGAGGTATTAAAAAATTGATTGTACATAATCAACTCCAGAAATATATCAACCCACATGCCCAATTCATGGTTGTTTCAGTTTCATATATAAAACTTGGTTTCCAGTTTTGTTTATCTCTTTTTCATGTCTAAACTTCAACGTTACTTCAACTGCGATATAAGTGAAGCTTAAATTTTCTATTATATTCTTTTCTGGGGAAG